>JALIGW010000011.1:17511196-17713696 GCA_023053685.1 Diadophis punctatus similis | reverse complement strand
GGAGGAGGAAAATGAAAGCTGGCTGCTCCGGGAGGCCGGAGTCGGCTCACCAGGTCCAGGTCAAATCGGATAAACTCCAGGCCCGCCACCAGGGTGAGGAAGAGGGTCAGGTGGTCGTGACTGCAGACCAGGGCATTTCTGTGGGATGGAAAAGCCGGAACTGAGGATTCACCCTGGCGAAGGCAACAACCCAGAATTGCTCCTCCCAATCTGATGACCCCACTGGCTGGGAAGAGGCCCTCCCATCCGAGGGGTGCTCGGTCCAGAGGGACCCCACCACCACCACTCGCACCCTGGAGGCAGAAGCTCTTCTGCCACGCTAAATCCTCGAGTCCCGACTGATGCCCCAAGTCAGAACTAACTGCTAGCCTTTTAAACTCCTTGCAGCGTGAGGAAAGCCCCAAACACCGTAATTTGGGAATAGGCAACCGGAAAAGGAAGCGTGGCTGTGAAAAGCAGGACTTCCCCCTCCTTGCACTGACCTACGTGTCTTACAAAGCATTCGGGGTGGCCAGGGACCCCTCTGGGAACAGCAGTTTTGAAGAAATAGCAGCAAAGGTCGTGTGTGACTGTGTGTGTGAAGATATTCATGAACTGGGAGAGCCAATGGTAACAAGGTCAGCCAATGAATTGGCACAGCAACTAAGTCAGCCAATGGGAGCTAAACACCTCTGAGTCTGTGCCGAGAATCGAAACTGAAGCTAGAAGGCTGGGCGTGGCTCAGCCCATTCTGTACGCTGTCTGCTCTGAACTCTGAACTAGAGGCTGCTTGTGTTTTGCTTGTAACTGCTACTATGTTAAAGAAGAACTCTGCTGCTGGTATGGTAAATACTCATCTATTGCTATGTTTATAAAGAAGTTAATGAATCCAGCTGAATCAGTTATCGGTGTGTGCTTTCTGGAATTTAATTTTCTGCAACAAACTGTGTGTGTGTGTGTGTGTGTGTGTGTGTGTGTGTGTGTGTGTGTGTGTGTGTGTGTGTGTGTGTGTGTAAGAGAGAGATCCTTTCCCCTCCCCCTCCACTTCCCCCGGTGCCTGCCCAGCAGACTCACTTGACATAATGCTTATGCAGCAGGGGCAGGTTCTCCTGAAAGAGGCGGAGGTAGCTCTCCAGGGAGTTCTCGTTCAAGGCCAGGTACAGCCACGCTCGGCCTGCAAGAGGGAGAGACTGCCTGGCAGGACCTGCTGGCTGTCAGGGGCCTACCCTGAGCTGCTCTGGCCGGGACCTTCTCAACGGGCAGCCCGGGTGGAAGCCGCACCTCTGATGCCCAAAGCCCCGGGGGATGGATAGCAGGAGGTGCCTCGGAACCCTCTCGGGAGCCAGGCTGACTCCTCTGGGGGCTTGACGGCTATCAGCCCAAAGCGTGGAGCAATCTAACTGGATTGGGATTGGGAACTCGGAAACCTCGCTAACAAACGAGCCGCGGATCCTCAGGGGAGGGCAAATGCCCCATGGGTCCTCCTGGCAATGCCCTTCGAGCATTCGGTGACATGGGCCGCCCAAAAAGCCGTGGACCGAGACTTACTGCGGCCCAAATTGGTGGTCACGTGCTCCAGCAGTTCAATCTGTTCAATGGCCTCTCGGCGGGTAAAATGGACCACCAAGACCCAGTAGCCCGAAGGAAGGTCTTGCAGCCTGCCGAAGAGAAAGTTAGTTCATGGAGCGGTTTTCTTCAGAGTAAAAGCAGACCTACCCACCCTTGCAAGTTGCCCAGTGCAAGACATCCAGGCCTGGATGAAGATTCTGCCTCTGCAGCCTGGGGAGGCGAAGGGAGGGAGGGAGGGGAGGGAGGGAGGGGAGGGAGGGAGGGCACGCTTCCCACCACATCCCTGTTCACAAGTGGGTTCAACTGAGGGGATCCCACTGAGGGAGTTTGAGACAGGGGTGGGTTCTAACTTACCTCGCGGCTGGTTCGCGTCCTCCCCCGCCACATGGCCGCGCATGCGCATGCGCAGTGCCAAAAATGCACACACAAAATAGCCAAAAACAAGATGGCGGCACATACGCAGAAGAAAAAAACCAGCAAAAAATTCCCAAAAAATTATTTTTTTTTCAAAAAAAAAAAAATCCCCCCCCCAAAAAAGATGGCGCCGTCCACGGACCGGCACCAATAGAACCGGCTCCGTGAGACGTCACTAGCGGTTTGCTACCGGTTCTACGAACCGGGAGGAACTATCTCTGGTTTGAGGGCAGTGCTGCCTAAAGGGAGGGAGGAGGAAGGGCCCTGAACCTCAGCCCCTGCCGTGGCTTCCTCCGTGGGGGGGGGGGAGAAGCGAGGGCCACACCGAGGCCCCTTACCCGTAAAGCAGGGCGTGGTCCAGGTGTTCACAGAGACGCTGCAGGACCGTGTCGTGGTTTCTGATGGCGGGAGTCTCGTCCTCGCAGGTGGCAAAGTAGCTCTGCAGCTGGAGAGACGAACACATCTGTTGAGGAGCCACCAAGCACGCTGCCGGCTGTAATCCACGCGGGCCCACGAGGTGCCCCCTTTCCGGGTTTTCAGGAGCGATAAGCTGAGAAAGTCGTTTCCCATTGCCTCTCTCTGCCTAGGGTTGTTTAAAGACAGGGGTCTCCAACCTCGGCAACTTTAAGCCTGGCGGACTTCAACTCCCAGAATTCCCCAGCCCGCAAACTGGCTGGGGAATTCTGGGAGTTGAAGTCCGCCAGGCTGAAAAGTTGCCAAGGTTGGTAACTCACTTTGCCATTTCTTCAAAGGTCACTTGAAAAGGCCCAGCCCACTTCAGCCAAAGCAGAACCAAGGCCCACGGGATGCGACAGCTAGTCCTCGACTGACAACACTTCATTTAGCGACTGTTCAAAATTACAGCGGCACTGGAAGAAGTTCACTTAGGACCGGTTTTCACACTTACGACCGCTGTAGCATCCACATGGTCACGTGATTAAAATCCAGACGCTTGGTGACCGACTCATATTTACGACGGGAGTGCAGTGTCCCAGGGGGGTCACGTGATCCCCTTTTATGACCTTCTGACAAGCAAAGTCAATGGGGGGGGAGCCGGGATTCACTTAACAACAGTCCGACTCATTTAACAACTTAACAGCTGTGGCGAGCAAGGGGGAAAAGTCACTAAACAAATGTTTCATTTAGCAACAGACATTTTGGGCACCATTGTGGTTGTAAGTTGAGGACTCCCTGTGCTTTCGTGCCACGGCATGTAATCAAACAGCCTCTCTCTCTCCCTCTCAAAAGCGCCACAGGGTTAACGCAGGGGGGACGAGAAGTAGGATTTCCGTGGGTCAGGATTCGGGGGGGGGGGGGAAACGGCAATGAAACAAGCCAAGAAGTAAATATAAATAAAGGGAAAGATACAAGTTTAAGAAATAGCTCCGATGTTAGAATAAAGTTAGGTTTTTGAATTATTAATTTGCTAACCATAGGATGGATTAAGATTGGATGTACTCAGGGAAGGATTAGAGGGAGAAAGAGGAAGTAGAAAGGAAGGGGAGAGAGAGAGGAGGGAAGTAGGAAAAAGGTAGAGAGGGAGGAAGAAGGTAGAGGGGAGAGAGGGAGATAGAGGGAGGGTAGTATGAAATATAGAAATATAGAAGGAAAGCAGACTGGAGATAAAAATATTAAAAGAGCAAACTAAGGATGTATGTTTAGGATATTTTGGAAAGAAATATATTACTATGGGTGTTTTGATAATATGGTATATGTATGGATTTTTGTGTATATTTGGAGAAAAAATTAAAAATTTTAAAAAAAGAAGAAGGGATGAACGAAGTGACAGGGCTGGGCTTCCTCTGCTTCTGGAGACTGGCCGCATTTGTCTCTAAACCAAATGCTGGCTTATGCTGGCTGAGGAATTCTGGGAGTTGAAGTCCACAAGTCTTCAAGTTGCCAAGTTTGAAGACCTCTGCTCTAAACATTGATCCTGATCTTCTGCAGGCATCCGGAGCGGCTCCTGGATGGAAAGCAGAGACGGCTTCCGGCTTCCAGCAATCCCTGGGCAGGTGGGCTTGGGGAGGCATGCCGAGACCACATGGACATTTGGGGAAGGGGCAGCAAGAGGTTCAAGTGCGTTTCAGAAAGAGGGAGGGTTTTCTGGCAGAAAAAAAACAGCCGCCCTTTTTTCACTTTAAGGCTTGTCTCCTAAATGGATTAGAAGAAAGATAAGTCGCCGTTTCCAAGAACGGGTGCCAAGGAACGAAGCCTCCAATCCTGCCCAGGTTAGTCATCTGCTGCACTGGGTGCATTTCCTCTGGCCAGAAGAAGAAGAAGTCGGGCCAACTTTCCGAAGCCCTGACCATTAGGTACACAGCCAACCCCATGAAAGCAATAGCAATAGCACTGAAGCTTATATACCGCTTCACAGGGCTTCACAGCCCTCTCAAAGCGGTTTTACAGAGTTCAGCCTGTTGCCCCCCCCCCCCAACAATCTGGGCCCTCGTTTTACCGACCTCGGAAGGACGGGAAGGCTGAGTCAACCTGGAGCCGCTCAGGATCGAACTGCCGAATTGCTGGCAACCGGCAGTCCACAGAAGTAGCCTGCAGTACTGCATTCTAACCACTGCGCCACTCACTGATCCTGCGCAACGCCACTTTCGGGGCAAGTAAACGTAGCTTGCAGAAGCACGAGCGCCCACCCTGAAGGGGAGGCCTCTGCTCTTGCCCAACCAGGGTAAGGGACTCTTGAGAGCCCTCCTGAGGATGCCCATAAGGACCCCCTCCTCGGATGCTGCTGCCTCCAGATAGCTCCTCCTCCTTCCAGCTGGACTCCACCTTGCACAGGGAACAAGGAGAGCTCCCAGGGCCACGGTTCCCAGCCACACCTTTACGTGTCTTGGCTAGGCCTGAGTGGGAGTGGCAGCCGAGCCTGATGGTGCCTCAGCTCTGGAGAGAACCGCGAGGGTGCCTGGGGGCAGAAGAGCAGCCGGGCTCCCCGAGAGGCACACCTCAACCGGCATAAAGGACTCAGCCACCCACAGCACTGTCTAGCTGCTGGGGTGGGTGGGTGAAGCTCTGCCCCTGTCTGCCCAACAGCATCTCTGGGCTGCAATACTTTCAGGGCAAGAGAGGCAGCGCCATCGGAGACAACAGCCCGGAAACCAGCAGTGGCACATGTGTCCGCTAGTCCTCACAACAGAAAGCAATCCAGTGGTTGCGGAACCGACACATACGACAAACGTCCTCCCCATTGAGGAAACTCCAGGAAGGTCACTCTGAGTGTTCTGTCCCCACGAAGCACACAACCAGACAAGCGGTTTGAACACACTGATTTAATGAAACAAAGGCTACTAATAAAACGTTGTTCTCTGCAGCTCGTTAGCCGCAACTGATGACCTTAAATAGACACGGAGTGGCCAATTAGCCCCAAGTCTTACTCCTAAGTAGACCTCCTCCGGAGTAAACCTTCCTGCCTCTCAGCAGCCCTGCGTGCTCTTGCATTCAGGATTCTGAACTCCCTATTGAGGCTATCAGGTAAAGCTAGCCTAGCAGATGAAGCACAGAGCTCGCGCACCTGCTTTAGGAAGCCGGCTATATAACAAAATCAAAAGATATAAAATCAAAAAAAGGCAAGTGGCCAAATTCACCTACTATGGAAACAAGCATGGTTGGGAATGGGCGGTTCCAAGGGTGTCTGTGTGTGTGGGGGGAGTCTAGTTAGATTTTACCCAGCAGAATACCCCGAGCCTCTCATCTCCCTGTGATTTTGTTGGTACAGCCTGCAAGCTGTAAGAAATGTGGCTTTTTGTCACAGACAGAAGGAAGGTTGGGGAGGGAGTGGAAACGGTCTACCGGCTGATGGGTTGCACTGCTGAAGCTGCATTTGACACCCGATTTTTGGAGGACTGTAGATGATTACAGTTAGTCCTCAAGTTACAACAGTTCATTTAGCGACCATTCAAAGTTACAACAGCACTGAAAAAAGTGATGATTTTTCAGACTTATGACCGTTGCAGCATTACCGGTCATGTGATTTACATTCCAATAGCAGCAATGTTACTCATATACCGCTTCACAGTGCTTCACAGCCCTCTCTAAGCGGTTTTTACAGAGTCAGCCCGTTGCCCCCCAACAATCTGGGTCCTCATTTTACCCACCTCGGAAGGATGGAAGGCGGAGCCAAGCTTGAGCCTGGTGGGATTTGATCTGCCAAATTGCAGGCAGCCGGCAGGCAGCGGAAGTAGCCTGCAGTACCGCACTCTGACCACTGCGCCACCGTGGCTCATGCTTGACAACTGGTTCGTATTTACAACGGTTGCAACTTTCTCCGGGATCATGTGATTGTTATTTTGCGATCTTCCGGCAAGCAAAGTCAACGGGGAAAGACGGATTCACTTAGCAACCGCGTTACTAATTTCACAACCGCAGCGATTTCCCTTAACAAAGGTGGCAAGGGAAGGCGTAAAACGGGGCCAAACTCACTTCACGGATTTCTCACTTAGCAACATAAATTCTGGTGCTCCATTGTGGCCGTCAATCGAGGACCACCTGTCCTGTAATCTCAGAGGCGACCCAGCAAAGCACAACCCTCACCATGAACTTTTCGGTTAGTATTTATTCATGATGCAACGCAAAAAGCACTCGAAACATTTCTTGCAGGGCAAGTCCTGGGACCTTATCATGCAACTATTTCGAATAAGGCATTTCAATGTGAAGAAAAGCCAAACCAGTTTAGCAGGCGATGCTTTCACGAGCTTTTTAATTTCTTTCGCCAGCTCTGT
The DNA here is from genome assembly GCA_023053685.1 of Diadophis punctatus similis. NCBI lineage: Eukaryota > Metazoa > Chordata > Lepidosauria > Squamata > Dipsadidae > Diadophis > Diadophis punctatus. The sequence continues at coordinate 17,707,007 of JALIGW010000011.1, read as the reverse complement.
ATAAAAAAAAAGACGTTATACATTGCCTGGGTTTCCAATCCACAAAGTAGCATTTATGGACCCCTTCATTTTTCTGAGCGGGAGAGGGGAAACCTCGGAGGGTAATCGATGGGGCATCCACTGAGGAGAAGAGAAGTTGTCATGGCTGAGGTTAAGGCAAGCCAGGCCCCGCCACGGCCGGCCTGGCAGAAGCCGCAAAAGCCAAGGGAGAGAGAGAGAGAGAAGCTGGGAAAATGAGGAACCGAGAAAGGTGGATGAAATCGGCGCAGTCGCAGAGAAGGATCCGGCTGTAAGTAAAGCAACTACAGCAATTAGGAGAGCCTTATTGATTAAGGCACCAAGGCGGGAGAGCCCGGAGCTGCGAGTTCGAGTCCCCTGACTTATAGCCAGGGAAAGCCGCCTGGGTGACTTTGGGCCTCTCTCCTTCTCCTTGAGAGGCCCGACCCACTTCACAGGGTTCTTGTGGTGGTGGTGGTGGGGAAAAGAGAAGGAGGAGGGGGGGAGGAAGGTGTGTGTCGGATAGGTTGGCCACCTTGAATTAATTATAAAAAATAACGAAGGCAGAATAAAGATGATGATGATGATGATGATAATAAATACCTCCCTGTGGTGATGATAATAATAACAACCTTCCTATGATGATGATGATGATAATAATAATAATAAATACCTCCCTGTGGTGATGACCAATAAAAACCTCCATAATGATAATGATAATAAGAATGATAATAAGAATGATAATAAGAATAATAATAATAATAATAATAAGAATAATAAAACCTCCCTGTGGTGATGATAATAATAACAACCTTCCTATGATGACGATGATGATAATAATAATAATAATAATAATAATAATAATAATAATAATAATAATAATAATAATAATAATAATAATAATAATAATAATAATAATAAAAATAATAAAAACCTCCCTGTGGTGATGACAATAAAAACCTCGATGATGATGATGATGATGATGATGATGATGATGATGATGATAATAATAATAATAATAATAATAATAATAATAATAATAATAATAATAATAATAATAATAATAATAATAATAATAATGTGTGATAATACATCACACAGTCCTAGACGCTTGGGAAGTGTTCGACTTGTGATATAGTGATACGAAATCCAGCATATAAATCTCGTTTGCTGTGTATTACATTTTTGTGAATAAATTAATAATAATAATAATAATAATAATAATAATAATAATAATAATAATAATAATAATAATAATACCTCCCTGTGGTGACGACAGTAATATAAACCTCCATAATGATGATGATGATGATGATAATAATAATAATAATACCTCCATGATTATAACAATAACAATAACAATAATAAACCTCCCTGTGATATTTGGCTGACTTGTTCTTAAATGACAGGCTGGAGTTCCATTTAAAAGCGGGGACAAGAGGTTCCTCCTCCTGTCCTTTGGAAAGGCCTACCTGGTCAGGCCGGTTTTCACGGAGTCTGAGGACCCTCCCCGCGCCCCTCCCCCCCCCGAGGCTGATGGGTTTTTAGGGGCCGGACGGGGGAGCCCCCACCGCTCCCCCCCTTGACCGGCCCGGAGGCTGCAGGTGCCCACCCGAGGGGGGAGGGGGCCGGGTGGGGGGTCGCGGCTGACCTTCTTGACGGAGAGCGAGATGTTCTCCAGGATGCGGTCCTTCAGCTGCGCGGGGGACTCCATGGCGGCGGCCCGCGCCTCCGGCCCGTCCTCTTCGGGGCTCCGGAGCCGCCTCCGCCGCCTCCGCCTCCGCCGTGGGCCCTCCGTGGTGGCGCTGCGGCGGCGGCGAGGGTCGCCTCAGGAGGGCGGCGGGCGAACGAGCCGGCCCTCAACACCGCGGCCGCCGCCTCCTCCTCCTCCTCCTCCTCGTGACCGCGCGAGGCAGGCCGGGAGATGTAGTCGCCGCCGCCTGAGGGGACAGCGGCAGCGGGCGGGTCGAGGCACCGCAACTCCCGGCAGCCCCTGCGGGAGCGAGGCATCCCGGGAGTTGTAGTCCGGGCCCCACCTCTTTTTATTCCACTTTAACAGATTAACAGAGTTGGAAGGGACCTTGCAGGTCATCTAGTCCAACCCCCTGCCCAAGCAGGAAGACCCTACATCTGCCTCTACCTAGATCGAACTCACAACCCCTTGATTGTGAGGCAAGAGCCCCACCTCTAGGCCACAGCAGCTTAAGCTCCCGCACCCGCTCCCAAGAAAAACAGCCCTATGTGGGAGGCCCACCCACCGCCCCAGGGTCCTCTGCAGCACCGAGGCCCCTTCGGGTCCTCAGCCGGGATGTCTCCCCTGTGGCAAAGGCAGGCCCAGGCCTCCTCCTCCTCCACCATCCCACCTTTGACACCTGCCAAGGCTTCACCTGTTCAACAGGTTGGACCTGATGAGTTAAGGAGCCGCAAGAAGAGGCAATTCGCACACCCACCTGCCATGGCAAGATCAGCCAGGCGCCCCAGGAGCTGCCAGTTACGGGCCTGGCGCTTGCCAACTTGAGGAAGGGAGGAGGTGCGGGCACTCCCAAAACCTGTTGCACCACCAGCAGCCTGCACCGGGCTGGTTTTCTGGCCGGGTCCCGCACCCATCCGGTCCAGAGTCAACAAGCAGGGCAGGGAGGCCGAGCGCTGGGAACCATGGACCACATTCCATGGAGCCAGCCTGCTGGGATGGAAGCCTAGGCTGGATGTGGCATGAGTGCCCGGCTGGTGAAAGAAGTCGGACAAGGCTGGCTTTGGCTGGGCAAAGCTACGGCGGTGTCCCTAATATTTACCCCCAGAAAAGGGGCACAAACGCCGCCTTCTGTTCTCCCTCCGTTGTCTGCCAAATGCCCAGCCCTCTTTGGCCTCCGATCTGACTGCACTTGTAAAAGAAAAGTATCGGACAACTGCTATGAGAAAACACATCTTTATTTTTAAAATCCAAAACGTTTACATGTTTCTCCCAGTTGAGAAGCAAACCGCCCCCCCTGCCAAATACATCCTCATTTTTTTTTTTGGTAAAACGGAAGGTGCGAGCTACAAAGATGTCACCCGGTCATCGGCAAAGCACCCAACTGTCTCCCGATGCCGCCCGGCGGCAGCAGCAAAAGCCATGCGGGCCGAGACAAGGGCGAAGAAGGGCAGCCCTGCAACATGGCAGGCAGATTCCTGAGAGGCCCCGGCCCGCCGTTGCGTGTGCAAGAACGCCAAGACACCCGACTCAAGGAGTGGCCGCCGGTGATCCAGGCCTTCACTCGGCGTACCAGGAGGGAGCAAGATCCAGACTGCTCCTCCGTGAATTATACGCAAACCCTCTACGACAGGCAGTTTTGCAGACTCTTACACACCAACCACCACCCTCCAGCCGGGCTCTGTCTGCCAGGAAGTGCAGCCCTCGAAGCTCACACGAAGGTGCGTTTCGAAAGCATCACTCCTCGGTTGGGCCTTCAGGATTCTGCTGTCCCGTTGCTGCTGCTGCAACCAGAGGTTTAGTTTAGTCCCTCTGCAGCGCCCATTCCAGAGAGGCGGGCACCTGAGAAGGGAACTCCTGCCGTGCAGAGCCCCTACCACCTTCCCGTCAAAAAGGATGGGGGTCTCCCCACTGCCATCGGACATCAGCAATCCTAGCCGAGAGCCATAGCATTTGCCAAATCAAAAGAAAAACACCACTTGTGCGGCCACCCCAATTTCAAAAACTCTCCCGTCAGCTCTGAATTATGGGGACAGGACAGATTTCTGCCCCCAGATCTCTCAGAAACAACAAAGGAAGAAGCCCCCTCCCACCTTTCTTAACTTCCTGGGCTGTGCGATCAGGGCCATCAAAATCTCTCCCAAGGAATGGCTGAGTCCTGCCCTCTCACAGCTAAATGTTATCAGCAGCTACAAATTCCCTATCATTTTCAAACCTCCAATGCTTAAGGCCGTCCCGTTAAGGGAGGCTCCCAGCAAGCAGCCCCCTCCCCTCTGCCCTAACCCCCCCCCAAGGGAAAAATTGGAAAGGGCCACAGCTCCTCCATTCGGCCTTCTCGCTGACCTAGCTGTTATCTCCTCACCAAACCCACCCACCACCGCATCCAAAGCTGCCGTTCGGTCTGTACCAAGAAGGACCAGAAGTCGTCACCCACCCCGCAGGACCCCTTGGGACCAGTCTCAAGATCCGAGGGGCTGACCTGGCGGCTGCAGCTTTACCCCACGGTACCCCAAAAGTGCTGCCCCCTTGAAGCACTCTGCCCGGGGACCAATTTTGGTCCATGGCCGCAAGCTAAGCAGAAGGGAGCCCCGGTCAACACGGCTGGCACGCGGTGTTAACGGGGACGAGAAGCGGGTGCCACGCACCATCCCTGCCTCTGAAGAACTCTCGCCTCCCTGGCACTTCACCAAGGTTAAGCGCCCCCTCCTCGGACCTGGGTCTAACACTTTCTAAGCCCCCAAATTTGCATATCATTCTAAAACCATATATTTAAATAAAAGTTTATTCCGTAAACATAGCCAGAATGATAGTAATAACAAAATCGCGGATTCCGGACAAATGCCAAGGTTTGCTTCTGTTATAGGGCCAGAATTCAACCAGGGAACTAGGAGATGACCTGGTTGAAAAATAAGGGATATTTTTCTTCCCCCTTTTTTTCTTTCTTTAAAAAAAAAAAGGAATCAAACGTAGTCACTGGGGAGGTGGGGCTCTTTCAGAAAGGCAGTTTTGGCTACGTGGGCACCACGATGTTCCTGGCGAGCAAGATGAGCAGGGCCAGATCTGCGTTCCCCCCCGCGTGCTCCAGAGCTTCTCCGGCTTCTTGGGGTGTGAAGCCGGCCCCCACAATCTGATCGAGGTTTGCAGCAAGGGCAGAAGGAGAGCGGGGCTCGGAATGCCCGGGGAAGGACAGGGGCTCTGGCTGTTCGTCAGGATGCTCGCTGGAATCTCCCCCTTCTTCTGGGGAAGGGCTGCAACTGCCCCGGGCCGCCCAGGACTCCGGAGGGCCGAGCGAGGCAAGAGAGCTCTGCCCCGCAGCAGCGCAGCCGGGAGGCTGCCCAGAGGGTAAGAGCTGGGCCGGCATTCTCAGGCAGTCCTCGGCCTGCGGCAGAGGCCACACCACCGAAGGGCTTGCCAGGACGGAGTCACCGCAGCCAAAGGCCCCTTGGGCAGCCTCCTGCTGCCCCCCAGTTAAGTGGGGCTCCTCCAGTATCTCTGTCACGGCCTCCAAGCAGACGGCTGGGTGGGAGAGGGCTGGGTCCCGCCGCGCTCGCTCTCGGGGAGAAGAACCCTCCTCAGCCGCAGCCGACTCTTCGGGACAAACCTCCAGCGAGGGGCACTTCTCTTCCTGCCGAGACCCCTGTCTCCGGACGTCGTGTTTAGAACTCACAACCAGGAGCCGGTGGAGCTCCTTCAGGGCCGAGGCGAGGGAGATGCCTGCCTCTTCCTCTTGATCCTTGGGCCGGCTAAGGGTGACATTTCCGGGCTGAGTCGAGCCGCTCGCTGGGGGCAGACCGAGGGGCAGAGGAAGGCTGTGGCATTTGTGCAACCCCGGTTTCGTCCCCGGGGGTTTGCCGCTCATGTCAGCTGACTCGAGGAAGTGTGGGTCCGGGGCCTCTGGGGCAGGGGGGCCTTCAACAAGCGAGCGGTCATCTCCCGGCGGCTGGGCTGGGATCCCCTCTGGCCTCTCTTCGGCCTCTTGGGACATCTCTCCTTCATCCGCAGCAGCGGCCAGTGGCGAGGAAACGTCCCCCGGACACCAAGGCTCCCTCCATTCACCCGGAGAAAGCTCGGTGGGCTCTAGCAGCAGGGGGGCGTCGGGCTCCCTCATCTCTTGGGACGGGCTGCTCTCCTCCCCCATCTCCTGAGCCTCGCGGCCAGGAGCAGCCTTCTCCGATAGGCAGCTGGAAGCAGCATGTATGTTTTGGGGGGTTGCCGAGCCCCCCAGGAGGGAGTGGGCCCCGGCGCCCGTTAGATTCAGTGGGGAGCCCGGGGGCTTTTTGCTCCCCAACCCTCCCCGGGGCTCCAGGAGAGAATCCAGGGATTTCCCAGCTCTGGGGCTTTCAGGCTCTGTCCGGCCGCTGAGGGGGGAGCAAACGGTCGGAGCAGAGACCGAGCGGTCGAGCGATCGGCTTGCGGGGCTGTCGGTAACCTTCAGACCAAGTTCTGGAAAACAAATTGGAGGTTTAAAGCTGTCCGAAGTTGGTTGCGATGGAGCTTCAAGTGAGGTAGTTTCTGTATCGCTATTCTCTGCGCACACAAGGGGAGAGAAGAAGGGAGAAAAGGCAGATTAAGAAAAAAAAACCCTGAGATTGGCAGAGGAAACGGGGAGGCCCTACGAGCGAGCGACAAGAGTGGCATCGGGGAAAGCTGCCTGCCCCACCACCACCACCCTGCTGCTTTCACAACGGGGGTGCAAGTGGGAATGGCTCTTTCCCCCCCCAATCTATCCCCGAATAGGCTCCTTTCCCCACTTCCCCCCCACACACACCCTTCTGGGGGCAGGCAGGCAGGTCAAACCAAGCTGCAAGCAAGCAATGAGCACTGCAGCCGTCCGGGGTGAAACACCCTCCCCTAACTTCAATTTTACTGCAGTTAAGATCTTAACCGGCCGCGAGGGCCTCTTCCCAACTTCCGAGGAGTTTGGGTTTGGCGGAGAGCCCCCTCCTGCAAGACGCCAGAAGAAAATTGCTCTGCCGGGTTTCCGGGTGAGGGTGGGTGGAGCCCATCGGGTTAGCTCAAGCCAAGCCCCACCGGTGCCTTCCGGCACATCCCCACATGCATTAGCCGAAGTAACGCCCGGCAAAGAAGCAGGCACCGCTTTCCGAGGGGGCGGGGGCGAAGAAAGCCAGAAACGCCATTTGGAATCATCGAGAGGTTTCCAGCCAAGCGATCTGGCTGCCTCCAGGCGGGCAAGCGGTAAGGATCTGCGCCGGCCCGGCGTTCCTCAAGTTGCCATCATGCCGGACAAGTTTTGCCCAGGAGCGTTCTGATGTGCCCGCTGCTGCTCGAGTCCTCCGCTGGGGTCTCTTCCCCCTGTCTCGGATCCAAGTCGGCTGGTCCCCTCCACCCACCCACCCGCCCACCTGCAGGAGCCACGAGAAGGAGGAAGCGCTGGCCGTACCTGGTGTGTGGCCCCCTCCAGCGGCAGCAAAACCACATTACATGCATCTAGGCTCCTGGCATTCTGTTTGGATTAGGAGACAAACACACCAAACTCTGGATTAGCACACACCACATGCTCCCTGCTCCGGGGTGGCCCGGCGGCCCTTCCTGCCCCCACCCCTCCTGGCCTGTCTTCCAATGTCCTCCTCTCTGAACGGCCGCTGGCTCTGCCGGGCGAAGGGCCTTCCTTCCTTCCTTCCTGGCTCTAGGCTCAACTATAGCGCTGACTCTCTCGGTGGTGTTGCTGCCTGTCTGACGGCTGCGGCTCTTCCTCTCCTCTTCCTGCTGTTAGGAAGGGCAGCCTGAACGGGGACACAAGAGCCCCTCTGGGCTGAAAGGGCTCCAACGCTCGGCCAGATGGGGAAATTCTCCGGATTGGTCCAGCACGTCTTGTCCCAGATCATCCACCTTCCTCCGCTGCTGGGCAATGCCAGCTTGGGCCTTCTTGGCCTCGGGCCCTGCTGCGACCCCCTCCCCAAAAGGCTCCGGCACGAAACGCTCTTCTCTGTCCTGTCCTCTCCCTGGACTTTCTCGAGAGCTGCTTCCTCTTCCTGTTCTCTGAGCTGGCTGTCGGGACCTGTGCAGAGTCAGCAAGGCGTATGCCCGCCGATTCCTCCGTCCGAGGGGGCTCTGCGTCTCCGTCACATGCCCTCCAAATCCAATGTAGAATAGAACTTCGGCCCCGAAGGAGCCCAACTGCTCTCTCTCCCTCTCTCTCTTTCGCTCTCTCTCTGCAGTCACGCAAAGAAATGAACTTTTGCAACCAACTGCAAAAGGCAGAACTACGTCCGGGGAGGCTGACCTCCACAGGGGGGTCCAGGGAAGGCGCCAAGGGATCCACGGTTCCCATCACACAGAGCCTCCCGTGGGGACAAATGGCCCCCAACCTATCACGAAGCGGCCAGACCGGCCAGTAGAGAGCAGGTGGTGATGTCACAGGGCAAAGGGCCTTCCGATGCAGGAGTGACCCCTCTGCCCAGGCCGGATGGGGAGGGGGAAGAAGGGGTGGGCTGGGGACTGCTCGGGCTAAGTAAAACTCAAGACTAAGCTGGATCTCTTAAGGCAGAGCTTTAATGCCAGGATATAAGGATACAAGGCCTCTGTGCTTGGCTGACCACAAAGCATGTTTTTCGGGGGCGGGAGGGTGGCAGGGGGGAGCAGAGCTGCTATAAGAGGGTGCAAAGGGGATGAGCTGAGGGGCTGGAGCCTGGACGGCGCTTTCTTCGCCTGTCTTTCTGCCGCTGATGTCTGTGGCGGCCATCTTGCACCAATCCACCTGTAACTTAACGGGGCCAAAAAGAGAGGAGGGTGAAGGAAGCCCCCCCCCCAAAAACAGACCAAGTTATTTCCGCTGTCTGCTTCTAGGTCTGTCAGTCTGCCACGTCTCTCTCGCTTCTGGGAGCTGGGGGGGGGGAAATGGGGGGGGCAGTCCTGGAACAAGCCCCTCTGAGTACACAGGTCCTATAGGACAGGGGTCTCCAACCTTGGCAACTTTAAGTCTTGTGGACTTCAACTCCCAGAATTCCTCAGCCAGCTTTGCTTCCCAGAATTCCTCAGCTTTGCTGGCTGAGGAATTCTGGGAGCTGAAGTCCACCAGTCTTAAAGTTGCCAAGGTTGGAGACCCCTGTCCTATAGGACAGAGGTCTCCAACCTTGGCAACTTTATGAGGTATGGACTTCAACTCCCAGAATTCCTCAGCCAGCATGGCTGGCTGAGGAATTCTGGGATTTGAAGTCCACACCTCATAAAGTTGCCAAGGTTGGAGACCTCTGCTATAGGACACCAAGACCCAGAGAAAGGGTGGGTTCACCCTCACGAGAGCCGTCCCAGGGACTCGGCAAGTGTGGGGCGCGCGAACAGCACAGCGGCCCTAGAGAAAGCAAAGCCTATGAATGCGACGGGAAAAGAACTCTGCACCAAGACAAACGCATTTTTCTTCCCAGGCGCCGCTGAGAATGACCGCTGGAGATGAAATATCGGTTAAAAGAGAGTTAAATTACTCACCTAAGGTTTCCTACTTCGGATAACTAGTGGGGCGTGGGGGGCAATGTTAAGATCTCTGCTTAAATGCGGTTAAGTCACAGCTCCCGCAATGCGCCCCCCTTCTGGGAAAACCGGAAGGCGGTCGAAATTCTTGGCGGTCCCACCCAAAAGGGGCGCGTGGTTTCCTCTGCCGCGGCCCCGTCGATCTGCCCCCCCTTGACCGTTCTCCCCCCCCCCCACAAGACCCCCTAGAGGCAGCTTTTCCTGGGCGCTCCTTCCAAATTAAGAACGAACCCAAAGTGTCTCTCCCCCCCCTCAATTTCAGCACCGCAAGATAACGCTGGCCTTATTCCTTCAAACGTGAAGCGCATAACTCCCCTTTTCTGGGACGTTCCCTTCTCTGGCAAGCGCCCCCTGTCCCCCGCACGAGCCGGTTTCCCCCTAGCCCACCTACCTGCTTCTTCAGCAGACTTCTGAAGGGCTTCAGCCAGCTCTTGATCTGCCATCTCCTCCGGCCGCATGTCCTCCCGGCCCGGCCCGTAAGCCAGCTTGGCACATTCGGGAAGCTCCCCCTCAGGCAGGAAGGTCGTCTGAGATCCGGTGGTGCCAATCACCAGCACGTTGTTCTTCAGGTCGATGGAGCACTGGGGAGGAAGAAAGGCGAGGAGACCCTGAGGCTGACACCCTTACCCCAGGGGCTGCCGGGGGAGCTGCCCGCAAAGCCAGGAAGGGAAGGAGACTGTTGTGGCCCGCCAGCGGCCGGTGGAACTGGCAGCAGATTCGGACAGTGAGGAAGTTGGGGAGGAACATGGGCCAGTCCTGGAGTCTGGGGAAGGCTCTGCGTCGGAGGCAGAGACGGGGCTAGGGTAGTCTGATGGTTATCAGCTGCCCTTGGAGTCAGACATCAGTGAGGCAGAAGAACAGCTGGAGCCTGTTCCCAGTGTGCACATGCGCAGAGCTGCCAGACGAAGGGAACAGCTAAAGAACAAGGGTCGACTTGGGAGTAAGGCCACAGGTGGACGATGAATGTCCCCTCCCATAGGGAATAAAAGAGGAGCAAAAGGGGAGGGGAATTTGCGGGAGACAATTAGTTTGCTTAATTGGTTCGTGACTCTCAGTGTCTCCTTGTCAAGTTTTGAAGATATCCACCTGGCAGCTCTCCAAGCCAGATAAGGTCTGTGACTGTAAATTCTGCCTTGAAAGACTTAGTTGGATGTGAATGAGAAGAATTCACAGTAACTTAATAGAAAGGGTTTTTTGTCGGCACAAGGAGTCTGCTTTGTGGTTTGGGAACGCCTAGGTCAGAACAGAGACCCTCGGAAGGTACTACCTGCGAGCGCCACTCCTGCCAGCCTCAGATGCCTGCCGCTCACCTGGTGCCTCTTCAGCATGTCCAGGCCCAGCAGCATGTCCATGGGCTGCTCCTCCAGGATGGAGAAGGAGCACGGGAGGAAATCCCCCTCGATCTGCACCTGAGCTGCAGCAGAAAACATGGCGGGTAGGGGGCGTGCCTTCCACCCAGAAGCCGGTCTCCATTGAGGGAGGGCGTCGCCAGCTGCCTCCTCCCCAAACACCTACCCAGGTGCACCCTGCCAATGATCCGCTGGGTGCCCACGCCCCGGGCGATGCCGGCCCAGCGCCGGTCCACCAATCGCATGATGTTGCACCGCTCTGCGCACGCCTGGCTCATGATGGTCATTTGGGCACCTGCCAAGAGGGCACACCAAGTTGAAAAGATCCCCCCACCGGGGTGGGGCATTCTTCCCGAAGGAAATCTCAGCCCTGTCGTCCTCCCCACCCAAGGCTGCCTGGCGTTGTCCCGTAACTGGCCTCCCCCAGACCCTCCGCAAGAGTGGGCCAGCCACGCCCGGCAGGAAAAGGGTGGGAGCCAGACGGACCCGAGTCCACGAAGGCCTTCACGGGATGGCCGTTGACCTTGCAGTTGATGTACAGCATCACCACTTGGCCAAAGCTTTCGGGAGCCTCTTCCATCGCGATGGTCATGTTCTCCTCAATGTTCTGCTGCCTGAGACACCAGACCACAGCGCCGGTCAGAAGGCTCCTTGGGCCGGCTCCCTCCAGACCCAGCCCTCCGCTCGCCCTTCCCCTCCGCCGCCGGCCTACTACCTAATCTCCTCCTCGATCTTGGCCTGAGCTTCCAGATCAAAAGGGTCAGCGGAGAAGAGGCGGATCCTCTCCTGCTCCCGGCGCGCTCGGTCCTGCTGCTGTTCCACCAGCACTTGAGTGAATTTCTCTGGGACACAAAACGCAGGTGGGTGGGGGTGGTGATAGGGTAAAGTGGCAGCACTGGCCCTCCCTCTGTGCCCCATTCCTCCTCCACCCACCCTGAGGGCTTCCTCCCACCCACCCACCCCGGCAGGACTCACCCAGGTCTCCGCTGAGCAGCGCCTCGGCCAGAGGGGGATTGCGTTCCTTCAACAAGGAGAGCTCGTGGGGGTTGGCCAGCAGCATGGCTCGCAAAAGGGCCGGGTTGTCCAGGCCCTGCGGGATGGAGGGCGGGTCGGGAGGGGCCGGAGCCAGGGCCGGGGCCGGGGCCTGTGAGGGAGCAGGTGTGGTGGGGGCTGGGGCTGGGGGAGGAAGCTGTAGAGACTGGGTGAATTGGGTGGACGTCCCCGGCACGGCGATGCTGCTGAAGTCTATCCTGGGCATCCCTATTTGCGATGGGGGGAGAGAAGAAGACAACACCGGATCAGCCTCCACCCAGGTATTCTGGCCTTGTGGAAAAAGGAGGCGGGTTTTGCAAGGCGATTCTGAACCGGGACTACCTGTCCGCGCTGGGCTTGACATGGGCCGGTTAGGTACGACGACCCTCCCCTTCTCTGACACTGCGTCAGTTCTCCAGATTTTGGAATATATGACCCATCCCCCCACTGTGCCCTCCAGAGACTGCCCTGTTGAGCCAAGCAGCCGTGACAGGATGAAGGCATGAAGGCATCCGGGCCCCTCAAGGAGAAAACTGAGGGAGGAAACGGTCTGATAGCCCACAAAAATGTTGATTTATGACGACTCTGAATGCACCTGGTGTTCGTGAACGCTATTCCTGTGAAATCCACTTTTTTCTGCACAGAATTCCAGAGAACATCACTCCCTTGAGGATAAACCATCCGGGGAGGGAGGGGGGATCTGCCCCGCTTTCCAAAATGTGACCACTTGTGACCTGAGGAGCTATCAAACAGACTGAAAGCGCAGGACCTCTGCCCGAGGCCGGCCAGGCCAAAGAGGGGGGAACCCCCACGAGGAGGAAGGGGCCTCTTACCAGGAAAGGGGGCCGGGGACTGTGCCTGCCCATTCTCCACTTGCTGCAGGATCACCACGTCTCCGTCCTTCAGCCCATAAGACGCCAACGACCGGTGGTTGTCAGTGAGCGGCTGTTCGGCGAAGATGATCTGAGAAGAAGAGGCACAGCCAAGCCGTTCAAAAGGAAACAGACTCCAAGAAGATTCCCCGCTGGGTCACCGGGGTCAGGCCAGCCTCCGACCCCAGGGCTATGGAGCCTAGAAAGGCAACCTGGTGTGGAACACCCAAGCCACCCACCTCTGCAAGCGACGGAACAAAAGCAGCCCAACCAAATTGGACTGAAGCGACAGCCGTTTCCACTCAACGAGCCCATCCCGGACGGGACCCCTTCCTGGAGAGATATTTTCCAAAGCACGCCTCAGGCCTGAATCGAGCTGTGGCTTCGAACGACTGAAAAAAACCTATTCTGCAGCTTCAAGATCCCAATTTATCAATGATCTCACGGTCCAATCCAACCTTCGCCTACCATCTTCCGCAAAGCTCTCCCAGGTAATCTCACCTGGGTAAAACAATTCCCAGAAATGCTTCCTGGCACTGCCAGGAAGTGGATCCCGCTGGGGCCCCAGAGACGCTGCGAGGATCTGGCAGAAAGCACTGCCTGAAAGAGCCAGGGAAGACTGCCTCCACCTGCTCGGCGGCTGTGCCATCAGGGTGCAAGACGAGAGCAGGAGAATGTTAACTCTGATCCACCCGCAGGTGCCTGCAAGCCGACCGACCGGTACAAAGGATTGCGGGCTGGCCGCTTGTGTCAGGAGCCGGATCTACCGCTCCAGAGGGAGGGATCAGAAAATCAGGAGAGGATTTGGGACCACCTGGATTTGGGGCCACCTGCAGGTGGCACCGCAAAGCTTTGCCCAATTGGTAGGGATCCACAGATGTCAGACAGAAAGATTCAGGCGATGGAAAAAACCAGGAACGCGTCAAAGGGCCTCCGACTTCAAACCAGCCGCCTTGCCTTCTGCAAGCAGCTACCCAGGAAACTAGGCGGGCAGCGCCCGGTCTGGGTACAGACAAAGCAGCCACGGATGGAGGCGAATCTACGTGTCCCAGGACAATGTCGTGGGATCCAATCTGGGTTGGTCAACCAGTCCAGAGGTGTCGTCGTCGTCCGAGCTTTCGGAGGGACTCGTGCTGGAATCTATCTGAGGAATCCAAATCCCAAACAACCTCTGGTCCCGGTGACCGACCCAGATCGGACCCTGCAGGCCAAGCAGCCCCTGGGCACCCTCAGAGGAGATGGGGCAGGAGGGCAAGGCAGACGAAGGCAGACGCCCACAGTCCCAAAATAGATGACCAGGCACTGAACGGGCAGCCGGGGCAAGAAGGGCCATCCGCAGAGTTGGACTTTCAACTCTGGCAGCCGGCCAGCCGGTTCCGCAGCCAGAGAGCTCCTCACCACCGACACACTTAACCCCACCGCAGAAGGCCCAGGGAGCCCCTCTCCCAAAAGTAATGCTCCCCCCTCCCCCCTCCCATCGGGATCCCTGTCCAGCCGCCCCACTAAATCCCCCCCCCAGTATCCGAGGGCATGGAGACCCCTGCCCAGCTGCAAGGGGAAAACCAGCCGCCCCTCAAAGCCCCCCCCCAGTATCCGAGGGAATGGAGACCCCTGCCCAGCTGCAAGGGGAAAACCAGCCGCCCCTCAAAGCCCCCCCCCCCAGTATCCGAGAGCATGGAGACCTCTGCCCAGCTGCAAGGGGGAAACCAGCCGCCCCACTAAGCGCCCCCCCCCCAGTATCCGAGGGCATGGAGACCCCTGCCCAGCTACAAGGGGAAAACCAGCCGCCCCTCAAAGCCCCCCCCCAGTATCCGAGGGAATGGAGACCCCTGCCCAGCTGCAAGGGGGAGACCAGCCGCCCCCACTAAGCGCCCCCCAGTATCCGAGGGCATGGAGACCCCTGCCCAGCTACAAGGGGAAAACCAGCCGCCCCTCAAAGCCCCCCCCCCAGTATCCAAGGGAATGGAGACCCCTGCCCAGCTGCAAGGGGGAGACCAGCCGCCCCCACTAAGCGCCCCCCAGTATCCGAGGGAATGGAGACCCCTGCCCAGCTGCAAGGGGGAGACCAGCCGCCCCCACTAAGCGCCCCCCAGTATCCGAGGGAATGGAGACCCCTGCCCAGCTGCAAGGGGAAAACCAGCCGCCCCTCAAAGCCCCCCCCCAGTATCCGAGGGAATGGAGACCCCTGTCCAGCTGCAAGGGGAAAACCAGCCGCCCCTCAAAGCCCCCCCCCCAGTATCCGAGAGCATGGAGACCCCTGCCCAGCTGCAAGGGGGAAACCAGCCGCCCCACTAAGCGCCCCCCCAGTATCCGAGGGCATGGAGACCCCTGCCCAGCTACAAGGGGAAAACCAGCCGCCCCTCAAAGCCCCCCCCCAGTATCCGAGGGAATGGAGACCCCTGCCCAGCTGCAAGGGGGAGACCAGCCGCCCCCACTAAGCGCCCCCCAGTATCCGAGGGAATGGAGACCCCTGCCCAGCTGTAAGGGGAAAACCAGCCTCCCCACTAAACCCCCTCCCAGTATCCGAGGGCATGGAGACCCCTGCCCAGCTGCAAGGGGAAAACCAGCCGCCCCTCAAAGCCCCCCCCCAGTATCCGAGGGAATGGAGACCCCTGCCCAGCTGCAAGGGGGAGACCAGCCGCCCCCACTAAGCGCCCCCCAGTATCCGAGGGAATGGAGACCCCTGCCCAGCTGTAAGGGGAAAACCAGCCTCCCCACTAAACCCCCTCCCAGTATCCGAGGGAATGGAGACCCCTGCCCAGCTGCAAGGGGAAAACCAGCCGCCCCTCAAAGCCCCCCCCCAGTATCCGAGGGAATGGAGACCCCTGCCCAGCTGCAAGGGGAAAACCAGCCGCCCCTCAAAGCCCCCCCCCCAGTATCCGAGGGAATGGAGACCCCTGCCCAGCTGCAAGGGGAAAACCAGCCGCCCCACTAAGCGCCCCCCCCCAGTATCCGAGGGAATGGAGACCCCTGCCCAGCTGCAAGGGGAAAACCAGCCGCCCCTCAAAGCCCCCCCCCAGTATCCGAGGGAATGGAGACCCCTGCCCAGCTGCAAGGGGAAAACCAGCCGCCCCACTAAGCGCCCCCCCCCAGTATCCGAGAGCATGGAGACCCCTGCCCAGCTGCAAGGGGGAGACCAGCCGCCGGAGGGAGCGCAGCGCAGGGGAGGCGGCTGATCCTGAGCCTCGTGTCTTCTGCTGCCCACCGGCGACGCGGCGCCCGCAGCCAGCGCGGAGCAAAGGGCGGAGAGCCGCCAGGGCCTCCGGATCTCCCCCGGCCAACGCCCCGAGCAGGGGCGCATCCCCCGTGCCGGGACCCCTCGGGGCAAGAGGCGCTGGGCGCGCACCGACCTGGCTCTCGGAGGCGGGGACGCCGGACTCGAGCGCGCAGAGGGCCCGGAAGTTCTGGAGCTCGAAGTCGGCGTCCACCTGCAGCGAGAAGGTCAGCTCGGAGCGGTCCCGCCGCAGGCAGAACACCGTCAGCAGCATCGCCGCCGCCGCCGCCGCACCCGCGCGAGCCTCGCCGCTCCGCCGGAAAGCCCCGTCCGAGGCGCCGGACGGCTGTCGCAAAACGTCGCGCGTCGGGCGCAAGCGCAGGGGAGAGGGAGCCTCGCCCCTCGACGGGCGCTGGGCGGTCCGAGCGGGGGGGGGGGAGGGAGGAGAGAGAGAAACCACTGCCCTCTAAAGGTCACGTCGGGAACGACACCCTCACCCCCACACAGAAATACACTTTTTTAACGGCATCTTTTTCAGATTGTTATTCGGCATCTTTATTATAGAATAGAATAGAATAGAATAGAATAGAATAGAATAGAATAGAATAGAATAGAATAGAATAATATTTGAATGAAGAATGGAATAGAATAAGGAATAGAAAATATGGAATAGAATAGAATGGAATGGAATGGAATGGAATGGAATGGAATGGAATGGAATAGAATAGAATAGAATAGAAAATATTGAATGGAATAGAATAAAATGGAATAGAAAATATGGAATAGAATAGAATAGAATAGAATAGAATAGAATAGAATATAATAGAATAGAATAGATGGACAGGACAGGACAGAATAGAAATAGAATAGAATGGAATAGGAATAGGAATAGAATAGAAAATATTGAATGGAATGGAATAGAATAAAATAGAATAGAAAATATGGAATAGAATAGAATAGAATAGAATAGAATTATTGGCCAAGTGTGATTGGACACACAAGGAATTTGTCTGGTGCATATGCTCTCAGTGTACATAAAAGACAAGATACATTCGTCAAGAATCATGAGGTACAACACTTAATGATTGTCACAGGGTACAAATAAGCAATCAGGAAACAATCAGTATTAATATACATAAATCGTAAGGATACAAGCAACATTATAGTGGGAGGAGTTGGGTGATAGGAACGATGAGAAGACTAATAGTAATAGTAATGCAGCCTTGGTGAATAGTTTGACAGTGGTGAGGGAATTATTTGTTTAGCAGAGTGATGGCGTTCGGGGAAAAACTGTTCTTGTGTCTAGTTGTCTTGGTGTGCAGTGCTCTATAGCGACGTTTTGAGGGTAGGAGTTGAAACAATTTATGTCCAGGATGCGAGGGGTCAGTAAATATTTTCACAGCCCTCTTTTTGACTCATGTAGCATACAGGTCCTCAATGGAAGGCAGGTTGGCAGAATTGTTTTTTCTGCAGTTCTAAAGCCGTGTTATTAAAATTAAAAGGGCAACTGGAGGTCCAGGGGCTGCTGAACAGGCACAGAAGAAGGAAAGTGTAAGGAAACTGTAAGGGCCGTGCATAAGCGCACCAGCGTGCCTACCGTGCCTGTCCTAATGTTCCCTTTTATTCGAATCCATTTCATGTATTCAAATCATGTTTATGCCTATATGTTATCTAATACATGCTTGACAAATAAACAAATAAATAAAATAAAATAAACTGGCTCCAAAAGGCCTCCAACTGACTTAAAAAAAATTATATGTAGTGTTTTACCTGTAAATGACTTTTTTTGTTTTAATCGCTATAATATGCACGCTAACAACCGCTTTAAACTCAATGTAAATCGTTCTAGACTTGACTAAAAAATACGATTTCTGTAATAAGAGTTGTCGAAGTCTGGAATGCTCTACCTGATCCAGTTGCCTCAGCTACAAATTTTCACAGTTTCAGTCACAAATCGACTTCCGTGGACCTTACATCATACTTAAGTGGTTAGTAGAGGAGGTGTGCATACATAAGTGCACCAATGTGCCTATCGTCCCTGTCCCTGTATTTTTATTCTTTTATTCTTCTTCTAGTTTTTGTTTGAGAAATTCTAATAAATAAAAATAAATAAAAAATAAAAATAAAAAATAAAATAAAATAAAATAAAAAGGCCTATGATGGCTTTAACGCTAATGTAAGGGGCGGAAAACAGTGCCCACCTGTGCTCAAAGCAGGTTTAGCAGCCACAAAAAGAAATAAACCCCCTTTAGTGGCAATTTAAGGTTATTACTCTGTGCCTTTTATTAAAATCCTTATTAAAAATCGAAAGGGTCAGAGTCCCAGAGCATATACAGAGTGCAACCTAGCTCAACTTTTGATTTTCTAACTTTTAATTCCCCGTCAAGCTGTAACTATAGATGTGCCAACTGCAAAGATAAGAACTCCAGGCTGACTGCCAAAGTCAGTCTAGTGAAGTAATATTTTCTTGGTAATCTTGCTTGCAGTATGTGAATGCTGTAAACCTTGAGATGTGTTTTCTCAGCAAATTGATGTGAGAAACTCTAAAATGCATTTCTTTTAAGGTCTCTTGGTTTTCTGAGAAAAGAATCACGGGTTTTGCCTGAACTAATTGTTTCCGACATTATGACGATTTATGCAAGTAAAGTGTGTGGGCTATAAAAAGGAGAAGTTTTAGTCAGCGCCAGCGCGCCTGTTTTCATCTCTCTGCCTGCTGTTAAAGTGGGAGACAAAAAGGGTCGTCCAGTTTTGCTTTCTGCAGAAAAATAAAACTGATTATCAGTAGCCTCGTGTTCAGAGTTTCATTGGATTTATCCGGTTCTGAGCTGCATTTGGTGAAAACCCTTGGGCAGGGGGTTGGACTAGATGACCTGCAAGGTCCCTTCCAACTCCGTTAATCTGTTAAACCTTACAAAATAAAAGACCAATTGGCATCCCAAGCACTGCTGAAAAGGCACAGGAGAAAGGAGGAACTGCTTCAAAAGCCTCAAACCAAGTTAAAAAGGCCTATGATGGTTCAATGTTAATGTAAGGGAAAGAAAACAGTGCCCTCCTGTGGTCAAAATAGGTTCAGCAGCCTATTTTGAAAAAGAAATACACTTTTAAATGGATTTTAAGGTGATTATTCTGTACCATTATTATTAAAAGCCTAATGAAAATTAAAAGGGCAATTGGAGTCCCAGGCATTGCTGAACAGGCACAGAAGAAGGAAACCTGCTTCAAAAGCCTCAAACCAAGTTTAAAAGGCCTATGATGGTTCAACGCTAATGTAAAGGACAGAAAACAGTGCCCTCCTGTGGTCAAAGCAGGTTTAGCACCCACAAAAAGAAATATACCACTTTAATGGCATTTTAAGATTAAGACGGTCTCTTTACTATTATTAAAAGCTTTATTAAAATTAAAAGAGCAACTGGAGTCCCAGGCACTGCAGAATAGGCACAGAAGAAGGAAACCAGCTTAAAAAGCCTTAAGGTGGCTGGGTGGTGTAAAACAGACACAGAAGGAAACCAGCTAAACCCCCTTTAAACGGAGTTAACATAGTTTTATTAGTAGTTATATTTTGTTATTAAAGGGAACACTGCCTTCCTGTGGTAACATCTGGGATTGCAGCCATAAAAGCAACTTTGTAAAGGCCTCCAATTATATTAATATTGGAATAAAAGAATCCAGGTTTGAACCTGCATAAATGAGGATATCGAATTAGGGCACCTTAAAGGGAGCCAACATACCGTTCAACGGGTAACCAGCAGCGGTCACTTACATCGACTGCCAGCTTGTTTGCGAGTTCCCTTGGATTTCCTGCAGGCTTCCCCCTTGACTAATGGGATTGCCATCACTGAGCGATGTGGTCATCTGATATGGCAGTTTATGACCGCATCACTTAACAACAGAAACACCCAATTCCTTGTGTTTACCGGAGAACCATCTTGAGGGGCTGCTTTTCAGGGAGAGCCTACCGTATTTTGCAGAGTATAAGACACACCTTAGTTTTTGGGGAGGAAAATAGGGGAGGGGAGAAATTCTGCCTACCAGGTATTCATCTGGCTAGTACTTAGCCTGGTCAGCTTCAGCACATTCGTTTGCTCGCTGGTTTTGAGGTTGGGGATGGTTGGGGTTGTGCTTCTAAAGCACAGCTGATCGTCGGAGGGAACTAAAACAGGCAAAGCGCGGAAGGGGTAAGAGAAAGCAGCAGCTGTTCCGGGTAGTCATTTTGGGCACCGTGCGAGCATTTGGAGGCTGAAAATGCAACGCGTGGAGCCCAAAAACACAAGCCATTGTCAGTGGCAATCTCTGCAGCCAGGAAGGACGCAGGGAGGCCGAAGGGTAGGGGCCGGTGAGTGGGCGGGGCTACATTTAGAGTATAAGACGCACCCAAATTTTCAGCCTCTTTTAGGAGGGAAAAAAGTGGTCTTATAGTCCGAAAAATACGGCTGTTTCTGCCCTTCAGCAACTCAGAATGGAGATTTTCCAGAGAGGACTGTGGTTCTGTTCTGTTTCCCCCTTTTAATGCCTGTTCTTACAAACCTTTGTGTCATCCGTGTTGTTAAAACAATGGCAGTGATCAGGGCCCTAAAAGAACGTTCCTTAAAATGCTGCCCTGCTGCTCTTAGATGAGGAAGCAGCCGAGGTGACCGAAAAGGCGGACCTGTCGCGCTTCTCTGACATTAACCAGAAATAGTCCCGGGAAAGGGGATGGAATGGCGTCTTTATTTTGCAAGATGGAACAAAGGTGGAAGAGAAACAACGGCATGGTCAGCCCCTCTGGGCTTGGGTTTGGGCTTCCAGGCTGTCCACGAACGGAAGGAGAAGCCACTCTTCTCCCCGCCTATTCTCGGTCCAGAAACATGTCCCCCCAATTTGGACTCGGCGATTCGGTGGCGCCAGGACCTCCAACGGGAATCCTGGGCTGCTCTGCTCGAGTCTCAGTCGGATTTCTCCTTCTCCTTCATGTGCAGGAACACGATGCTGAACAAGAACAGGCCCACCATCATCGAGAAGGCGCTGGCGTAGTACGGATAAGCGGAAGGGATGAAGCGCTCGTACTGCGTATGCTGCAGAGGCCGGACGGACACCTGGCCAGACGGGGAACAAGGAATTAGTACCAAAGCAGGCCGGGAACGGACTTTTCGTGACTCCATCTGGAAGGCGGTGAATTTCAGGGGTCCAAGTGAGCAAGAGCAGGACCCTGGCCTATTGTTCTGACCTCGGCTTCCCCAGCAGCACGAAGCCGAGTCCTCGTCCTGACAAACCTTTCATTTAATTTACAGTGAATTCCTCTCCAGCAAAGTCTTTCAAGATAGTTCATAATTACCGACCTTTATCAGGCTTGGAGAGTGGCCAGGCCATTATCTTTCAGACACCGCAAAATTTGGCAAGAATGCAGAAATGAACTAATTGTCTCCTGCAAACTTCACTCCCCTTTCTCTCCTCTTTTATTCCCTATGGAAGGGGCCATTCATCGTCCACCTGTGGCCTTACTCCCAAGTCGACCCTTGTTCTTCAGCTGTTCCCTGCGTCTGGCAACTCTGCGCATGCACACACTGGGAACGGGCTCCAGCTGTTCGTCTGCCTCACTGTTGTCGGACTCCAAAGGCAACTGATAGCTGTCAGACTGCCCTGGCCCCATCTCTGCCTCCGACGCAGAGCCTTCCCCAGACTCCAGGAGTGGCCCATGTTCCTCCTCAACCTCCTCACTGTCCGAATCTGCTCCCAGCTCGGCTGGCTGCTGGAGGGCCACAACACCTATGTGCCTGTAGTCCTTGTTTCTGACAACTATAAACGATGTCCATAACTCGGCAACTATCGCTCTGCTAGCAAATCTCCAAACCAGATTCCCTGAAAGCCACCAGCTGGGCCATAGAGAGCGGAGCATCTGTAATTCAGCACTCTGTCCCCCGTAGCCCCCTTACAGGCAGCTCGCAAAGCCATTTGGACAGAGGAGGCCTGTCTTAGTTCCTGAGCAGACGTAGAGAGTAGAGGGATTCTCGCTCAGCTACTTAGCTGGCAAACTGTCCAGACGAGTGAGGAAGACATCGAGGCTCCACAGAAAAGCTGGCGGCTACATTTAGGGCAAGTGAACCAGAGGTGGGCTTCACATAATTTACCTACCTGTTCGCCCAGCACCGAAAATGTGAGCGTGCGCCTTCTGCGCAGGCGCTTTGCTGTCACGTGTGGCTTGCATGCATGTGCGTGGCTTAGAAAACATGGCTAAATAGGACGGCATCGCGCCGGGACGGCGGGCAGGCCGGGCCCGCCCGCAGGTCGCTACTACCAGTTTGCCCGAACCGGTCCAAACCGCCTGAATCCCACCTCTGAAGTGAACTATCTGGGTATTTCTTCAGGCGTGCCATGCAAACTCTGCACAGCCAATGTTTTGAGTGGCAGCCCATTTCTGAAGCCGCTTAAGGATCTGCACGAAGGGGAAGGAAAAGAATTACCTGTGTGGAAGAGTAGAGGTGTGTGTAGCCAAGACGGTTGTAGTCCACTTTGAACTGGAAGACCCCGTAGACATCTGGCAGCTTGAACTGGACGCTGTACTTTCCGCCTGGAAGCCAAGCACATTTCTGGCGTCAGAGCAATTCAGAACCCGGAAAGCTCCTCTCGGACCCTTGTCCAGCCCGCTGCAGGTCTACAAGCTGTGACAGGGTGCCATGAGTTGGCTCTTCTGGCAACTGCTTTATGTTCGTGAGGGAGACATCCCTGATCAATGATAAAAGCTGCTCATGGTTGGCAGGGGGGCAAGGAGCTTCCAGCCCCTCATCCCTCCAAATGCCGACCGATCAGGGATCTGCACGCAGCCAGCTGCTAAAGTCTTTTTTTTTAAATAGATAGTTTTTTTTAATGGAGAGTGTGTGGATCAATGTTCCCTCTGACATTAAAAAATGCTGCGCGGCAGTTGGAAACCGCTGCGCGGCGTTTTCTTATCACGTGCGCGGCCGCGCAGCTGCACAGCTTAGAGGGAACATTGGTGTGGATGAGTTCCTAACCCGGCCCAAAGAACTGGCGCCTCTGCATGTCAAAGAAGAAGAACTTCGAATAAATAAATAAAATGTCAAAGATCAAGCTATCGTTAAGTGAAAGCCGCCTCACCGTTTTTCTTGAGGAAGGTCCTCACAAAGGGGTCAATGCGGACAAACTCCAGCTGAATATCGTCGCCGTCAAAGGGAACCCATTTCCCGTCGGACAGCTTTTCGATGACGATGCTGTACTCCTACAACACAGCGCCATGTGAAGAAAAAAAAAGACCAGTGCGAGGAACACCGAGGCTTTGCGGTAGAGAGAAGATGCTAAGCTCTTACCACCAAGTCGGTGACGGTGTAGGCGCTTGGAGGCGCCTTCTCGCCCACCCGATGGTGAGACACCTCTCCCACACGCAGCACCCCTTCCTCCTTGAAGACCCAGCGGG
Source organism: Diadophis punctatus similis (assembly GCA_023053685.1). Classification (NCBI taxonomy): domain Eukaryota; kingdom Metazoa; phylum Chordata; class Lepidosauria; order Squamata; family Dipsadidae; genus Diadophis; species Diadophis punctatus. The sequence goes on along the minus strand of JALIGW010000011.1, from coordinate 17,683,960 downwards.
ACAAGGCCATGGCCAGCTCGTAATTCCCCGTTTGGGGGTACCTAAAGTAGACAAGTCAGGTTCTTCAGTTTGCTTACCCAATGTTGGGAGCTATTTTCTCTTCTCGGAGAGCACCTCAGATTTATGTCAATGGGTGCTCAAACATCAAATTTATATAGCAATAGCACTTATATACCGCTTCACAGTGCTTTACAGCCCTCTCTAAGCGGTCAGCCTATTGCCCCCAACAATCTGGGTCCTCATTTTACCTATCTAGGAAGGATGGAAGGCTGAGTCAACTTCGAACCTGGTGAGATTCCAACTGCCAAATTGCAGGTAGCCGGCAGTCAGCAGAAGTAGCTGCAGTACCGCATTCTAACCACTGCGCCACCGCGGCTCTTTCAAGCACCAGGAATTGGCTGAGATTGTTTTGTATCCTTCTTATTGCGATTTTTAAATTGCTACCTACTGATTTTCTCAGAATACGGGTAGTTCTCGACTTAAGACCGCAATGGAGCCCAAAATTTATGTCACTAAGTGAGATGTTTGTTAAGTGAATTTTTGCCCCATTTTACGACTTTTCTTGCCGCATTTCTTCAAGTGAATCAGTGCGGTTCTTCAATTAGTAACAGGACGGTTAAGTGACTGCTTTTCTCAGAAGGTCCCAAAAAGGGGATCATACGAGCCAGGACGTGGCAGCCGTCATAAATACAAATCAGTTGTCGACCATCCGAATGTAAATCACGGGACCATGGGGATGCCGCCACGGTCATGAGTGGGAAAAGTGGTCATACCGTATTTTTCAGAGTATAAGACGCACATTCTCCCCTAAAAGAGGCTGAAAATTTGAGTGCATCTTATACTCCGAATGTAGCTTTTTCAAAGCTTTTTTCCCCAGCCCTAACGAGGTGCTAACAATCTTGCAGGATTTTTTCATTGCTACTCCCTCCAAAGAAGTTTTTTCCCAGCCCTAAGTCTTTGCAGGCTTGTTTTCATAGCTACTCCCTCCGAAGGTTTTTTCAGCCCTAACCAGGGGATAAAATAATGTGCTGAAGCTGACCAGACTAAGGACGCTAGCCAGATGAATACCTGGTAGGCAGATTTTTCCCCCTATTTTCCTCCCCAAAAACTAAGATGCGTCTTATACTACGAAAAAATACAGTAAGTCACTTTTTTCAGTGTCATCTTAACTTCAAGCGGTCACTAAATGAACTGTTGTAAGTCGAGGACTACCTGTAGAAGGTGACAATTGTTTTTCTTTTCGAGAGGGATGCTGAAGAGCCTCGTCTAGAGAGTCAACCATGCGAAACCAACCCTGCCTTCCTGCCCCTTCCCACATCCCAGTTTCGGAGCTAAGCCGACAACAAGAGCCGCCTGCCTTTGAGAGCCTGCCGCCGCCTTCTGCACCGACGACGTGAAAAAGGCGTCGCTGAAGAAATCCAGGGAGCCGCTGAAGACCACGCGGGCATTATTCCGGGCCTGCAGGCCGGCGATCAGGAGGGTGTTCTTTCCGACAGCATGAGGGTACTGAAGAGAGAGAAAGAGACTGGTTTTTTTACAATATTCTTCTACTATTTGAATATTCTTAATTGCATCATTTATTATTATTATTATTATTATTATTATTATTATTATTATTATTATTATTATTATTATTATTATTATTATTATTATTATTTATTAATTATTATTAATTATTTTTAAGGAAGCAGATTTAAGTTGTGTACAGATACATGTGCAAACATCCTTCTCTTTTGAGGAAACCCAGTGTTGTGGCCTATCGGCCGCCGGCCCCTCCAGCAGCCGAATCAGAGGAAGAGGAAGTGTGGGAGTCAGGGTCGGCATCAAGGCAACCTGAGAGCTCCGAGGGGGAAGAGGGAATGGAGCTATTGGAGAGAGAGACACAGAAGCGGAGCCTGGGCCGTCCGTCAGCCCTCAGAGGAAGAGTCAACAGCCCCCAGATCTGGAGGTGGCTGATGAGGAAGAGGAGGAACAGCTGGGTCCAGTGCCTGACGCGCGGATGCACAGAAGGCAGAGGAGAGGAGAGCAGTGGAAATCTATGGGCCAGTCCTTGGGATGGAAGAGCCACCGCTGCTTGCGAAGCCCCACCCTAGCTCTGGGGATAAAAGGTAGGGGGCGAATAGATGTGGCAGACAACTATTGATCTGCCGGCCGGCCGGACTTGTTAGCCTGAGGTGAGAGAGAAACTTTTTGCCGGGGCTGCTGGTGCTCCTCATAAAGGAATCATTGTTTCAACTACAGAGGGTTGATCGTGTTTGGGGAGCTGGGTCAGAACACCCAGGAATATGGATTCAAACCATGAGGTTGTCTAAAGTCTTTCTGGAAGGAGAAAGCATTGCCCAACAACCAACCCCTGACAACAATGGTGCAGATCAGAAGCGGAAACTGGGGGTGGGTGGGGGGCATAAGAGAAGCCTCAAAAGCTAGCCGTTCTGAAGGAGCCTCAGCAGGCACAACACAAGTGGGGCTAAAAAGGCGCAGGAGAATTGGAACCCAGCCCCCAACTCTTTCCAATGGATTGGGAAGCCCAAGTCCCACATACCTGGGTGATAGCTTTGTCAGGAAAGAATGAATACGAAGTTGAAGAGCCGGTGAGAATATCAAGGACCAAAGGGTTGTCAGGATCAGCCACCATCCTGGGAAGAAAAGGGTTTCATGAGTGGAAGTGGGCAGCGGTAGAGGGGGGTCTCCTGCTGGGTGGGCACAGGACTTACCCGACTCCTCTGAAAAGAATGGGGTTATGTGGCTTCTTCCCCACAATCGTTGGAGCCTTAAGGAGATTCTCCGAGTCTGCAACGATCAGGGTGTGCTGCAGAAGGAGAGAAAAAGACACCTGCTGAACTTTCCTTAGCAGGTTTCTGACTCAGTGCTGGTCATCCCTGGGAGCAGGTGGATCATAAGGGGAGCAGCCGCCAACTGGACCCCTGGGCTCGGTCCTGCTTACCTGCCCTGGGTCAGAGACATCGTAGTTGTGATGGTCAATCACACCTGTCTTTTCCTCATCAAATTCTATCCCGCACTCGCTTCCCAATTCTCGAAGGGGATCACCTAAGGACGATTAAAAAGCCCGTTTGTTCCTTTGTACTAAAAAGGGAGCACCTTTTCCTCTTACCTGCCACCTAAGAGGGTTTCTAACATGCTGGGGAGACATTTGCAATAAATCCATCTGTATCGTCAGAAGGCGCCAAAGAATTTTTGTCTTTTTTTAAAAAAAATCTCACTTATTTTGTTAAAAGATGCAGACTTCTAGAACTGTATGGCCCAAAAGCAAGTGGCCTGTCTCTGACAATAGCTACAAAACAGAAGGGATGAATAACGGATGAGCCGAGGTGGCGCAGTGGTTAAATGCAGCTACTGCAGGCTACTCCAGCTGACTGCTAGTTCAGCAGTTCAGCTGTTCAAATCTCACCAGGCTCAAGGTTGACTCAGCCTTCCATCCTTCTGAGGTTGGTAAAATGAGGACCCAGATTGTTGGGGGGGGGGGGAATATGCTGACTCTGTAAACCTCTTAGAGAGGGCTGTGAAGCACTGTGAAGCGGTATATAAATCTAAGTGCTAGTGCTAGTGCTAATAACGATTGGTTACTTTTCTCCAGCAATATTACTTTCCACAAACTGCTTAAAGCCCGGATGTTCTCCCAGGCCCTAAGTAGGATGGACTTTTGTTGTTTGGCTTTGGCCGGCCTTGAGATTGAACTAATAAAAAGAATAAAGGGGAAAAAAATTCTCTTTTTAAGTTGAAGACAATCTGCTCCCGCTGTGCCTTTTCACTGACCGATATCTGAATTGGCAGCCACGAGGATGTTTCCACCCCCATCAATGAAAGCAGCAATGGTCTCCACGTTGATGTTGCCTCCAAAATCTGAAACACAATGACCGGGATGGTTAAATTTCTTGTCACGAGGTCAAAATGTTTACAGTACTACAGTATACCAGTACTAGCAAGTGCGCAAGCGAACAAGAGTGAAGCTCTGCCAAAGGAACAAGCAGCTCTTGTGCTTCACTGGACGCTCTCAGATCTGCCCGTCATATATTATCATTACCTTGTTACTGGTATTATTACTATTACCGGTACTATTATTATTGTTCTTAATCTTCAATTCGATTCACAGTCTGGGACTGGTAAAAACTTCAAGCCGTAACCAAGAGCTATTAAGGTAGCGTCTGAGTGGACAGGAGTCCTCGATTTACGACTGCAATTGAGCCCAAAATTTCTGTTGTTCAGTGAGACATTTGTTAAGTGAGTTTCCCCCCATTTTAAAACCTTTCCTGCCACGATTAAGTGAATTACGAGTTAGAAAGCCGGTTGTTAAATGAATGTGGCTTCCCCCTCGACTTTTCTTGTCAAAAGGTTGCAAAAAGGTTTATCACATGACATTGGGACACAGCAACGGTCATAAACATGAACCGGTTGGCAAGCATCCTGAATTTTGATCACATGATCCCAGGGATGCTACCAAGGTCGTAACTGTAAAAAAACGGTCGTAAGTCACTTTTTCCCATGACGCTGTAACTTTGAACGGTCACTAAACAAACTGTTGGAAGTCAAGGACTACCTATATAGGCAGTTCAGAGTAAGGTGTATAGGCAGGGGTTTTTTGGGTTTTTTTTTTTTGTAAAACTCAGAATATTAAAAAGAGCCGAGGTGGCGCAGCAGTTAAAGGGCAGTACTGCAGGCCACTTTAGTTGACTGTGATCAGCAATTCAGCTGTTCAAATCTCACCGGCTCAGGGTTGACTCAGCCTTCCATCCTTCCGAGGTAGGTAAAATGAGGACCCAGATTGTTGGGGGCAATATATAAATATACATTGCTTACTGGTGTAAACCGCTTAGAGAGTGCTTGCACTGTGAGGCGGTATATAAATCTCACTAATAAATAAATAAATAAATAATAAATATTCAGATCTTATAAGTTCAAAATTTCTAGGTATCTAGGCAGCGTTTTGGGTATTGCTCCAAGGGCTCCTATTACTATTGGTATAACTATTGATTTCTTCCTCCACAATCGCTCGACTGCAATTTGCAAATCACCATTTTTATTATTATTATTATTATTATTATTATTATTATTATTATTATTATTATTATTATTATTATTATTATTATTATTATTATTATTATTATTATTAACTTCATTCATTAAACATGAAACTCAATCAACTGAATATTCAAAAATGCATCACAAATACCATTGACTGGCATTGATGGTTGATACGGGTTGCTGCCAGCGTCCTAGGTATCAACCAAGTACCTTCTTAAGATGATGATGATGATGATGATGATTATTATTAATTTATTATACATTTATTTCGCCACCTATGTCGCAACGGGGCCACTCATCGCTTCCCCCCCCCCCACAGGCGCCAACGGCAAAGGAAGAGCCCCGGAGCCACTTTCGGGGGATGGGGGAAGGAAGAGCGACCCGGCGCCTCACCTTCTACCGAGGGAGAGAAAACCACCAGGTTGTCGTAGAGGAACTCCCCGTACTTGATCAGGGACAGGCTGGGGTCGTCCGCCGTCCGGAAGGTCAGGTCAAAACCTCGCTCTGCAGGGGGAAAGGAGAGTGGAGGGAGGCCGCCACCGCCGCGACCCCTCCGGGGTAGGAGGCCGGGAGACCCCCGGGAGCCCCTCCGCCGCGCCCCCCACGGCCTCCCCCTTCGGCTTCCGGACCTGCCAGGCCGCGGAGGAAGAGCGAGTGCGTGTCCTTCAGGTTCATGTTCTCCAGCAGCACCAGCGTTCGCGGGCCGCCCCCGCCGGGCACCGCAGTTGCAGCCGCCGCCACCAGCCCTGTCACCAAGAACAGCACCGCCGCCGCCATCTTCTCTCTTCCCTCGCTGGGCGCCCCGGAAGCGAACCCGCCTTCCCCCAATGAGCCGACAGACCTTGGCCGGAAGAGGCGGGGCGAGCCTCGGTGAACCAATGGAGAAAGCAGAAAAGGCGGGGCCCATCCGCCGCGGGAGCTAATGAGAAGGAGACACCTCCGTCCCTCCGCTCAATATATCGAATGCTCCGCGCTCGCTGCGCCAGGCGGCCATCACCCCGCCCCTTCTGTCGCCAGGAGCCAATCGGCACACAGGCAGCGTGGAATGGCCAATAGATCGCCGAGGGGAGCGATCGTTGCCGTAGTAACCGAGGCGCGCCCGGCTCGCTTTCTGGGCTCCCAATGAGCGATCTTCTTCCGGGAAGAAAACGACGCGCAGACTTTGCATTTGAAATACAAATATTTCATAAATAAATAAATAAATAAATAAATAAATATTTATATATATATGATTGCAGGACATCCCTGTACAACCGGTTTTGCATCTGTTAAATATAAGCAATGCATCTTCACCACTGAACACAGCAGCCCGGAGAAAGCAATACAGAGTTTCCAATAAATTATTCGCATACAGGCACATTCAGCTTCCTATAAATAAGAGCACGGGTGCATCACTATACAGACCTCGCAAAAATCCAGGCTCCTGATCAAAGGCATTTGCCGCCCTGAGTCCTACGGGAGTTGGGCGGCATATAAAAATGACCAAATACATAAATAAATAAATAATTTGTTCCCTCACCCCCTGCACAGACTGGAGAAAAAGGCAGGGAGGCTCAGTATGGCACCGTGGCCAGCCAAGCTGACCCCCAAACCGATTGGTCAATGCGCTGTCAGCCCAAGACGCCCCATGGCACTCCCTAGATCGGGTGTGGGAGCCCAGCCAACTTGTGCATCAGCCCTCTGACTCCAGCGGGGCCGACATGGCAGGAGGAAACCCTGAATTACGACACGACGAGAGGAAGGGCACCCTCTGCGCACAACCCAAAAAGAACCACAACAACGCCAAGCCACAGAGTCAGCAGGAAGGGTCAACCAGGGCCTCTGTCCTCTTCGGAAGGCAGGAACACTAAGAGAAGGATCCGGCTGAGCATCCCTCCACCTCGTGCGGCACAGCCAGAGACCGACTGGTCCCAAACAGCCATGAGGACTTCCGGCGACTTCGCTCTTCTCCCCAGAGATCCTCGGCCGGATCTTCTTGCTCCTCATAACAATGGTTGATTCTTCCTGCGCCCAAGGAGCAGAACAGGCCTGCACGAACCCCGGAGTAATTGTCTAACAAGGCTTCCATGCTGGGGAATTCTGTATTCAAATGCTTGAGGGAGGAGGGAAGGGGGAGAGAGAAAGAGAAAAGAAAAATATGACAGGCTGCACACTTTCGTTCCAAGCGCCCATGACAAGAGTTGATATTGCTGAGTAAATCAGCACGGGGGAGGTACTGCAAGCGAAACAATGCCCAATTTAAAAGACAAATTAAAAACAACAATGGAAACATGGCCTTAAGGACTGAACAAAGGAAGCTAGTTCCAAAGCCAGGCTTTGGAAATGTGTGCTATTGGTCAAAGGAAGGGAGAAAAGAGGCGGGCGCTTGAAGACAGCGAAGTCACCCTTACAAGGAAGAAAGGGTCAAGCAGACATAGTAGATTAGCAAACGTTCTTACAGCAAGCAATTATTTTGACAACATTGCCACTTTCTCTCCCCAATTCTCTTACCTCAACTGAGTACTTTCCCAGTTGGCTGCGGTAAATTTGATATGGAACGACGCCGCAGCGGGTCCTCACTGCCAGGCACCACTGATGGGTGGATCCTGACTCGGCCCACAGAAGAAAAGCCCCCAGCATGTCATTCCTTAGAAGGGCCAGGCCAGCATCTCTGGAAGGCAGAGCAAAATGAAGGAAGCAAGGGGCTGAGCGGAAGGGGTGGGGGTGGCTGTCTCTGCAGCCTCACCCAGAAAGGCAACTCAAGGCCCCTGATGCCTCCACACTAAATCCAGCCGCCATCCACAACCGCCGTGCACCAGCAAATCCTAGGTCTGCTGATGGGGTGGGCAGAACCGCCTAGGAGGGTCCCAGTGCCGTCCGGAGGTGGGTGGGGAGAGGCTCCCTCCTCACCTGTTGATGCCCGCAAAGGACCACACACTCTCCCTCAGATCGTTCTCATTTTCTGGCAGGTGAAGCAGGCTCCCTTTGCCATCACAGCTGGAGGAAACTGGAACCAAATTGGAAGGCTTTTACCTTTCGCCAAGGTTGCCGCCTACCATGAAAATGTGGCAACAATGGGGGAGCAGAGGGTCTTGTGCTGGTGGATTCTGGCTCCGATCCAGCACCCACCCACGCTCGGTTGCTGTTCTGCTAAATAACAGCCCGGTGGCCATGTTTTATTTCAACCACTCAATAATGGGCGGAAGCTTTTTTTCCTCATTGCCAGGAAGAGAACAAACCCGTCCTCTTTTCCCTTGGCAAGGCTTTATCTGCAATGAAGAGCTTCCAAGGTTATCAGTGAAGTGCTGTGCCTCTTTCCTTCCTGGCTTCCTTCTCTTTCATTTTTCTATCCCCCACGCCCCCCCGCCCCCCCCCCAGGCTCCCCAAATACTCACATCCTTCCCAGGCGCCCTGCTGAGAGGCTGCCTCAAAGGTACACCCTCGGTAGGCCCCAGAACGGAGAATCTTGCTGCGAATGGCCTTCTTGCGCACCAGAATTGGGGAACAGTAGGGGTTTCCAGGACGGGCACTGCCCATGCTGCTGCTGCTACTTTCCTCCAGATCCAGCCTCTCTCTCTAGGGGCAACAAGCAGGCCAGCTGCTGAGCAGGGGAGGCAGAGATTCCAGGGGCCCGGTTCAAAACCGGAGGCCATTTTGCATTTGGTAGACGCAAACTAGCTGCGGGGCACTTTAAAACAGTCCCTTGGGGGCTGTGAACTGGACCTCAACTCTCGACTGGCAGAACCAGGGCTTGCCTAACCTGGAAGTTAAGACCCTCAGAGGCGCCTGAAGGTTGGACACGTCTCAGGGGTCCCAGACGCCGGGTCCCCAAGAGAGGACCCGCCGCTGTGGAAGAGGTGAGCTAGGGGAGGCAGAGGCCACTCACCACGCTGACCGAGGTCCCAAATTCTGTGGGGCAGGGCAGCCTCCGGAAAGACACCAGGGCGTTGACGTTCTGGGAGACCTCCTCGGGGTTGAGGGACTCCCAGACCACCTGGTTATCCAGAGAGGCGCCCAGGAGCTTCCCGGAATCTCGCTGGGCAGAGCCGCCACCGGAAGAGGGCCAGTCCTGTTCTTCGGGGTGCAGGAGAAGGTAGCCCAGCTGGAAGAAGCGGCAGAGGAGGTAGTGCAGCGCCTGGACCTGGCGGAGTGGGGGAATGGAGGAGGCGGCTGAATGTCTGACCGATGCTCGGCCGTCTCCTCCAGAGAAGGTGTTCCTCCTTGCCCTGCCAGCCGCCAGGTGACTTGGAAGAGCACCGGGTCTTGCGAGACAGCATTGCCCGAGCCAGAGCCGCACTCCAGCGAGGAGGACGGCCGGCCTCGGTGACCCCCGCAGCCGAGGCAGGGGCCCACGAACCTCGCCGGGCTGCCCGCCCACGAAGAGGTGGCAGAAGAGGCTGCCGCGGGCGCCGCGCGGGTTGCGGGCCAGGAAGGCGAACTGGCGATCGGCGGGCCTGCAGGTGCTGTAGGCGAGGCGCTTGAGGGCGTGGGCCATGAGCGGAGCCTGCGGGCGAGAGAGCATCGGGGGTGGGGTGGGGCGACTCAGCCTCCCGGCCTGCCCGTCCGTCCCCTTCTCCCGCCAGGTGGAGGCGCGCCCTACCTCGCCGTCGCGTCCGAGCATCTTCAGGCCCTGCAGGCAGAAGCGCAGGAGGACGGAGCGCCGCCGCGGACAGTCCTGCGTGGGGGAGAAGGAGGGCAAGAGGGACGGAGCGGGGAGGCGCCGGCAACCGGAGCCGCCCGGCCCGCCTGATCCCCCCCCACACCCCGTCCCGCACAACGAAGCCACCCCGCACCTTCAGGAGCTGCAGCCGCTGATGGACCGCTTGACCCGCCCGGGGCAGATCGGCGTCTTCCACGGCGAAAGAGCCCACGTACTGCGGCAGAGGAAGCGCGCGTCAGCCCAGCCCGGCTCCCCTCGCCCCTGCCCGGCTGCAGCAGCAGCAGCAGCCCCGGTTGCTCCTCCGCCTCACCTCGGCCGCCTTGGTCAGGACCCGGCCGGCTCTCGGCTCCGGCCCCCGCCCGGTCGGCTGCCTCTTCATAGCTCCGTTCTGCCCGGCCACCGGCCAGGAAAGGACCCGCCGCTCCGCGATCGCTCGTGGCCGGCCGCCTGCTCCGCCCCCGCACCTGGCCGGCCAATCAGCCGGAAGACAGGCAGGCGAGGCCCCGCCCTTCGCTCTCTCTGCCCCCCCCCCCACCTCGCCCCCAGCCCCAAAAGACGACGCGCAGGCAAGGAGGGCTCCGGAAGTCTTTAAGCTTTTATTTCTGCAAAGAGAAAGCGCGACCTTCGCTCTGCGGCTCTACGTCGGCGATCGGATCGTTCTCCGGGATGAAAAAGGGGAGGGGCGGTGGGGGAGTCAAAGGAGGGGTGAAACGCCCCCCCACCCTTTTAAGGGAAGCAGCTCAAAGGCCCCTAAAAAGGAACGTTTGGTGCCGACTGGCGGGGAGACGAGACGGTCACGGGCGGAGGGGAGGGGGCGACTAAGCTGAACAACGGAACATTCTGACGGGAGGGAGGGGAGGCAGCCTTTGGCGCCCCCCCCCCCAGGAGAAGGGCTGCTGGCTGGCGGAGGAGGGTCTGGGGGGGTCTCTGGGGAAGGAGGGGGCCGAGATAAAGGAGGGCCTGGCAGAGAGGGGGTGGGGGGGTCTGTTTCCACTTCTAAAAATATAAAAATCTTTCCACAACCGGTTTCAAAAGCCCCAAAGCCCAGATGCGCCCTGTACAGATTATATATTTTTATTTTTTACTTGTTTAGAAAAAGAACAGTCCTGTGTTAAAGGGGAGGGGGAGATGGATTGGAGGAGAGAGGAAGCCAGACTTGGTGGGGAGGGGGTGTGTGTGTGCAGATGGGGCAGGGGAGGAGGTGGGGAAGGCACAGCAGGAAGAGTCTGGATCCACCTACAATGCTAGACCCAGAGGCTGGCTGGTTGGGATGGGTGGGTGGGAGTGCTGCGGTTCTCCACTGCTGGGGAGGGGGGGAGGAAGTAGGGGAGACAGAGATGGTGAAGCCTCAGAACTAAATTACAAACAGAGGGGGGGGCTGTACTTATAAAAGAAAGTGGGGGCCCTAAGCGGTGCCCCTGCCCGTCCACCCACCCGCTACTTCTTTACTCTCAGCGATTTCCGCATGGTGGTCTTGCTTCTCTTCGCGGAGGAGGGGGGCTTCTGGTCCCGCTTGGCGCTCGCCGCGGCCGCCGCAGCCGGCTTCTTCTTGACGGCCGGGCTGGTGCTGGAGAGGCTCTTGACAGCTGGCCGGGGTGGCACGACGGCCTTGGCTTTCTTGGCCTTGGGGGGCGGAGGCGGGGGAGGAGGAGGCGGCTTCGCTTTCCCACGGTGGGCCAGGGGAGGCTTCCGGACGGTGGGCTTGGCCTCCCGTCGCTTCACCAGGGGAGGGGCTCTGTTCCGGGCTTTGGGTGGGGGTCGCTTTGGCATCCTGCCCAGGGGAGCAAAAGATCTCAGCCCGCACAGAAGTATCCGAGCCCCACCAAAGGACGGGGCATCCCTTCTGCCGGTCAGCCAGCCTGGCCCGGCTCACCACCACCCTCCTATAACGCTGCCCACGGCCACCGACCCCCGACCCAGCATCTGTGGGGCACCTACTTCTTCTTTGGAGGCGGCGGCGGCTCCTCTTCCTCCGATTCCTCGTCCGACTCGTCGTCGTCATCTGTCTCTTCCTCGGATTCCTCGGATTCCTCCTTCTCCTCCTTCTGTTTCTCGGGGAACAGAATGCCCGGGCTAGGGAGAGAAGAGAGGTCACCCCAAGGAAGACCCCATCCTGGCTAGCAGCCAATCAGAGAAAGAGTAAGCAGGCCGGAAGTCGCCCCCCCCCTCCTCCAGCCAGGCAGGGCAGGAGGGATCTGGCAGTGTCAGGCCGCGGCTGTCCCAGACTCACCTTGGATAGTAGGGGAAACAGAGCTGGAAGGTGCCGCTGAAGCCCTTGCCGGAGATCTGCTCCATCCAGCCGAACTTCTCGCACTTCTGCAGAGTCCTCTTCAGGAGGTGGACTGCGGGGGGCACAGAACACGGTATGGGGGGGGGGGCGGTCGGGCGTCAGGAAGCCCACTCCAGAGGGCCCCGTGCCGAGTCTCGAAATGCAAAGCAGAGCCAGGCAAAGCTGGTGGGGGCCCCCTCCGGAATGGAGCCTCTCAGCCCCACATCGGACTCGGGAGCCGTGCCGTTGTGGGAGAGGAAGAGACCCAAGGACTCCCACCCAGCGGGATTTAAAAGGCCAGAGGGCGGACCGCCGTTTTGGACAGGCCTGAGCCGGAGAGTGGCGGACGGAGGAGCGCCTTTCCCCGGTGGCGCTGCCCTGGTCCTACCCTGGAGGCTGGAGTTTGTGCCAGGGTGCTTCTCCAGGACGTATTTCTTCAGAGCGGTGGTGGAGCAGGTCTTGGGCTCGTTCATGGCTGCGATGGCGGAGAGGATGGCGTCCTCCATCAGGCTTCCGCCCAGCAACGGCTTCTCCCCTGACTTTTTCAGCTGGTGCACAAGAGGAGGAGGAATGGGCGACTCGGGCGAGAGGGAAAGAGAGAGAGAGAGAGAGAGCCACCCTCCGCCCCATCCGTTCTAGGCCGGGCCCAGCCCCGATTCACAGGGAAGCCTCCCTTACCCACCTGGAAGGTGCCGGAAGCCCCCTTGCCCGTGATCTGCTCCAGCTGGCCCTTCTCCACTGCCCGCTGTAGAGCGTTCTTCAGCAACTGGGGCCTAAAGGGGAAGCCACAGAGAGGCTGGCTGGCTGGCTGGTCCTGCAAAAAGGGCAGGGCAGGTGCCCCCCCTGGGGCTCTGAGTTGCTGCTCCCCCTTGGCCCCGATCGTGCCCGTTGCCGGGCGCCTTACCGGATGTCCACCTTCAGCTTGGGGTAATATTGGGAGACGTATTTTTTGATCAGGCTGTAGGAGGCCTCCTTGGGCTCACAGAGGCGGGTAAAGGCCAACGGGAGAATGTCTTCCAGCTTCACGTGCGGCTCTGCGCTGGAGGACGACAAGCTCCGCTGAAAGGAAAACGAGCCGGAAGGGATGAGGCTCCACCCCGGGAGGCTTGGCAAGTCCTTTCGGAGTCCAAGGTGGGGCTTAAGGCCCCTTCGGTCTTCCCATCATGTCAGAGGCTGCAGTGGCCGCTGTGCCCCTCCTCCACCCACCAGGTGAGGGGCTGCACCTGTGGAACGTCTATGGAAGTTCCTTGGAAGAAGACCACCACCACCACCACCACTGTTATTGAGTTATTGTTCTGTTAAGCACATACACACCGAATTGTGTTGTAGTAATGGTGTTGCAGTTTGATATGAATGCTATTCAGTCAATAAACAGAATAGCTTTAGTATATACAAAATAGTTTTTACTTGAATAGTAGCAAAGTTAAATAGGAAGTCCAAGTCATACATTCAGTCAATGCGAAGTTTCTTCTTCTTGCCTATCTTTGTTTTAACTCACAAAGATTACAGCTATCTCTCGATTCTATACTATCACAGTAGTTACTCTTCTCTTCACAGCAATTCCACACAGCCATAAAGTAATCTACTCATCAGTAAATCAGCAGAGAGTCTTCAATCCAGAACACACCGTCAAACACCACTCACCACACTAAACCACACTGAACCATAAACCACCAACCACACTGAGCATGCTCTCTTGCTTGCTTATATAGTAATCATCCACAATGCATTTAAAGCAATATACACATAACAATGATTTGTGGCTTAATCATATATTAACACACCCAATCGTTTGAACAGGGTTCTAACAACCACCACGGTCCCTGAGGGAAGCAGAACTCCCCTGCTGGCTCAGTCTCTGGAGGCTCTGGGGCACGGCCAACCCCGCCGGACTTACCTTCCGGTCTCTGGCCTTGGAGCCCGCTTTCCCTGAGTTGGGGGCTACCACAAAGCTTCCAGACGCTCCTTTCCCTTTCACCTGTCCCAGGGGGGGAAAAAAAGGGGGGGGGTCGCGGTGGTCAAGCTGGAAGCAAAACCTCTTGCAAATGCAAAGGGCGTCCAACATCCCCCACCCGAAACGCCCGGAGGGACCTTCCGTATCGCTCCTTCCCCAGCTATAAACGCCAGTGGCTTTCAAGGGCAGGCCAGTCTGTAGCTCTAAGAGTCCTTACCTGCCGGATGACCCCTCGCTCGAGCTCCCTCTTCAGGGCCTGCTTCAGGAGGTACCCCCTCCGCTCCAGGTCCAGCGAAGGGTACTTGCTGATGATGTACTTTCGGATGGCGACCACTGACACCCCGCCTTTCTGATAGCATGCCTGGGAGGGCGAGAAGGGGGTGTGGGCAGGTCTCTCCTGGCATCCGTCTTGGCAGCCAAATGGTTGAGAGGTCTTTCCGCATCGCCCCCCACCCGACCGCCAACGTTCCCATCCCTCACTTTGATTGCTTCGATCAAAATGGCATCCATCTTGGGCCGAGAGGAAGCTGCCATCTGCGTCTGCTTCTGCGCTCTGGCTAACTGGCTGGCCGAAAGAGTGGCCCAAGCGGGAATGGTCTTCTTCACTTTCTTCTCTTTCTCCTTCTCCTTCTCTGGATCCTTCTCCCTTTGCGGACAAGAAAAGAGGTGAGTGTCCTGGTGGCAGGACAAGGCAGAAATGAGCGGACGGCTGCCTTTCTCAAAAAACCCGTTCCCACAATACGACCCCCATCTCTCCCGTCCAAGGGCCACAACTAGGCCAGCAAACCCATGCTAGAAGGTGCCTGCTGTCAGACTGTCCCAGCCTGATCCCTTAGGGAAGAGAAACCCTCGACTCCCATTTGAAGTGAAAGGTGCTTCTACTGAGAGATGCTGGTTGCAGTAAAGTCAGGTGGAATCTGAGTTTCCCGCCCCTCAGCACATAACTCTTTCTTTCATTCCCAGGCCTTCCCCCATGACCAGTCCAATCCCAGCCAATGCGATGCCACCGAGGTGTTTTGGGAACGCTGAGGTGTTTGGGCTCGAAACACTCGGGGCAGAACGCCTCGGAGATGCCTGGCACAAACCGGTTCCATATTGATCTTTTCTTCAGCTGTCATTCTTCCCCATCATCTGAATTCCCACATAGATGCATACAGGTTTATTGCTCATTTGTCCCCCTCCGTCCCTCCACCCTGATCCTTTGATGGCAAGATGCCAGCGAGGCGCCAAGCCGAAGATGGTGGACCTGACAGCCCAGTTGCTACTCGGCCAGTAGACAAACCTGTGCCACTGCCCCAAGTGTGGGTCAGTCCCCTATCCCAACAGGAAGAAATGAGGTACCACCCAGTGGACCGAGGCAACAAAACTTGTGGCCAAGGGGGCTTTGAACTCCTGAGCCACCATGCCAGCCAGTTGGATCACAGGGGCGTGGATTGTATTGTGGGGGCAGCAAGCACATGGTGGACACTGGGTTCTTTCTAGCAACAGCCATTGGCCTCTGCAGCCCACCTCCCTCTTCCCCCCACTACTCTCTCCCCAACCCCCGCCTTCTTACTCCTTCTTGGCTTCATCGGCAGGCTTCACATCTGCCTTCTCCTCCTCTCCGGCCTCCTTCGGCTGCTCTGTCTCAGCGGGGGCAGCCGGGGGCGCCTGATTCTCTTGTTCCTCCACCGTGGAGGCGGATTCTTCCGAGCTGACATCTGGTTCTGAAGGGCGGGAGGGAAAGAGAGCAAGCAGTTGGCAAAGGACCAGAAACTCCCTGCTGAAGACGAGCCCTTGGGCTTTCCATCAAGGCCAGGCGGAGCCGCTTGGGAAGAGCAAAGGGGCCACGGATCCTCTGCAGAGATCCTGCAAGATCTGGCCTTGGCAACTCCAATGAACTAGGATAGGTGGGGGATGAGAGACACCCCCCCTCTTGCTGGAGAGCTGCAGTCCTCCCCCTCAGCCACCCCTGCTCTGTCCTACAGCTGCAACTCTCACTGTTAAGCCTCAGATGCCAGACTGCCCCCCTCCCCCAGAGTCCGGTCAGGCGCAGCCAATCCAGCACCGCTCCTGATGTTATGAGAAACTCCGAGGTGTTTGGGCTGGTGAAATTCCACACTCAGGGCAAACGACCTTGAAGATGCCAGTTGCCAGTAGGAACCGGATTCCAAACCGCCCTGTTCTTCCTCCACTGTCAATCCCCCTCCCTCCCTAATCCCAATAAAAGTATACAGCTTATTTTATTGCCCATTTGTCGTTGTTGTTGTCGTCCCCCTGCCCTTCCTTCTTCGATCAATGGCAGAACTGGCAAGGTGCCAAGCTCAAGCTGGTGGATCTGACAATTTTGGCCCAGGCCAATAACGCCTGCTCGATAAACTACAACCGAGAGCACACAGGCAGCGGCAGCTTAATGAAGCTAACTGAATCCCCTTTATGGGCGGCATAAAAGTTAATTACCGTATTTTTCGGAGTATAAGACGCACCTTAGTTTTTGGGGAGGAAAATAGGGGGGGGGGAATCTACCTACCAGGTATTCATCTGGCTAGCGTCCTTAGTCTGTTCAGCTTCTGCACATTATTTTATCCTCTGGTTAGGGTTGAAAAAAATCTTCGAAGGGAGTGGGAATGAAAACAAGCCTGCAAAGACTTAGGGCTGGTAAAAACCTACTTCGAGGGAGTAGGAATAAAAAATGCTGCAAGTGGGTAAGAGCGTTAGCACCTTGTTAGGGCTGAAAAAAACCTTTTCCAAAAGGAGTAGGAATGAAAACAAGCCTGCAAAGACTTTGGGCAGGAAAAAAACTTCTTCCGACAGAGTAGGAAGCGGGGAAGATCGTTAGCACCTCTCTAGGGCTGGAAAAAAAAGCTTTGAAAAAGCTACATTCAGAGTATAAGATGCACCCAAATTTTCAGCCTCTTTTAGGGAGGAAAAGGGTGCGTCTTATACTCTGAAAAATACGGTAATTAAATTGGAGGTATCTTTTCGGCCTCTTTTTAAGTGCTACAAAATCTCAGTGCCGAGCCTGAAAAGACACTCACCCCTTCCCACCTGAGGCAATGACTCTGCAGTGACTCAGGAGGCCCAGCATGGTAATCTCCACATATGCCTACTAAGACCGGATGTGTGTGTGTGGAGCCCTCCTGCAGCGGTCAAGGTGATACTGAAAAAAAAACCCCACCCCTCTTTACCTGGCTTGGTTTCCTCAACTTCAGCAGGCTTGCTTTTGGGAGGAGTTTCCCGAGAAGAAGCATTCACCGCTCGGCGGATCGGCATGGCTCCGTCTTCGACTGTCTGGGAAGGGAGCAAAGCGTCAACGAGAAGCCCGGAATAGGAGGCCAACCCCCCCCGACAGGCTGAGAACCCCACTGCCACCTCTCCTGTGAGCGGCTTGCCCATCTGAGAAGAGAGGCGACTGTGCTCGGGATCGTCAGCAGGTTGGAGGGTCCAGCTTCCACTTCACAAGCGTTTTTTTTTTTTGCTCCAGCTCAGAACAACACGGGGTGGGTGGGTGGGTGGGAGCGGGGGTGGGGAGAGGAGGGAAGCACTGGGGAAACAGGAAAGGAAGGGGTCAACACCTGGTAAGGAAGGGCGGATGGAGCCCAGCTGAGATTCCTAGAAGCAAGAGGGAAGAAAGAGCACAAGGTCCCTTGCAAGGGCCAATCCAGGGGGCAAGCGTGGAGAGGGGTCAGCCCCTACCTCACTCAACTTGTCCAGGGGAGCTCCTGTTAAGAGTGGAACTGCCTTACGGTGTGCGGGATCAACGGCTTCAGACAGCTCAGTCGCCATTTAAATTAATGTCTAGCCTCAAGGTGAGGGTAACACACTTTGTGGAGGCCCAGGGCTTAACCCTCTCAAGGGGAAGGAGGACTTCCTAACAGAAGTGCAAAAAAAGATTCGGTGTGAAGGAGGTTATCAAGAACAAAGAAACAAAACAAAAACAACAACAACCTTAAACTAAATTTAGCTCCCTTTCACCTGGCAGAGTTACAACAAAATTAACACAACAACAACAACAACAGTCACAGAGAAGCCGCATGTCCCTTTCTGGCTGTTACTTAAACTTAGGCAGCTAAGCTGAAATCACCTGTGAGAACCGGCCCCTTCGCTAGCAAGGTAGGACATGATGCAGGACACAACACAGCCAAGCAAGGGGAGGGGGACACCCCCCAAGAACAGGTGCAGCTCCCTACAGAGGGGGAACCAGCGGGCAGGAAGCAGTTAAGACTCAGGCAAGTGCCAACCATGGGCCACTCATATGCCAGAGGGACACAGGCCAACCCTCACCCGAAGCTCAAACGGGAGCAAAGCGGAAGCAGCCCAAAAAAACCAGATATTGTTGTATACCAACCGAACCCGGGGTGCCCTGCAAGTTCTATAAACAACCCCAAAGTGCCCCACTGACTGTCACCTCTTGCCGCCCAGATTAGACTCCAAAGAGGTCCTTTAATAAACAGCAGAGGGGAAGAATAGGATGGCAGAGTAATATGACTTAGGTGAAATACGACACTCAGGAATCCCAAGGGGGAAAAAAAAACCATGATTCTTTCTCGCTACAAGCAACACTGCCCTCCCATTCTAACTGAGATAAAGGAACAATACAAAAATGGTGGGTTTTTGTTTTTGTTTTTTAAGGATTATAATTTTTGTATCCTAACGATTTATATTAATATTGTTTCCTGATTGCTTACTTGAACCCTATAACAACCATTCTTGACAAATGTATCTTTTCTTTAATGTACAGAGAGCATATGCACCAAAGACAAATTCCTTGTGTGTCCAATCACACTTGGCCAATAAAGAATTCTATATTCTATTCTATTCTATTCTATTCTATTCTATTCTATTCTATTCTATTCTATTCTAATTCTATTCTATTCTATTCTATTCTATTCTATTCTAATTCTATTCTAATTCTATTCTATTCTATTCTATTCTATTCTTCTAATAAGAATGCTGCAGGTCTCTTCCCATCCTCCTTTATAAGTGGAAGAAATGATGTGAACAGGATGGGTTTTTAAAAAATAAATAAATGAACTTTCCATGATTAGATTTCTTTAAAAAAAAAGACTGGGAAAAAAACTAATAATAATCTGTTTGCGCTCCCTTTTCAAGGAAGGAACCAAGGAAAAAAGCATAACATAACCTTAACATTTATGTCCGATTTCTCTTTACAATAGCTCCGTTTCTAACACAGAGAGTATTCCTGTCGCTTAGCATTTTTGCGGGTGCCAGACCACGTTCCTGCTTCACCGAGTCAAACATTTCTGCCCTTCCAAAAAATCCTCTGAAGACACGCTGAGCCCAGCAATGCAATTTAGCCCTGACAGCACAAAAAGCCAAGTTGCAAAGGGTTAATATCCCCCCCCACAGCCTGCCTTGGAAGCCAGAGACCCTTACCCACCCACCCACCACCACCTTCTGCATAACGCAGGCAAGAATGTTTAGACCTGGAAAGAAAAAACAAGGAGGCCAATCCCCATACTTTGCCCCGGCGTCAACAAATGCAAAGTAACATCTTTTTTTTCTTCCACCCCTTCCCCAGCAAATAAAATAAAATTAAGTTTGAAAGAAAATCACACAATAGAAAGAAAATTTCCCAAAAGGATCCTGGGATCACATCATTTGGAGCTGTCAGCTGCGGATAAATCAGATGGGGGGGGAGTTTGTTTCCCTTAAGCTAAAAGATAAAGAGGAGCATTTGAATCCTCTCTGCGTGTGGCATCGGCCGTGTTAAGTTGGTCGTATAAAATGTGAGTTTCTGGATGGAAGGAAGGTGAAACGGAAATTAAAAATATAAATCTAAGAGCCAACTCCCTCCCGCAGTCTGGGAAAGCTGCGGTTTTTTACACCTAAGCCTATGGGAGGCAATATTTCTTTTTTGTTTTGCTTTTTTGCAAAGGTTTGCACGGGCTCGTTTAGTGACTGTGCAACCCATAAAGGGGAGGGGGGGCAAGTTGGATTGACAGTCCCCACCCCCCAATATCTATCTACACTAGCCAGGAATCCAGGCCGATCCGGGGGTTGCTCCAAGGCAAAAGCTCCGTCGCTTCCCCCGAGGCTTTTAACGGGGATAGCGTCCGTCCAGAGCCTCTGTGCGGGGGAGATTCATGACGGCGGGCCCGGCCCAGCAATTGCTTCCTACGGCGGAAAGGGCAAGCCGCCCCCTCCCCTCGCAAACGGGTCTCCCCCCCCCCCCCGCAAGGCCCGTTTTCCTCGGCTGCCCTGCGGGGAGGCCCAGTTCCTGACGGGGCCCGCCTGAAGGGAAAGAAGCCTCGTTGCGGCCTCGGCGATGTCCTCGACGCCGCCGCCGCGCAAAGGGCCCCGACTGGAGGCGGGGAAGCGGCCTCGGCCGGTCCTGTCTCGCAGGGCCCGTCTTTTGCTGGAGAGACACGGACCCGGGGCCGCCCTCGCAGCAGCGGCCAGGAAGGGTTTGTGGAGAAAGAAAAGGGGGCATTTTCCCCGAGAAGCGCGCAGCGAGCGGGGGAGGCCCGCGGGGTCCCGTCGGCGCCGTTCAGGAGGAGCGCTCGGCCCGCCGCGGCCCCGCCCTCTCCGGCCGCCGCCCTCTCGGTCTCTCTCTCGCTCGCTCGCTCACTCACCGCGCCTTCGGGGCCCCCCTGGCGAGCTGAGGCGCACAAAGCGGGGCAGCGGCGGCGGCGGTGAAAGGAAAGCCCCCCCCACCTTTCACACACACAAAACTACAACGGCGGAAGTCCCGGCGGCGACAGGTAGGAAAAGGCGGGCCCTTCGCGTCGAAGGACCAATGGACGCCGAGAGGGGAGGGGGGAGAGCCAAAAAACAAAAAAAACAAAAACGCTACGCCGCGCAGACGCCCAATAGCGGCCTCCCTTTCCCGCATGCGCGCAGCGTCCTCACCCATTGGGGAGAGCGCGCGCCGCGCGCGGACCGCGCACGCGCGCGCGTCTTTATTTATTTTATTTTATTTGTCAAACATGTACACAGGGTAGTAGTAGTCTCTCTCTTTTCTTCTCTTCCCTCCTTTTTTTCTCCCTCCCTCCCTCCCCTCTACTCGACACCCTCTCCTCAGGCGAACAAAATATTTCGCGGGGCGGGGCGAGCGAACCGCTGGGCGCCCGCATTTGCCCTGAGGCGGCGGGGAGAAAAGGACGCATGCGCGCTGAGCTGGCTCCGCCCACCCGTACGTCCCCGAGGTTGCCGCCGTCTTATGGGCGGAAGTTGCTCCCCGGAGGAGCCTGGTGGGCGTGGTGGGTTATTTCGCATCACGATTCTTCTTAGCACCTTTAATTTACGAAATGCAAAATCTTTATTTTTTTTAAAGCATCCTACTCTACGCGTGTATTTTTGCTCCGCCGCCGTAGATCTTTGGAAGGGGCGGCTCCCTAAGGGGCTTCCCCCCCCCCCCCAAGGCAGTGGGCCTTTTTCGTGCTTTGCCTTTGCCCCATGGGCTGCCTGCTGCTGCAGGATGTTCTGCGAGCTGGGTTACCCGACTAGGAAGCCTCACCGGTGCCCTGATGTAGCTGGGCGAGCGGCCCCCACTTAGGACCCCCCCCAATTCAACCCTGATCTGCACATCATCACATCTTCAAATGGTGTAGGAACTCCTGCTTGAGCAGGGGGTTGGACTAGATGACCTACAAGGTCCCTTCCAACTGTAATAAATCAAATGAAATCTTCCTCATGCACAACACACATACACACACAGGGTGTGAAGGGCACCGCAAGATATTCCTCCAGCCATCCTTCCCTGATCCTTCCAATGTTGAACGGCACCACATAATTCGTTCCTGCGATTCCCCAATGACACCCCCCCCCCAAAAA
Source organism: Diadophis punctatus similis (assembly GCA_023053685.1). Taxonomy (NCBI): domain Eukaryota; kingdom Metazoa; phylum Chordata; class Lepidosauria; order Squamata; family Dipsadidae; genus Diadophis; species Diadophis punctatus. Next base: position 17,662,282 of record JALIGW010000011.1, on the reverse strand, counting down.
AAGGCGAGGAAAATGGTGTAAGCAAAGCTTGCCCAGTCAGCGACCACCTACCTCCTCTTTATTCAGGCCTGGGAGTCTAACTCTCTCCCCCCACCACTACCACCACACCTGGACAGTGACATTTGCGCAAGTTCCACCTGGAACGTGGGTCCTTCCACAGCGGCAAGGGTAGCGCAAAGAGAAGCTACTTCCTGGGCTTTTTAAACTTGCAAGGTTGCTCTTTATTTTTGTTCTGTATATTTTGAAAGTGAAAAGAATAGCATTGGAGTCAATTGTTGCTGTTGTTGGTTTTTTTAAATATTTGTTCTATGTATTTACAAGCCTTAAAAGTTGCTCTAAAAGGTTCTGTTAAGGTATCAGTAGGCCTTTTTTCCTTCTTCTGCATCCAGGGGTAGGATTGTTTCGAAAAAGTTATTCTCCAGGAAGTGTGGTCCACAACTGTTTTTTGATATGCAATTCCTTAGGTCCAAGGTTACCCGCCACCCGCCCCTCTTTTTTTTGGCTTCTTTTCTCTTAAATTTCGGAAGCAACCCGAGAGGCAGGCAGAAAGATCTGGGTATTTTGTTTTGCTGTTCCCGAGTTCCTCTCCCTCGTCTACTATCTCTTTCCTGACCCCCCCTTTAGAAGTTATGAGTCGGGTACTGTGTTTTCAAACAAAACTGAGGTGGATCTGAAAGGGGAGGGAAATTTATTTCTCCGCTTTTTTTTGTCTATTATACAATTTGTTACAGAAACTGCAAATTTAAAAATTACACTTGACATTTGCAGTTCTTAAAATAATAAATTATAATTCTCAGGTGTTTTTTTTTGTCTGAACAGGTTTTTGTTCTTCTTAAAGTACGAGTCCTTGTTTTAAAAATGAAAAAGAAAAGAAAAAAAGATTAAAACAGAAAATAGTTTCTATAAATAATAGATGTATTTTGGTTTAGTGCTCCTGCCCCTCAGGTTTGCGTGGACTTGAATGTTCAAGTACTTGTTTTTTTGTCCTCCATGATCGCCTTTGCGTGTGTGACTATTTTTTTTTCCTCTCCCCACTCGTGCACACGTGGGGATAGGGGGATTCTGCGCGAGTATTGGCCTTGCTGCACTGTGATTGGCGAAGACATGAAACTGTTTTTTTTAAAAAAATACTTAAATTGTTTTTGTTTTCTTTTGTTTTCTTTTTTTTTTTTGTATATTCAGTTTTAATTATCCTCAGACTCTTCTTCGGCTTCTCGCAGCCACGTGAAGAACGCGGTGACGGATTTGAGCGCTACGCCTTTCCCGTTCTGCTCCGCCGGATCTTTGCTGCTTTCCCATTTGTAGAAGGCATCCTCTGATATCACCTCCTCATCGTACAGGCAATCAAAAAACATCCGTAACAAATCTGCAGAGGGTGGGAAAAGAGACGTATTTTTTGCGAAGGGCTGAAGTGGAGAGCGGAACGCTCCATCCTCGTACTTCACCCAGGAATCGGGAACTTTCTCCCCTAGTCAGGAGACGGCCCTCTGCCTGCTCCATTTATCACGGTTTGAGCGGAAAGGGAAGCTCAGTCAAACAGACTTCAAACAAGAACGGTAAAAAGGGTCTCAAACAGGGAGAAAGGTTATACAAAGTTTGCCTTCCAGGTGGCTTCAGAGGTCTTGGTGAAAGCCAAAGGCCTATCCCTGCGACCGGAGCCATGCGCACGCATCTCCACGCTTCGGGTGGTGCGCGCTCACTACGCAAGCGCCCTCATGCGATTTTGCTTCTGCGCGTGTGTGAGATTTTGGCACAATTTTGCTTCCGCGCATGCGCAGAAGCAAAATCGCCCGAAAATCACCGGAAAAAAATGGCGACGCGCCGGGTGGACCGGCAGAGAGGGCTCCGGAGCGGTTGCGAAATCCGCCGCTCCCTACCGGAGCTGTGTATTGGGCAGCTCCGGCAGGAACCCACCTCTGCCCTGGGGTACCTTTACGTACCGCTTTACATCATCAATCCCAATCGAGCCGTTACAATGTACATTACAATTCGAATCGCGGGCACGTGCCGGATACTTACTAGGAGGTTGGTCAAGTTTTACTATTGATGCCTGCAGTGCATAAAGTGCTTGTAGTTCCTTCTCTGTGTCCGAGTCTAGGTACTTGAGTAAGATGGGCACTCTCCGCTTGATAACGGCAGTATCCACTCGCAAGCTAGAGCTATCCACTGGGTGGGAGGAAAGTAAGAAGTCACACACACCCTTTTCCTCACAACGTCCAAGAAACTTCCATTTGACCTTGCCGATCGGTTGTGCTAGAGATATTCTTGGGAAACGGGTGGCCGTGGAGCCCTGCCCAGTTCCCCCCTCCCTTCGCTCCAAGTCCCCTGTCCCAAAGCTGGCTGGGAATTCAAACTGCCCTGGGTGGCCAAGGAGCCCTGGCCGAGGGAGACATCGCTTGCTCTGTCTTCCTCTCCTTCTCTATCAAACGGAAGCAGCCACAGGACAGAAACCCCCGGCTGCGCCTTCTCTCTCACTGGCCAAATCTAAGTTCCGTACCCTCAGTGGACCAGATCCAACGTTAATATACAGAAAGATTTCCCTTCGCTATTTTAATGGAACAAGAGAAAACAGTTCTAATGTTAAGAAAGAAAAAAAATAAAACTAAATTGAGACTTGATCGAGAATCGCAGCCAGTCTTACCTGGGCCACAATACTGTCTTTTGTGGGAGCAATTCAAACCCAGGAAACCCATTTGTGCTTAATAAGGGTCAGGCGCCAACGATTCGAATCCCTTAAAAAAACAGGCATGTGAGTGCCCAAACACGGCATACCTTTTAATTCTGTTGTGGCCACTACTCACCTAGAAGAGCTGCTTTGCAAACGGCCGTCATTAAAGCTCTAAGGAATGTAGGTGAACTCATCTGGCTTTCGTCTAGATTAGCCTGAAATCGAGAGCAGTTGCCAGAATTAAGAAGCCGGGCTGCTTTGTTTCTGGGGGGAAAAACCCCTCTACTTTCTGTCACAGTGTGAATATTGTCAGTTGTGAGTCTATGCAGGGTGATGCACCCCTATCCTAATATTATGGTACATCCCAATACAAGCAGAACACGTGATATGATGTTCTGCGCATGTCTACATTCCTAATCCACCATTATTCATTCTTCTACTTGTCTTCGACCTGAACGGTCGTGTTACTCAGCAATAATGTAGTTTATTCAGGATTTTGTACTGAAATAAATATTTTCTATTAGACATTTAATCTGTTTTATTTCTAACTATTGAATTGCAAGTAAAGATCCAAATGTCGCCTCTACGGGGATATTCTCATCCTAACACTTTCTACCCAATTAGCTCTAGCAGCTGCCGTCTGCCTTTCGGTCTCTTTATTTGGCCGGAATTAAGCCTGTCACTGCAAGGCCTTTAAGAGGGCCTGTTTTGGGGTGGGGGCAGGAACGGGACACACTGCAGTTGGCCAGGCCCGTAATTCTCCTTGGTGAAGGAGAGAGAAGCCATGCGTGGGTCCTGTCCATCAGATTGAAGACTGAGCACGTGATTAGATGAATACTGGTCCCGCCTACTGCCTCTGGACGCTCCCAGATTCGCTCAGTCTTCAATCAGGTCGGACGGTCTTTTGGAGCACGCTCCCATTCCTGGCTTCTTGGAAGTAAGAGGGGAATGGAATTTGGCCCGTTAGGCTAGCAGCCTTTGTCACGATGTGAATATTGTCAGTTGTGAGTCTATGCAGGGTGATGCACCCCTATTCTAAATATCATGGTACTTCCCAATACAAGCAGAACACATGATATGATGTTCTGCGCATGTCTACATTCCTATCCACCATTAATCACTTCTGTTATGCCTTCTGACCTAGAAGGTCGTGTTACTTAGCCAAGATGTAGTTTATTCAGGATTTATTGTTTTTACTGAAATAAATATTTCTATTAGACATTTTAATCTCTGTTTTATTTCTAAGTATTTGAATTCCAAGTAAAAGATCCAATGTCGCCTCTACGGGGGAATGGTCCCCTTAACAGTCTTGGCCGTTTCAGGGCTGATAGCGCCGCGTCTGTGGTACCGGCGAGCATTTGAATTTCTAGCCCCTACAGCTCAGTTTTTGCTGGGCCACCTGTACGATCCCACTAGCCAAATGTTGGTTCAGGTGAAGTAAAGCAACCCCTGGGAGCAGGGAGGGGAGGCAACGGAGGCAGGGCAGAGGGGCCTTATCCCGTTGTGTTCCCGCTGGGTGTGCGCAGGGCAAGTCTTATACCTCTACCCAGTCAAAGATCTGCTCATCACCGGCTTCTTCCTCAACAATGAGTTTCTCCAGCTGCCTGTTCAGCTCCTCGGCAGAGAATTCTCGCGGGGAAAGTCCTTCTGAGGAACTGGGGCTGTCCGTTTCTGTGAAGTCCAACTTCTGCAACGTTAGAAAAGCCAGCTAGCGAGACATTCAGGCCCAGACCGAAAGGTGAGGCCGAGCGTAACAAAGGGGCTCTTTCTGACCAGCGGCCCTCCCAAACCTTGCCATAATCGGCGGCCCGCTCACTTTTCCATCCAAGCACCCCTGCCTTAAACCCCCCCCCCCTTTTCCCCTTAACAGGAGACCCAACCGGCCCCCCACCTGCTCCAGGAGAAAGGCGTTGACATCGTCCTCTTCAGGTAGGAAGTCCTTCCAGCTGAGGCCAGCCTCCCTCCATAAGGCTGCCACTTTCTTATGGCTCTGCAACACAAGGCCATGGATTGGGCCAGGACTGCTGCTCATCCACCACTGCCAGCGGCCACTCAGCGGCAGCCGAGAGAGACTGCACCCGCCTCCCGGGAGCCCCTCAAGCCTCCCTCCTTCTGGAACGCCCGCGAGGAGGAGCAGCCGAAGCCCCATCCTGCCCCAGGCGTGGATGGATTCTTCCTCTCCCTTAGCGAAATAGACTTCGGCTTTTGGGGGGGGGGGGTGCTTCGGCTTCTCCCGTGAGACCAGAGGATCTGTGGGTGGTGGTGGTTTGCAGAGGCCCACTAGCAACCCAGCATCCTTACCATTTGTTTGCATAGAAGGTGCAATATTTTGGAAAGCAAAACACCGGCTCTTCTCACAGGAAGTAAAGGTTTACTAAATTCTCTGAAACGGAAAAGAACGCCAAGGGTCTTCTTTTCTCCTCTCGGAAGAGCTGCCCCAAGGCTAAGCCCTACCGTGCAGGAAGGTGGCCTTGCCAATGAACTCTTCTGTGTCCCTCCCTTCGGCAGGCTTGGCATGCAGAAAAAGCCAGCTGGCCACCTAGAGCCGGCCCGGCAGAAATACCTCTTCCATCCCACCGCCTACTGCCCAGCCCGCCGAGGGGATCGGGGAAGGAGAGGCAGCCCGGCTTACATCACAAGTTCTCTCATAGAGATGCCTCCTTCTTTTAACATTGGCGTCACCAATTCAGCCAGGTATAGCCAGATGTGGGGGATATCGATAGCCATGTCGTCGGCGGTCTCCAAAGTGTCCGAAAACCTGAGCCACAAAGGCAAAGCCTTTAAAACACCTGTTGGCAGGAGGTGGGGTGGGTGGCTTCCGCCCGAGGCCACCTGCAGCTGGCACCCGCCAACAAGCACGAGCTCTCTGGAGGGCACTATACCCACCCCTTGAAGAAGTCCTGCTTGCTGAGCTTCTCCGACTGCACCAGCTGATAGAGCAGCTGGCCCATGTGGTCTCTGGTGATCTGACTCCTCTCCAGGGTGGATTCTACACCAACTTGCACGAACACCGGCAAGATGCCAGGCACATTCAGCTCCTCCACGCACTGCACGGCTTCCTGCGGAGACACCGGGAAGGAGGGGGTTGAGAGAGAGGGAGGGGCTTCCCTACAGCCTGGATGCCCCTCCCGGAAGCCGCACGGAAGAGGGGTGGCTTTCTTTGCAGGCCCCCTCTGCCCGACATCCCTGCGAGGCCTTGAGGACCTGGGACCTTCCTAGCCAGGGGCGGATGAGCCGCGCCGGAAGATTGTGAGCTGGCCTCCAGCTCAGGCCCGTGCGTGCTTTTTATTTCTTCTTTCCTGGTTTTTTTAGCCGGCCATACGCACCCATTAAAGAAAGTCAAAACGCCCCGCAGTCGCACTGCGTTTTACCTTGTAATCATTAATATGCAGGAATTCATCGATGATCGATTTGCACTTCCTTTCAATTTCTTCGTCTGACAAGCCCGGCTTTTCTTGGGGGTGAGGAACGGGGGTTTCAGACTTGACTGAGGAGGGGGAGAGGAGAGAACAGACCCAGCGAGTGAGGAAGCTTTCTGTACTGTGATGAGCATGGAAGCATCTTATGGTTTTAATGCAAAAGCAACTCTCCTTTTCAAGGCGGTCACTTGCTTTTCTCCTTAAACCGAAGGAAGGCGCCTTAATTCGGAAGAATCCCAGCAAACATCCGGGCCCTCGTCAGGCAAGCTCTCCTCTCCGCCTCCCACCCAGGACAGGCAGCCCCACGCACAGCCCGGCCCCTGCAGGAAGAATGATGGGAAGCCTCACCTGCCTCCCTGACTTTGCTCTTCTCCACCTCCGTGCTGTTCCGCTCGCTTTCCAGGCCTCCCGTCAGCTGCTTGACTGTCTCCAGCATCTCCCTCCGCTGCTCCTCCTGCGCCTGGTTGTCCAGGAGCTGCTCTTTGCTGCTGCTACTGAGCCTCAGGAAGGCATTGGGGCGGGAAGCAGCCGAGGGCGGCAGCTTGTTGTCGTTCTTCTCCCGGCCGGTGCTTCCCCGACTGGAGGGAAGCAATGCGGAGGGGTGAGCGAACGCAGCCAGAGGGCTCGAGAGGAAACCTAATGCTTTAGTCCCGAGGTCAGCGCCTGGCTTGACCAAAGGGCCAGACCCGGGAGGAGCCCCTATCCCGGCAGCTGTTCAGCTCCACCATCCCGCTCTCCAGCGATACCACTGTTGTGGCCCGCCCGCAGCTTGTGCAGCCTGTGCCTTTGGAACCTTCAGTGCCTCTTGGCAGTGCTGAGAAAGGAGGGGCTACTCCTTTCCTGAATGCAAGAGCACGCAGGGCTGCCAAGAGGCAGAAAGGTCTACTCCAGAGGAGGTCTACTCAGGACTTGGGGCCAATTGGCCACACCCCTAGTCTATTTAAGGTCATCAGTTGCAGTTAACAAGCTGCAGAGAAAGAGAGACAAAGAGACCTGTCTGATCATAGCTTGCTCCATGACTCTTGTTTTGGCATTCTCTGCCTTGGCTTGGATTATCAAGGACTAATTTCTAGGAACTTTGCCAACTCTTGGAAACTCCGTAAGAGAAACAGACTCAATTGCTCGTCATTGTCTTCAAACTCTTTGAACTGATACCAGCTATTAATGAAGCTTAATTGATAGCTGGTTGCTTGCTGATAACAAGTTTGTTTGTAAATTGGTGTGTGCATCTTGAGTACTACTAAGACGTTTTATTAGTAGCCTTTGTTTCATTAAATCAGTGTGTACAAACTGCTTGTGTGGTTGTGTGGTTCGTGGGGACAGAACAGCCACTCTTGCCACGTCCATAGGGGCCCGCGGGGGCTTTACCTGGTCAAGGCCCTGCGAGGATCCAGCTCCAGGGTGGTGCCGGAGACGGTCGACGCAGGCACTTGCAGCGCAGAGAAGCGGTTCAGGCTAGTGGCACTTGGTCGTAAACAATCTGCAGAGGATGCGGGGAGAAGAGGGCCTGTCCTCAGAATAAAGACCAACCCTTCACCTGGCCCTGCGGAGGTTTTTCCCACAAGCGGCAGCTTCTCAGTGCCCGCTCCCTGTTGCCCAGGGGGGCACAGCCAGCTATGGCATGTGCCATGTGCGCCACCTTACCGATCTCGCTGGCCTTGGCTCCACCGCTGCTGCCCTTTCCCCAGCTGCCCAACTGGGCTTTAGGCACAAGCTGGATCTTCTCGTCTATACTGGGCTGCAAAGGGGCAGAGCGACGGATTAGCGAGCGTCGAGAGGATGGCCAGGTCTCTTGCTCCCCTCCCAGGCAGCCCAGCCCAGGCTGGCGGTGCCAACCTTTCGCCCTTTCTCAGCCCAGGAGGACACGTGAGAGAGGAAGAGGCAATGGCTCTCACAAGACCTTGCAAGCCTGCCTTGGGCTAGATACAGAGGTCTTCCAACTTGGCAACTTTAAGACTTGTGGACTTCAACTCCCAGAATTCTCCAGCCAGCTATGAAGCCCACAAGTCTCAAAGTTGCCAAGTTGGAAGACCTCTGGTTTAAGATGAGACTCCGTCGAATTCAAACTCTGCTCTTCCCCCCCGCCACATCCCAAAGGTGTCCTTGCGACAATGATTTGTCGGTGCCCCCCACCCTCAGGTTAGCTTTCTGACAACCCCCCGATTCTGCTACAAGTCCCAGAAAGGATCTTGGCCCGCATTCCTACCTTGGTGATTTTAAGGAACTTGGTGGGGTCCAGCACACGACTATTTTTTGCCCCCTGCACGGTGTTCCAGCCTCCCTCTTCCACCCTCTGGACAACTGCACGGGTCGAAAAGAATCTTGTGTAAAAATTCGCCCCGTGTGTTTTGGGGCGGGGTGGGTGGGGGTCAGGCAGCTTTAGCTCGGTTCTAGCTGCAGCCCTCCACCAATCCACCACACCCAGAAGCTGGAAGGCTGCTCTCCATGGGCCTTCTGGGACCCTCTGCGGGCAGACCCAGGGGCTGCTGGTGCTGGCCCAGTTGGGAACGCGCCCTTCCAGATGGGCCCCTGGGAGGTTTCGAGGCATGCCAGGGGAAGGAGGCTCCGCTCCCCAAACCGAATCTCCTTACCCGGCCGTCTCTTGTCTTTGGTCATCAGCTGTTGGACTTTCCGCTGCTCTTCCTGCTCCTCTATTTTAGCTTCCTTGTGAATCTGCTCGATGGTCTTTGGGCCTTGATCTGCCCTCCGGGACACCCAGTTGCACTAGAGAAGGGGAGGAGGAAAGAAGGAAGGCAAGAAACGGCGGCAACTGAGAGGCGGCTCTTCTCCTCTCTCCGGCAAAGGCACTTCGGGAAGGGGGAGAACGCCCCGGAAAGCTCATCCCTGGGGACAGCCACACCCAGGAGAGCCGGAGGGCAGAAACTCCTCTGGCCTCCAGCTTGGAGCCACACCACCCACCCAGCTCCCCGAAGGAGGAGGAGGAAGGGCCAAGGGGGAAAATCCGGAGCCATCTGCGACCTCTTACCTCAGCAGACACATACCTGCCGAAGGTCAATGACATCCTGCAGCATGAACCGAATTCGGGAGGAGGTTTTTCTCTCCTTCACAATTTTCTCCATTTGATTGAAATACTGGTCCATTCGAGGCTGGGAGAGAACGGAGGGGTATTACATCGGATGCCAGCCTCCTCTCTTTCCCCCCGCCCCCAGGTTCCAGGGGTGTGAGACCTCCGGCAATCCCGAGGCCCGGCTTCCCCGACCGCCCCTACCTTGGCCTTCTCAAAGTCCAGGTCTTTGCCGATGGTGGTCAGCAGGCGACACAGGCACTCTAGGGATTCCTCGTCGTGGTTCTTCAGCAGCTTCACCACGCAGTCGTGCATGATGGCTTCCGTCAACATCTTCAACTTGAAGAGCTCCCCGATGAACTTGATGTTGCCGATGGACCGCCTTCGGGCCTTGTCCTTGGCCTCCTCCAGTTCATCGTGAAGCCGAGTCCTCTCCTCTGGCTGGGGTGGGGGGAAGGCGCAAGGAAAGAGGCCTGAGCAAAGGAGCCAGCGGCTACCTTTCTCTCCTCCGTTCCCAACTGCCTTTTCCTAGACCGGCTTCCCTCCCTCCCTTCCAGGCAACAGCCGCCAAAGCCACAGCCACCCTCCGCAGGCGGAAGGGACGGGAGGCCTCGGCTACACTCACTGTGGTGGCGGCCTCCAGCTCCTTCTGCTTCTTCTCGAAGACGTCGTCGTCGGCCTTGTCCTTCTCAAATTCTTTCTGGCAACGGTTCAGCAACAACTTGCGGAAGTTGACTGTGCTGCCGGGCTTGTCGGCCATGGGCACTTTCAGCTACGGAAGGAAGGGGAAAAAAAGCAGATCGAGGTGTGAACCGAGGAGGCCTTCCTGCAGCCGCCGCCGGCGCTTGCCGTCTCTGCTCAAATAGCGCCCAGGTAAGGACCTGCCCCAACTACCTTCCCAAGAAAGTAGAGCTCTGGAAACGGTTTCCATTTCAAGAGGAACTTTTACTGAGAGAGAGTGATTGCAGAGAAGTCAGGCGCCAGAGTCTGAAATTCAGGCGCAAAGCTTCGTTAGGCTAACTTTCCCCTTTCAACCCACCCCCCACCCCACCCCTGATCCCCCCCCCCCCCGTGTCCATCCGTAGTCAATAATATGCCAGAAAGATGTTTTGGAAATCTCGCCGAGGTTGGATACCGAGAAGGAGTTCATCCTCAGGGCACTGCAACCTTGGATATACCCAACCAGGAGTCGCTGCAGATGATTTGAACGCCCCACTCCCTTTAACTCCCAAGCAGTTACAGCTACAGCAAAAGCGAAAGCATGCAAAATATGTGGCCCACCATGCCTCCACCCCTCCCTTCTGGAATAGGCGCCGACAGCCCACTTCTGAATTCCAAAGTCGGATCTGAGCCCAGAGGGTTCCCCCAGCACCACCCCGACCTCCGCTGCCCCGGCCTTACCATGACCAGGCCCCTGCACATGTTGGCGTAGGCCACGGAGAAGCTGGGTTCGTCGATGGCTTTCTCGAACACCAGGTCGATGACCCCTTTCAGCCTCTCTTCCGTGTCCACCGTCAGGTCGGTCACTTGCTTCATGAGCTGGTTGAACATCTGCGGGGTCAGCTTGTTCAAGATGCTGCGGACTTTGCGGAAGAGCTCCTGGAGGGAAGGAGGAGAGGAAGAGGCGTCCGCCAAGAGTTCCTGAAGGCCAGCCAAGGAAGGATTTCCTGGAGATCCCCCCCCCCCATTTCAACCTCTCTATCCTGCTGAGGGCTGGGCAGGCTGGGAGGGGGCGCAATGACAAGCAGGTCTGCAGCTACGGGAGCCCCTCCAGCACCAGGAGCCCATCCCCTCCTCTCCCCTTGCAACAAGGTAGAAAAAAGCAAGCCGGCCATTACAGAAACGCCAGTCAAAAGAGGCTGTGGTTAGCCTGGCATAGGTGCAGAGGTGGGTTCTTCCCGGTTTGGACCAGTTCGGCCAAACCGGTAGTGACCTGCTGGTGACGTCACGGAACCGGTTCGGTTGTTGCCAGACCGTGCGTGCCGCCATCTTTTTTTGAATTTTTTTTTATTTCTTCTGAGCATGTGCAGAAGCAGTTTCCGGCACTGCACATGTGATCGCCATCTTGTTTTTGGCTTCTTTTTTTATTCTTATTTATTTGTTTTTTATTTGTTTTTAAATTTATTTTTTCTTCTGAGCATGTACAGAAGCCGAGTTTCCAGCCCTGTGCATGCGGTCGCCATCTTGTTTTCGGCTTTTTCTTTTTTTAATTTTTTTTTAATTTTTTTATTTTATTTTATTTTTTCTTCTGAGCATGTGCAGAAGCCGAGTTTCTGGCACTGTGCATGCGGTCGCCATCTTGTTTTGGGCTTTTTAAAAAAAAATAATTTAATTTTTTCCCAGATTTTTTTGGCACTGCACACGCGCGCCCATGCGGCGCAGCCACGCACGTGGGAGGAAGCGAACCGGCAGCGAGGTGAGTTAGAACCCACCCCTGCATTGGTCTCCTCCTTAAATGTGCGCCAACTGCAGGGCCACTCCTCATCGTCTCTCTGCACGCCCCTCACCTGGGTTTTGATGTTCTCGGGGTCCTCCACTTGGGTCTCTCTCTTCAGGCTCGGTTTCCAGGCATTCTCGGCTTTCTTCAGATGGACATCCTCTTTGACGCAAACCGTGATGATCTTCCTGGGTTCTCTCCTCTGGCTCGGCTGAGACCTCCGTGGCCCGACATTCAGCAGCTGAGACAAAAAAAAAGAGCCATCCAGGCTATCATATCTGGCTTTTACACAAAGGGAGGGAAACAACCTGCACTCCAGTCACAGGCAAATGCTCTTCTGAATTTATTTTATTTATTTATTTATTATTAGGTTCTTCTATGCCGCCCTACTCCCTAAGGACTCAGGGCGGCGTACAACATTTTAAGAGAACACTAAACAATAAACTTATTTAAAAACAGTTTTAAAAAGTTAAAAAAGACGTCCAACAACATACATACCGGGGAAGATCTCGGATATAAGATTGTCTCAGACCCTTGCCTGCAGGAAGAGACATGTCTTGATGGCTTTCCGGAAGGCCAGCAGGGTGGGGACAATTTGTATCTCTGGGGGAAGTTGGTTCCAGAGCATGCCCCCCCCCCACAGAGAAGGCCCTCCCCCTCGGGCCCGCCAGCCGGCATTGTTTGGCTGACAGGACCTGGAGGAGGCCCACTCTGTGGGACCTAACCGGTCGGAGGGAAGTATGAAGCAGAATGCGATCCCGGAGGTAACCTGGTCCTAAGCCATGTAGGGTTTTAAAGATGATGTTCAACACCTTGAATTGTACCCGGAGACCAATGGGAATGAGTTAAACTTTCTTTTTTTTATGTTCCTAACTGTGAACTGTCGCCAGACGGATTTTGGACCTGAAAGACGGAAGGTTATCGGAAACGAAGATGAAATCCTATTGCCAGCAGCTTCCTGATCAAACCCAGCACCAGGTCTGCTGGGGGGACCAAGAGCCCAAGACCAATAGTGCCCGGCATACAGAAATTCCACAAATGCATATTTGGAACCAGAGATCCAAACTATTCCCAGAGATCCGGACTATTCCCACCCTGCTGGCCTTCCGTAAAGCCATTAAAACATGGCTCTTCCGGCAGGCGGGGTGATGTTAAGATCAATCCCCCATGTATGAATGTTGGTGTGTTTTTTAACTTTTGTAACTTTTTAATTATTATTACTGTTTTACATTGTTCTTAGATTATGCTGTACGCCGCCCTGAGTCCTATGGGAGTTGGGCGGCCTATAAGAACCATTAATAAAATAAATAAATAAAATAAATATTTCATTATCCATGGATTAACTGCAGCTAGAATTGTATTTGCACAAAACTGGAAAAGTGAAGAGACCCCTCCTACTGATGAGAATGTGATTAGGAAAATATTAGAATGTGCAGAAATGAATAGATTAACGCTTGCAATTAAGGAGAAAGAACAAACTGAATATTACATGATATGGGAATTATTGTATCGATGGCTGGAGAATAAAAATGGAAGTTGGAAATAAAACGAGATCAGTGAAGAATAGAAAATACATTAAGATAGAGATGTAAACAATATGGTGATTGTTATTATGACTATTAGGATTATTATGTTTAATATTATTATATTCTTATGAGAAGGTATGTTAAGGGGGGGAAATCAGTGGTGAAATCCTACCGGTACGCCCTGGTTCGGGTGTACCGGTAGCGGAGGCCACTGGTAGCGGCGGCAGTGCAAGGCTCCGCCAACCCGCCTAGACGTTGCCATTTTCTTTTTTTTAACCCTCTGCACATGCGCAAAGCCTTCTGCGCATGCACAGAGGGTGAAAAAGCGTGCACGACAGTGGCGTGCGCTTCTGAACCGGCAGGGAAGGTAAGTAGATTTCACCACTGGGAGAAATGAATAGGTTTAATATGTTCAATATTATAATTGTAAGATCAGAGAATTAATATCAATGTAATGAATACTGTTGTAAATTTTGATGGGTTATTGCACAGAGATATTTGTACCCAGACGACACACTGTTTAAGGGAAGATGGAATGTTTATATATATATTTTAAAAAAACTTTCAAGAAATTCCACAAACGGGGAATTCAATCCACGTTGTCAACCCTGAAGTTGGCCTGGCCGAAGCCATTTTGAAGCTTCAGTGTTGCCACACTGGAGCTGAGGGATAGGGAGGGGGGGGGGAATAGAGAAAGCTGGGGTTTTGTAGCCAAAACAAAGTACTTTCTCCTGGGAACCAAGGTCATTCCCACAGGTGGCCAAAGGGAGGAGGAGCGACGTTACCAGGCAACCGGACGACACCTTGATTGGACCATTTGACTAATTGTTTGGGAAAGGGGAAAAAGCTTTTACTTTTAACTAGGTGAAAACCGTGGGAATATCCAGTCGGTTTTCACCAGCCTGTGCCAATATGATATGTCCAATAAAACTATTCTTTGAGGAATCTACCTGCCTCGGAGTTCTGTTTGCTATGGGCGTATTACTTGGAACTCTGACACCATCTCTGACTGACCACATTGTCCCCCGACTGCTTTTTGCTGTTTGCGGGACACCCTCCACACCCCCCGGTTTCTTTCCGAAATGACTCAAACCCGTTTGAGGATTCCACAGAGAGACGCTTCGCAATTCTATCAACCTTGTTCTGGAAAAAGGTTCGCCTTTTGCTTTTATTTTGCTGTATGCTGGGGGCGGGGGCCGAAGATGTCATTTGCATTTTAAATACAACGCCGCTAAAACGCGGCAATCATCATCGCAGGATAGGCAGCCGTGGGAAAAAAAAGAGCAATGTGCATTTCAAGCCCAGCCACAAAACCAAGCTCCCAGCAAGGCCAAAGAAAGACCGCTTCAGTCTGGGGAAACAGGGACGAAATCTTCCCTCTGCTTTTTTCCCCCTCCGGCTTGCTAAGCCCGCTGCTCTCCAAAACGCACGTGACCAGCACTGCAGCAGCCGAACTGAGCCATCCGTACGACCTGCTTATGCACCAATGCAAAGGCCTCCAAATAACTGGATTGATCCGGAAGAACCACAAGGAATTTCCCCGGCACGCTGCCGAGGAGATCATCCGTGAATACTGACCAGACTTGGGAGACCAAGGAATGGACCAGGAGCAGTCTTATTCACATGGGCACCAGACGTGGGATTCATATAATTTCCCTACCGGTACGCCCAGCACCAAAAATGTGAACGCGAATGCTCACTTCGGTCGCACACGCACCTTACGTGCATGCGCTTTGCTCGCATGCGCAGAGCTTGAAAACGTAGCTAAATAGGACAGCACAACGCCGAGACAGGTGGGCGTGGGCCCGCCCGCCGGTTGCTATTACCTGTTCGCCCGAACCAGTCTGAACCGGTTGAATACCACCTTTGATGGGCACGTAGTCAGGGCCTCGGCTAAACTTCATTACTCCTCCTCCTCCTCACTAATGTATAACCTTCCCTTGCTGACACCCAAACTCTACAGGTGTTTCTTGTGGAAGCAACGGGGGGGGGGGGAGAGGAGAGGAGAAGAGGGAGGCCTGCAAAATTGGTCCACTGGACAGGTGGGCTCATCGCGGCTCAGCTCCTCTCCCACCATTTGCTGATTGGGAAAGAGCCTCTCTGGATAGGAATCAGTAAAGCTTCGTTAATTATATTTATGCTGGTTTCTGTTCTTTGGAACCCCAACTGCGGCTCCCTCCGTCAGCAAAACCTCCACGAATGGTTAGGAAGAGATGCGTGATGATGCCCTTTGCCCGTGGGGTGGATGGGAATCAGGTCGTGGGCCCAGCATGCCTGCAGCTTCCTCCTGTTCCAGTGGTAAATGCCGCTGCTGCTCTAAGGCAGGTGGCGATGGCCCAGGCCCCTGGCTGCTGCCTAGGGATGGAGCAGGCCTTCCCTAAGCAAAGCGTCTTGCCTGTCCCCTGGATTCTCAGGCCAGGGGGCAGAGCGGCAGGCAGGGGACAGCGCCCCCAGTATGGCTCTCAGGACTGCAACCAGACAGCTGGAGAAGCCAATGGGCTCAAGAGGACTCACCTGGTCTCCCCCTTTTGCCCAGGACTGTGGAGAGCGGCCTACGGTGGATCCAGCTGAGGCCCCAAGTCCAGCATGCCCTTAACGTCCCGCCCCCAGCCCTGATGCAGCGCAAGGCCGGTGCCGCGTAAGCCACTACCTGCGTGGAGTCAGGGCTCCTCTGGCAGGGTAAGGAGGGAGGGGAGAGGAAAGGCAAGCTGAAAGCTCCAGGGGTGAGGATGGGGAGGGGGGGCAGCGAGAAGCCTTACCCCTATCTGCAGGTTCCTCAGCTGCGGGTGAGACGAGACCAACAAGGGGCATGCTGGGGTGCCACATCGAGTGCCAGAGGGGAGTCCGGGTGGGGGCTGCACTTTGCAGGCCTGAAGGAATGAAGGAAGGAGGGGAGCGACTCAGCCCAGGCAGCCGCACCAGGAAAGAGGTTTTGGGGGGAAGATTCTGTGGCCCCTGAGCAGCCAGCTGATCTCTGCACGCGACCACTGCCTTCCCCGTTCACTTTCCAGGCTGCCTTCGGTCCAAGGAGCAAAAACAGAGGCAGCAGAAGGATCAGCGTCTTGGCGAAGCACCAGGGGAGGCCTGAGCTTCGGAGGAAGGGAGGGAAGGAAGGAAGGAAGGAAGGAAGGAAGGAAGGAAGGAAGGAAGGAAGGAAGGAAGGAAGGAAGGAAGGAAGGGCGGAGCAGAGCGCTTGGGAACCACGCCAAGAAAGGCAAGGAAAGAGGGAGGGAAGGAAGGGAAAGACAAAGCGCAGAACCCGAACATCCAAAGCCTGTGTCCATGAATGCACCAGCTGACCATGCGCAGAGCAGAAGATGGCAAAAGGCAACCCGAAGCCAAAAGGGCGAGGCTCACTTACAGCGCTGCCCCGCCCGCCAGGGACTTGTCTTCCAAAATCAGCAAAGGCCGGGGTGAAGTCTGGGCCCCGGGCCAAGATCCGAGAGTCCAACGTCCGAAGAGGCAGTTTGGGCTGATTGATCTGCAAGGGCCAGAAAGAGGGGAAAGAGTTACGCAGGGCAGGAGGCTCGTGGTGCCCCCGTTCTCGGCTGCTCAGAGGCTCCCGGGGGTCTTCGGTCCAGCCCTCCTGGTTTCCCATTCAGGCAACAAAGCAGGGTGGGGGGGGGTGTCCATTCCTCCAGTGCCCAGCTGACTCACAGGCTCCTGACCTTATCGAGGACGACATCGCTGATTGGCGGCAGCCCCTCCGGCTTCTGGATGCAGGCGGGCATGAACTGGAAGTCCAGCAGGAAGTCCCGATCATACTGCTTCTTCCCTTCGGTGTCCACAGGCTTCCACTGTTCTGTAGGGGCAGAAACGTTGCTCTTCACAGCCGAGCTCACCTCTCTCTGGAGCGGGGGGCGGGAGTGGGGTGGGAGCTGCAAGGTTTGGGCCAAAGTGGCCAACGAGACCATCCAGGCTGTCAGGCAGTGATTTTATATTGCCTGTTACATGTATATGCAGGGGAGATGCATCCCTATCAAATATAACGGTTTATTCCTGAGCACGTGATTAATATGTTCCTAGTACACATGTGTACATTCCTTTCTTTTGTTCCTCCCTTCTTCTTCTGCTTCTGTAAGGAGCAAGACCTATGTTTATAGCCAGGATGTGATTTATTATTTTTGTACTGAAATAAATATTTTATACCTTAGCATTTAAACTGCGGTTTCTTTTTATAATGTCAGAGTTTCAGGAAAAGATCTATTTCGCCTCTGATGAGAGTAATTCTTATCTAACACAGGCTGCCCTGAGGTCCCCCTTTCAAAGCGGCGAGAAGAGCGCCAGAGGGCTTTCCCTCCCTTGCCCGGCTGACAACGGCTATCTTTTGGCAAAAGTCCCCGATGACGGTTATGGTGAGACAATTGGGAAGAGGCCGGAGACGGTGCACCTAAGGCACCATTGAGTTCCCAAAGGAGGGACGGGGCAATGAGGCCGTTTTGGAATCCCCTGGGTCCATTTGAAACGGAGAGCACGAACACACACACACACACACACACACGGCAGCCCACCCAAAGTCTGATTTTGTTCAGAAGTGAGCTTGGAACGTGGCAGCCAAAGCACCAGGTGTCTCTAAAAGAGGAAGGCAGCCCTCCTCTTCCTCACCCTTTGAAACCAGACAGCCCCCCCCCCCCCAAAAAACTGAACCACCTGGCCTATCAGGCACAGCCCACTTCCGGATCCTGGTCCCGCAGGAGAGCAACCTCTTCTTGCTCTCTCCCCCCCCTGGAGCCGCCCTCTCTGTTCCCGTGAGGTTGGGGGAGGAGGGACTGCCTGGGGAGTTCCCCCTCTCTGAGCTCGGAGACCAGGCCGAGGATGGAGGCTACCTGGCTTCTGCTGGCAGGCGGGGGCTTCGCTTGCACTCTCTGCGCAGCCTCCTTCCGTCTCAGGAGCCTCCTCGGCCCCATTGCGGACAGACTCTCCTCCTTCCTGCTCGCCGTTTTCTTCCGTCACATTGGCTACTTTCAGGTTGGATGGAGAGGCCCTGTCGAGACTCCCGGCCTCTTGCTCAGCTTCAGGGATCTGCTCCCCTCCGAGTGCCTCTTCTGTCTGAGGCTGAAGCAGAGAGAGAGAGGACGGGCCCGAGTTAACCCCTCTCTGGCCCAGCAGGCAGCGCAGCAGCCTCTCTCCGCAAAGGGGGAAACCAAAAACTCACTCCCCACTGCAGACAACTGGGAGTTGCTGGGAGGCCCACCCCCCCACCAGGTCCCACATTCCACCCAATCCCTTGGCCAGACTAATCCGAGCTCGTCCTCACTCGTCTCTCCCCCTCCCCAAAATCCATCATCTCTTGGCGGGAGGAAGCCAGCAGTGGGATTCTACCAGTTTGACCGAACTGGATGTTCCGACGATCAGGTGGGCCCTCCTGCCCACCCCTGCACTTTACTTGACCTATATCTTCTCAGCTGTTTGTGCGGCAGAGTAGACTGCCGCGCCTCAGCTGTTTTTCTCCCCAGCAGTAACAAGGAAGGTAAGTTTTCGTAAAACTGTGTGTGCCCGCGCGATCACCGAACCGGTCGTTAAACCGGCAGGATCCCACCACTGGAGGAAGCCCGTTCCAGTTGAGCAGACTTGCATCAGGGGAGACCCATCCAGCGTGTGCCTTTGGGAGACGCGTGCCCACCTTTGGAAATCCTGCCCCACCGGGCGCAGAGGGGCTCCCCACTCACCTCAGGCTCCGCCGCCTCCAGCCCTTCGTCGGCTGCCTGGCCCTGTTCTTTTGGTTTCTTCCACGTCTTTGGTGCAGCTGCAGCTGTCGGGGCTGCAAAGCAGATCGAAAGGGGTCATTTCCCACCCCCAAAGCGGGTCTGGAGCAGGAAGGGTCTTGAGCTGACTCGAGCTCCAGAGAAAGCCATGCTCGGCAGCCATTCTCCCAGGAGTCGCCCAGGAGGGGAAGGCCGAGGCCCGCATGCTGACCCACCTTCTTCCATATTTGTCTTGGCACTCAAGTCCTGGAAGTCGTCCTCTTCCAACTCCTCTTCTTCTTCCGTCCGTCCGTCCACCTCTAGTTCGTCTTTCGCATTGGGAGCGTCTTCGCTCAGAGTCGGCTTAGGGGGCTCCTCTCTGTCCAAATCCCCCTGGAGGGCGGCGGGAGCACCACCCGGCGGGAGAGGAGGGGAAGGCGAGCGGGGAGGAGACGGGGGAAGATGGGGGGCGAGAGCCACAGGTAAGGCAAGGGGAGAGTGGGGAGGCCCCGGAGGCGGCGAGGGAGAGCCGGGAAGAGCCACGGAAGCCGCAGGGGGCGCGCATTCGGCCTCCGGTTCTTCGCTCGCCGGTTCCAGGGCTGGCGGCACGGCTTCCTTCGCTCCGCCGAGTTCCAGGATGTTCTCGCTGAGCGTTATCTTTTCGGGAACTCCATTGAGTTCGTTCATAAGATTAGCACTGGGAGTCTGGTGCAGGTCGTTGGGCACTATCCTAGAGGGCTCCCGACATCTCTCTGGGTCGGCCTCCTCCGCCAGGGGGCAGCTGGGCAATTCCAGGCAGGGCCCAGCCCTGGCAAGCGGAGGAGGAGGAGGAGCCTCCTGTGGCGGGGAAGCCAGTTCGCACCCATCCTGCGAGCCCGAGGCAAGTGGCGACCTGCTGGGGGGCACGACTGCAAGGGAGGGGGCTCCAGCGGGACCAGGAGGCTCCAAGGAGGTCTCTGGGCAGGGGGGGGTCTCCGCAGTCAGGCCCGCTTGTTCTTTCCTCTCTCCACTCGGCTCTGGTCTGAGGGCAGGGGAAGGAGATTTTAATACTGGATCTGTTTTAGGCTTCTCTTCTGAGGAAAAGGAGAAAGGCAGAATTACAAAAGCCGAGCCCCGTCAGACCGAACGGACGCTGTCTCCCCACCCCACTCCCCCTCCAAGGCCCACCAGCTGCACGCTCTATTCGGTACACCTCTTTGCCAACCCACGATAGGGGGGAAACACGCAGAAACTCCCCTCCCCGATTCATTTCGACCTCAGAGTGACGGGACAGGCAGGCAAACCTGCAGGCCACACACCCGAAGGGACACACCACGAACCAAAAGCCAGCAATTTTTTGGCTGCCAGGTGGCAACGGCAGGGGTGGCCTTCTCGAGAGCCGCTTGGCCTGGGGGCAGAAGCAAAAGCTCTGCAGGAGGAAGAGGAGGGGGCTTGCTGCTCTGGGGCCAAGGCTGTTCCGAAGCTACGGCAGCCCTCCGGGTGGGGAGGGATTGAGGGTCGCCCCAGGGACGGGTTGGGGAGGGGGGCTGTTCTAAGCTCTCATTTCCCTTTAGACTTAAAGTCAATCCAACAAGCCAATCGTTCTGATATTGCCACCCACGTTTGAAAGACAAAAGTGGAAGGGAAGCGCTAAGCAAGGGAAGGTTGATCCAACAGTGGGGAGGTGTGAGAGGAGAGGGAGGGGTGGGGGACAGGGTGGCCAAACAACGTGGTGTGGAAACGGGTCCTGGTGGGTGGGGACAGCAGCACAAAGCATGTGCGTCTCTGGGATTTGATTTTCTTACCGCACTTTAAAATAGATAAAAGCCCCCGTCCTCTACCAGGAGGAGATAGGGCGTGTGCGGAGAGGACAGTATTAGCGACAGACAGAAAACGAATATAAAATTCAAACCACGGATCCAAGAGGACCGAATCCTAGTTGCCTCTATGCAAAAGTCCCACTCCGCACTCCCCCTCCCAGATGGCCAAGGCGGGGCTGGGACCCTCCCTCAGTCCAGGAAGGATTGGCAGCTCTCCTTTCCTCACCAGAGAGTGCCAGGCTGCCAGTCCCGAAGCGCAAAACAGGCCTGGGAGCAGCTTAGCAGGACTGGGCCAGGCTGCGGCAAGACCGGAGGAGTGGAAGGAGGAGGGCATGCCTCAAATCACCTCTTCCAAGAGTGGAGGGGGTGTCCCAGCTTCTCCTACAACGGAGGTCTTCAAACTTGGCAACTTTAAGACTTGTGGACTTCAACTCCCAGAATGCTCCAGCCAGCATAGTTGGCTGGAGCATTCTGGGAGTTTATTTATTTATTCAAAGTTCTTCTATGCCGCCCTACTCCCTCAGGACTCAGGGCGGCATACAATATTTTAGGGAACATCAAATAAATTGTTAAAAACAATTTTAAAACAATTTTAAAAAAACATACACATCATATATACATGGGGGAGACGTCAGATGGAAGGTCGTCTCAAAATCACCCCGCCTGCAGGAATGCTTTTCGGAAGGCCAGCAGGGTGGGGATGATTCAGATCTCCAGGGGGAGTTGGTTCCAGAGAACAGGGGCCCCTACAGAGAAGGCCCTCCCCCTAGGCCCTGCCAGTCGGCAATGTTTGGCTGACGGGACCTGGAGGAGACCCACTCTGTGGGACCTGACCGGTCGAAGGGAAGTATGAGGTAGGATGCGATCCCGGAGATAGCCTGGTCCTAAGGCATGTAGGGCTTTAAAGATGATGATCAGCACCTTGAATTGCACCCGGAGACCAATGGGCAGCCAATGCAGCTGGCGGAGTATAGGTGTCACATGGGTGTACCTTGACACACCCACCACAGCACGCGCAGCTGCATTTTGCACCAGTTGAAGTCTCCGAATACTCTTCAAGGGCAGCCCCATGTAGAGAGCATTGCAGTTGAAGTCCACAAGTCTTAAAAGTTGCCAAGTTTGAAGCATAGCTGGGTGGAGCATTCTGGGAGTTGAAGTCTAGAAGTCTTAAAGTTGCCAAGTTTGGGGACCCCTGTCCTATAAGTTTGGGTCCTACAAGTTTGGGTGCTGAAAAGAGGCCAGGACAGAGCATTGGGAATTAAGGTCATTGGATTTTGGCTTCCCTGCGTCCTTTTGAGTCTTTGCAGATGGGGCTCGAGACAACCAATCCCCTCCTGTCCTCTAGTAAGCAGAGTGGGGGTGGGGGCTCAGCCTCTCCTCTGCCCCCAAAGATCCTCGAGGGGTGGGGTATGAGGGGGGAAAGACCCACCTCTCTCTCCAACCAGGACGAGCTGTCCATCCACCCACCTTGCTTGAGGCCGCCCGTCGTTGCGATGGGGCTGCTGGCAGGGAGGGGAGAGCTCTCCACAGTCCCGCAGGCCACAGGGCTGTGCTCAGGGACCTGGCTGGGCAGCTGCTGCTGCTGCTGCTGAGATTTGAGGTACACAAAAAAAAAGAGTGACAATGAGCGTGTGAACGTAAAAACTGGCACAGTGGAAACGCAAGCAAGCAGGCAGGCGGGCGGGAGAAAAAGGGCCGGGGAAAAAAATTCAGAAAAGGAAGAAAACCAAACCGTAATATACATGGGGAGGTGGGAGGGAGGGACAAGAGGAAAGCAGCAGGAGAAGGGTGGTTACTGCACTGAAGATGGCAGCAGGGCAGAGCTCTCCGCACGTCTCGAACCCCCCACCCTGGGGTCCTGGGTCAGGGGAAAACACACACACACACACCGGCCATCCTTCTAAACTCTCAGAGTTCAACTGACAGGCCAATTCTCTGAAAGGGCCTAGCCAGAAAGAACAAGAATAGAATGATTTAAAAAAAACCAGCGACCCCCAAAAAGGCACCAGTCAAGCTAGAAAAGAGGTCCCAGCAGGACCTCTGGGCTGGGGGGAGGGCCTCCACCCCTCCCACAGCCCTCCTTCTCTTCGGGGGGTGGGTTTCGAAGAAGGGCATCCTAAGGGGGCTGATCTCCCCTGACGAGAAACCCGTGGACTTTCCCTGCCCTTCATCGAAAGATGGATAAGTTCCTACCGGAGGTTCGGACTGACCCACCGGATGCGGCAGGAAAGGGGGAGAGGGAGCTGCCCGCCACGGATGCTGTGGCCACTGCAACAGCACTGACAGCCCAATGCTGCAGGGTCCCTGCAGCTGAACGTTGTGGCTGTCCTGGGTTGTTCAGTTGTGGGCTGAGGGAGAGAGAGGGTGTTGTGGTCCGCCAGAGTCGGACAGGGAGGAAGCTGGGGAGGACCATGTGCCAGGCCTGGAGTCTGGGGAAGGCTCTGTGTCGGAGGCAGAGATGGGACCCGGGCCGTCTGGGAGGTCTGTGCTGACTCCGGAGCCTCCAGAGGCTGACATGAGCGAGGCAGAGGAACAGGGGGAGCCTGTTCCCAATGAGCGCATGCGCAGAGCTGCCAGAGGGCAAGAACAGTTACGGAGGAAAAGGGCTACTCTCCCGAGTAAGGAAGGCTTGGAGATGATTGGCCCCTCCCATAGGCTATAAAAGTGGAGCGAACGGAGGTGCTCGTTGCAGGAAGCAACTTTGTTCACTTCGTGTCTCAGCATTTTGGTCCTGACTCCGTGTTCCTGTTTGGCCTTGCAAAGCTCCTTGCCAATTAGGTCTTTGGCAGCGTGTCAAGAGAGATAAAGGTTGGTTCTTATCAGAAAAACTTCTGCCGGACTAATTGACATTGTTTGGGACTTATTATGGCTGGGAATGACCATAATTCACAGCCTGTTAAAATAAAAAGAGGTTTTTGGGACTCCGTTTGTGCTTTACTATTTATCAGGAAGCCTAGGTCAGAACAGAGGGCAGGGAGTTGCTCCTTTAGAAACCCTGAGGCTTTCGTAGATCGAATTAATGCCTCTCCTGCCCCACAAGGGCCCAGAAGACAGGCTGCAAATCTCTATAAGGACAAAGAACGGCAGGTTAAGTCCTCAACGTACAACGGTTCAGTGACCACTCGAAGTCGCGTCAGCACTGAGAAAACAGCTGGTGACCGCTTTCTCACACGGACGACCGTGGCAACGTCCCCGTGGTCACATGATGAAAATTCAGACGCTTGGCAACTGACTCAAAAGATTTGTGACGGTCGCAACGTCCCCGGGGGGAGAGAGGGCACGCGATCCCCTTTGGCGGCCTTCTGACAAGCAAAGACAATGAGTAGGGGGGAGCCAGATACGCTTAACGACTGTGTGACTAGCTTAACAGTGGCAGCGATTCACTTAACAACGGTGGCAAGAAAGGTCGCAAGATGGGGCAGAATTCTCTCTCGCTTGGCAACGGAAATTTCGGGTTCAACTGTGGTCGAAAGTCGAGGACTACCTGTGGCTGGAGACCCTCTCTCTCTCTCTTTAGGACAGTAGAGGCACAGCAGGAGCTACTACAGAGAGGTTCCAAGAGCACGTTTGCAACGCGGATTCCTCTGGAGAAAGGAGGGGGGAGGGAGGAGGGGCTGGTTACCTGGGGAGGCGTAGGGGTAGAGGTGGGCCGGGCAGCAGGAGGCGTGGGGTTCCTGCTCCCTCCGCCAGACATAATTTCTTCCGTTATGTCTCTGCCCCCTTGGTTCGGATCCCGGATGCGGATCTGTCACAAAAAACGAGGCAGCCACTGAGCCCTCTCTACTCAGATCATCCCACAGGGAGGCCAAGCCAGACCCAGTTTGGCATTGCTGAAGATGCCCAGGCTGCAGAGATCACCCTCAGATGCCCTCCTGGGGCCACCGAAGAGCTAAACACCCATCCCTTCCCTGTACCATCAAAAAGCGCTTCCAGTTCGTCTGAACAATAGGAATAGCACTTATAGACCGCTTTCACATGGCTTTGGAACCCTCTCCAAGCAGTTGGCGGAATCAGCCTATCGCCCCCCCCCCCCAACAATCTGGGTCCTCCTTTTACCGACCTCGGAAGGACGGAAGGCTGAGTCAACCTCGAGCCTGGTGAGGATCGAACTGCCGAAACGCAGACAGCCCGGCAATGCCCTGCTTGATGCCACCCCTCCCCCAGGGGCGTTGCCTCCAGCAGCCGAGATCAACCGCTCCAACCGTGGGAAGCCCCCCCAGCGCAGAGCGCTTACCGTCTTCTTCTCCCGCTTGGCGGGTGGGAGCGGCTGTTGTTGGGGGGTAGGCACTATGATGGGCGTCGACGGATACACCGGCTGACTCTGATAGAAAGGGGCTCCTAGAACGAGGGAAGGAAAAATTTAAAAAAGGCCCCTCTGGCTGGGGCTGAACGGAGCCACTTTTCGCATCAGCCAGCCCTCCCCGAGCCATTCAGATACCCCGCAGGAGCTCTGGGATGAGCCCCCAGGCCGGACAGATGCGGGGAGGGGGGAAGCGGGAAGGGACCAGGATTTTGCTAAGGAACATCTTACCATAGGCGTTGGGGAATTCTCCAGGCCCCGGTCCTGGATAAAAGGGGCCAGGCCCTGGGGGCTGAACAGGATACTGTTGTGGGGGCCCCACGTAAGGAGGACCGCTGTGCCGATACTGTGGAAGGAATGGCATCAGGCATGAGGGCACAACAGAGAAAAACACCAGTGAGAAAGGAGAAAACGGCCCCCTACACTTGAAGTTTTTAAGAAGATGTTGGATAACCATTTGTCTGAAGTGGTGTAGGGTTTCCTGCCTAAGCAGGGGGTTGGACTAGAAGACCTCCAAGGTCCCTTCCAACTCTGTTATTCTATTCTATTCTAGAGAAAAGAAGGATTAGATAGCAGTCTTCCAGTATTTGAGGGGTTGCCACAAAGAAGAGGGGGGGTCAAGCTATTCTCCAAAGCACCTGAAGGCAGGACAAGAAGCAATGGGTGGAAACTAATCAAGGAGAGAAGCAACTTGGAATTAAGGAGAAACTTCTTAACAGTGAGGACAGTAAACCAGTGGAACAGCTTGCCTCCAGAAGTTGTGAATGCTCCAACACTGGAAGTTTTTAAGAAGATGTTGGATAACCATTTGTCTGAAGTGGTGTAGGGTTTCCTGCCTAAGCAGGGGGTTGGACTAGAAGACCTCCAAGGTCCCTTCCAACTCTGTTATTCTATTCTATTCTATAGAAAAGAAGGACTAGGGGGGACATGATATACAAAGCCGGCCTCTGGCTGGAAAGCACCAGAGGGCAAGTTCTGCCTTCCTCTGAACCCCCCCCCCACTTTCATCTTCCTCCTCCAGAAGCAAGCCATGAAAACTCAGCCCCCTCCCTGGCAGCAGCACAGAGGGCTCCCGATGCCCACCAGGTGAAGTCGCCTGCCGCGGCTTTTCCAAGGACGACGTTCCCAGCCTTCTTCCAGCCAAAGTTTAAAAACTTTGGACAGGGAGGGGGAGGAAGGAAGGACGCCCGCAGCACAGTCCCCCCACCCCCCCACCCCAGGCACAGCAGACGCGGGCGGCAGCAACCTTACCTGTGGAATACAGTACTGGGGGCCCTGAGGCATCGGATAGGGCATCGGGAGGTGGTTGACCATCATGATGTGCTGATTGGCCTGATAGACAGCCGTAGGGGTTTGTGCGCCTGGGCGGAGGGAAGGGCTGCTGTTCTGGATCGTAGCTCGAGGGGGCTGGATTTGAGGCCTCTGGAAAAACTGGGGGTGGGGGGGTGGGAGGCAAGCAAGGAACCCGGTGGGTTAGTGGAGTTCTGGCACCAAGAAAGGCTGTCCGGGCTCCCGACTGAAAGCTAGGCAGCCCTTGCTCAAGAAGGGACCGAGGCAGGAACCCAGACCGAACCCTCTCGCCGCTAACCCTGCTCCCAAAGCCAAACGGAGGCCGCAAACAGGCCCGCAAGATCCCCGCACGGCCACCCAGACGGGAGGCAGTCGGGACAGGGTGGTGGCATTTTTAACCTCTCTCTTTCTCTGTCTCTTCTCTCTCTCTTGCGAAGGTGCAAGCATTAAGACACCCAACCGTTAATGAGGGGGTGAGAGCAAAGAGGCAGTTGGGCCATGCAGAGCCAGTAGTGGAAAACGTTACCTGGATCGGTCTGAATCCTCCCTTCAACAACGAAGCAGCAGGAAATAAAAAGAAAGCCGGTGGAACAGCTGAAAGGTCAACCCGGGGAGGGGGAGGGAGGGAGGGAGGGGGCCAGCATGCAACGGAGGACCCCGGCCTGCTCGGCCTGACCAGCTAACCTCCGAGCCACCCAGGACACCAGCCCGGATGGAGCTGCCTGCGCGCCAGGCGCCAACACGATCTGTTCCAAGAGGAGGCCAGGCGTGGCACGCTCCTGTGGGAAGAGTCTGCAGCTGCCTTGAGTCGCCTCACCCTCCCTTCTCCTGGGCTTTCCTCTTCTACTGCAGGGTGGCAGGCCAAGGTATTTGAGGGCATCAAATGCTACTCAGGGGGATGCTGGCAGGGAGAAAGGATGTCCTTTCCCAGGCCTGAGCTGCCTCGGGAGACCCCGGAGCGCACAGTAAAATGGAGAGCTACCAGGCGCCCCAAACGTCGGGCTGGCTTCTGGGTGGGGAGGCAGAGACCCCCTTCCGTACAGGACATTTTCAGCCCAGGCAGAGGCCAAGTTCTTGCATTGCCAGTCAGGACTAATTGAGACCCAGCCTAGAAAATGCCACCAGGGCACAGCCAGTCCCAAGAAGGCAGGAATAGCTTTTAACCCCGCACAGTCCAGCAGGGTCTCCTTTTGCTCCCTTTCCTTGGGACGCTGCCCTACCTAGGGCAGGCGAGAACTGGGGCGCCTGGCTGCACCTAGAAAGCTCTGTTCCGGTCCATGGAAACACAGAAGCAGAAAGCTCAGGGCCAGGTTATCTTCGAGACCGCCTTCTACCTCATAGTTAGGTAGTTAGTTATAGGCCCTTTCTGGATCGGGATTCCCTATGCACAGTCACTCATGCCCTCGTCACGTCGCGTCTGGACTACTGCAATGCTCTCTACATGGGGCTCCCCATGAAGAGCACCCGGAGGCTCCAGCTGGTCCAGAATACAGCCGCGCGGGTGGTTTCGGGGGCTAATTGGCGCTCCCATATAACACCCCTCCTGCGCGAGCTGCACTGGCTTCTGGTGGTCTACTGGGTGCGCCTCAAGGTGCTAGTTACTACCTTTAAAGCGCTCCATGGCATTGGACCTAGGTATCTCCAAGACTGCCTGCTGCCACAAACTGCCTCCCATCGACCAGTGCGCTCCCACAGAGAGGGCCTCCTTGGGGTGCCATCAGCCAAGCAGTGTAGGCTGGTGACACCCAGGGGGAGGGCCTTCTCTGTGGGAGCACCCACCCTCTGGAACCAGCTCCCTCCAGATTTAAGAACCATTCATGACCTGGCCACCTTCCGCCGTGCCCTCAAGACGTACTATTTTTATCAAGCCGGGCTGGCATGAAAAAGTTTTTGGGGTTTTTAAGATTTTACCAAATTTTAATTGTATTGTCTTAAATCAGGGCCACATCTAATATTTTCTTTTAAATGTATACATATTTTAATGTTTATATTGTGCTTTTACTTGGCTGTTCACCGCCCTGAGTCCCCTGGAGAAGGGCGGTATATAAATTTAATTATAAATAAATAAATAAATAAATAAAGTTCCCAGCGACCGGTAAGATCCCACAGAGTTGGTCTCCTCCAGGTCCCGTCAGCTAAGCAATGTCGGCTGGCGGG
This sequence comes from Diadophis punctatus similis, assembly GCA_023053685.1. Classification (NCBI taxonomy): domain Eukaryota; kingdom Metazoa; phylum Chordata; class Lepidosauria; order Squamata; family Dipsadidae; genus Diadophis; species Diadophis punctatus. The sequence goes on along the minus strand of JALIGW010000011.1, from coordinate 17,633,977 downwards.
CCCGCGGGGAAGGGCCTTCTCTGTGGCTGCCCCGGCTCTCTGGAACCAACTACCCCCTGAGATCCAGACTGCCCCCATTCTATTGGCCTTCCGGAAAACATGGAAGACCTGGCTTTTCCGGCAGGCTTGGGACCGCTGATCTCGTAATTTGCGAGGTCCGGCCTTGAATGATATGTATGTATGTGATTTTTAACTGTTTTTTTAAATCTTTTATGATGTTTTTTAAATGTATTTTCTATATCCTGTTGTAAGCCGCCCAGAGTCCTTCGGGAGTTGGCCGGCATAGAAATAAATTAAATTAAATTAAATTAAATTAAATGTTTCTGCCTGTTTCCCCTTCCCTCATCTAGCATCCACCTGTTGGCCTGTCTCATACAGGTAGTCCTCGACTTAAAGCAGTGACCGTTCGAAGTTACATCATCAATGAAAATGACAACAACGGCTGACGACCGTTTTTTTTTTCTTCACACTTTCACAACCGTTGCAACATCCCTGAGTGGTCACGTGATTAAAATTCAGATATAAATGGTTAAACCGTAATAAAAAATTCCAAATCTGGTTATAAAAGGTGAACTATAAAGAATTTACAAATGTTCTCAACTTCACGTTATATGTATGTAAGTAGAGGTTTATGTAAATAAAATGGAAGAAATATACCGTATTTTTCGGAGTATAAGACGCACCTTTTTCCTCCCTAAAAGAGGCTGAAAATTTGGGTGCATCTTATACTTCGAATGTAGCTTTTTCGAAGCTTTTTTTTTCAGCCCTAACGAGGCGCTAACGATCTTCCCGGCTTCCTATTCCCTCCGAAGAAGGTTTTTTCCAGCCCTAAGTCTTTGCAGGCTTGTTTTCATTGCTACTGCCTCTGAAAAAGGCTTTTCAGTCCTAACCAAAGGATAAAATAATGTGCTGAAGCTGAACGGACTAAGGACGCTAGCCAGATGAATACCTGGTAGGTAGATTTTTCCCCTCTATTTTCCTCCCCCAAAACTAAGGAGCGTCTTATACTCCGAAAAATACAGTATATGGTTTATATAATAGGAGATTTAATCCATTAAATATAGAACAGAATAAATAATTGCGTTCAAATAAAAATAGTATAGTGAAATGTAAAATATAACGGAAAATGAAATAGCTGTAAAAGTGGCTAGTATTAGCTATGTTTGTATGTATTTTATGTGTTACGTGTTTTGAACTCTGTATTTGTATGTTGTTATGTTGTTTTTAACCAGAAAATTTAATAAAGACTATTTTTTTAAAAAAAATCAGATACTTGGCAGCTGACTCCAATTTATGACGGCCGCAGCGTCCCCGGGGGCTTGCGATCCACTTTGGCGGCCTTCTGACGCAAGCAAATTTCAACGGGGGAAGCCGGATTCGCTTAACGGCCGTGTGAGTCACTTAACAACCGTGGGCAAGAAAGGTTGCAAAATGGGTTGCAAAATTCACGGAACAATCGTCTCGCTTAGCAACAAAAAAAATTTTTGGGCTCGATTGTGGTCATAAGTCGAGGACTACCTGTACGCGAGGAAAGGACAGGAGGAGGAGGAGAATGATCATCCCCTTGCTTCCCCCTTCCCAATAGGACAAGGCTGGGACAGCATCTCCACTGCAGGATGCGTCCACTCAGCCGCTGACCAATATGGGGGCTGAACGGCCGGACCTCAAGCAAACGGAGGGCTGCGAGAGACCCTCAGATCTGGCAGAGGTCTTCATCCGACCCCTCCCAGCCTGTGGGGAAGCAGCGATTTTAGGCTCCGCCCCCTCTTTTGTCACCCATAATCGTTCATTCTTTTCCTCCGCCCACGGTTGTTTCTTAACAGTTTTGTCTTGCGCGCCCCAATGTGCTAGTTGCCTACGAGGGATTTTTAGGAGAAGGTGGGCTCAGCAGAAACATCATGGCAGACCCCACCAAAGGCAAAGCCAGGGGTACGGAAAGGCAACGAGCAAAAGGCTATGGGAGGACCCACAAGACTCTCTGTGTGGGGTGTGTGTGTGTGTGTGTGTTCCCCACAAATATTCAGCCAGCATCGATCAAACCGACCTAGAGTTGATATGGCATTTTGGGGGGAGGGGGAGTGTCAAATGACAAGACGATCGCACAAGCGATGCGACGTCTGTGCTCACGTCAGATGTCGGACACGGGTCCCTAACAGCAGCCGTTTGTCCGATGACCTCGCTGCGCAAAAGCCACCTGTCGGGCCGAAGCCATTTCAGTTGGGGTCTTTGGCCTGCCACACTTTATGCTATTTTAAAACGCATTTCTTAGCTGTGGGACTTTGGGAGGGGTCGTTGCATGAGGGATTGTCTGCCTGCAGCCATTAACAAATTCCTTCTACATTGTCAAGGTCATCCTTTGTCTTTGCACTCCTGCACCTGCACGGAAGGAGATGGAAGTTGCTGCCAAGTTGGCAGATGAAGATTGGTCAACGTGATGGACTTGGGGTGTGTGGGGACAAGGGCTTGAACTTTCAACTGGGTGGAGAAACCCCTGGGACTTTAGATTCGGGTTTCTCCCAGATGTGCTAACATGGCTCTGCTAATAAATTGGAACTTTGAGGAATGCTTTGCCTCGGACTCTGATTTAGGTTTGGATGCTATTTGGAACCCTGACACCACCGCTTTTGGCCTCACGGGGGACCGGTTGCAGTCCGGAGATCCTGACAACAGCACTGGACATCTTCTATTATGGCCAGCACATTAATCAGCATTTGGCAGGCCTCTGCCCCCCACAACCCCTCCTCCACACACAAGAGTGGGAAAGACATAACAGGGCTCTAAACTTCAACTTGTGATCCACTTTCCGCTAACATCTAGTTCTGGGACCAGACTGCCTTTAATTACTTCTGTGTTTTTATTTGATCACGTCCATGAAGATCAAAAGGTGCCGTACGAACGTTTTGCACGGTAACCTCTACATAGGAGTCATCAAGTGCATAAGCAGATGTGCGAGACCCGTCCTATCTTTATGGTCCCGTCAAGGAACCCTCAGGGGGTCAGGAGGCAGCCTTCCCTATCCATCCAGATCTGTGACTCTCCACCCACCCCCGGGGAGGGGCGGATGGGGGGCTCAGCCGAGATAGCCTCAACGTGCAACGGTCCGAGTGGTCCTTTCCTAGTTCTCAACAACACGGAAGTGGGGGCCACAGAGAGGGGAGAATGGAGAAGCCCCTCTGGACTCTCTCTCTCTCTCTCCCCCTCCCTCCCTCTCCCTCCCTCTACCTCTCTCTCCCTCTCCCTCTCCCAGACCAGTTAAGGAATCCAGCCAAGCGGCAATCCTGGGTGGCACCCCAATATTAAGTGTTAAGTAGAAAAAGGTTGATCCGAGTTAAACCGTGCCGGATCTCACAATCCTCACCAGTTCTTGCGCTGAGACTCACAGATGCTCGGTTCAGGCCAGAACACCAACCTCAGGTGACATTTTGGCTATCCGGTTTGCCGGTCTCGGCTCCGGGAGACTAGGGCCCTACTTGCCTAACTGCAGCACCGGCTGCAGCTCTTCTGTATTAGACACAACCATCCCCCCTGCCCCCAATCTGCAGGGATACATCCTGGTCTTACACAAAGGGGAGGAACAGAAGAGCAGCTTGCTACCGTGTCTCCCCGAAAAGAAGACCCTGTCTTATATTTTTTTGAACTCCGAAATAAGCGCTTGGCCTTATTTTCGGGGAGGTCTTATTATTTTGGGGCGCGTGGAGTAAGACGGGGCTCCTCTTGCTGTCTTACCTGATTTCCAGCTCTGTCTCCCTAACCCTAACTCAGGGGTCAGCACTCAAAGAGCCATTTGGACCCGTTTCCCACAGAAAAGAAAACACCGGGAGCCACAAAACCCTTCCCGTGCCTGACTATTTCCTGAGTTTCCACAGAACTAGCATATGTAGTTGAATTAAACGTTCTGTTTTCTTCTGAAACTTTTCTTTTCTTGGATTTATCCATGGTTGGCCTACAGGGGGTCGAAAAGCTCAATAAATTGCATGCCAGTGGGTGTCACACACTGGCAGTTGTGACGCGTATTTTGAGCGACAGGGAGCCGCAGCAGAGGGATGAAAGAGCCACAGGCGGCTCCAGAGCCGCGGGTTGCTGACCCCTGCCCTAACCAGAGGAAATGGTGGGGACCGGCTGCGCATGCGGTTAAATATTTTCAGGGAGGGCTTATTTTCGGGGGAGGGCTTATTTTGGGGGGAGGGATTATTTTTGGGGGAGGGATTATTATCCGGGGAGGTCTTATTTTCGGGGAAACACGGTAGGAAGCGTGGGTTGGGGCGGTCAAGTCTTCCCACTCCGCAGACTGGGAACCCCACCATCCTCTCAAAGGGTGTAGTAAGGACCAAAGAGCACTAAGTGTCAGGCAGTGATTTTATATTGCCTGTTACATGTATATGCAGGGGAGATGCATCCCTATCAAATATAATGGTTTATTCCTGAGCACGTGATTAATATGTTCCTAGTACGCATGTGTACATTCCTTTCTTTGTTCCTTCCTTCTTTTTCAGCTTCTGTAAGGAGCAAGACCTATGTTTATAGCCAGGATGTGATTTATTTGTTTTTGTACCAAAATAAATATTTTATACTTTAGTATTTAAACTGCGGTTTTCTTTTTATAATGTCAGAGTTCCAGGGAAAAGATCTATTTCGCCTCTGATGAGTAATTCTTATCTAACACTGAGACTACCCTCTGGCTATAATAGAAGATGTCCAGTGCTGTTGTCAGGATCTCCGGACCGCAACCGGTCCCCGTGAGGCCAAAAGCGGTGGTGTCAGGGTTCCAAATAGCATCTCTAATCAAATCAGAGTCCGAGGCAAAGCATTCCTCAAGGTTCCAATTTATTAGCAGAGCCATGTTGGCACATCTGGGAGAAACCCGAATCTGAAGTCCCCGGGGTTTCTCCACCCAGTTGAAAGTTCAAACCCTTGTCCCCACACACCCCAAGTCCATCACGTTGACCAATCACCCTCAGGACATGTGGAAGACGGACGTTAGGGGGTTGTCCAGGAAAGCAACAGAATTAGTAGCTGTTAGAAAGGGGAGGCGTCCAGAGCCTGACGTTAAGGTGTTTCCCAAAGAGCACCCTTGAGAATTAGCAGGAGGAGGGCCAGCCAGCCAGAACAACCCCCATCCCCATAACAGTCTGCAGCAGAGGGAGAAAGGGGGGGGGTCAAGGAGGGTACCGTACCTGGTGGTGGGCAGGTCGAGGCCCGGCTGCAAACTGAGGAGAAGCGGGAGAAACAAAACAAAAACAAAAACACACAAAAAAAGGGAAGGCACAGAGTCAGAAACACCACCAAAAGGCAAAAATGTCACACTATATGCAAATGACCCATGGGGGTGGGGGGTGCATAAATGAGAGATGAGGAAATAAAAGAGCACTACAACAGAAGCACAGCTGCAGCACACGGAGGGAGGGAGGGAGGGGCACGGCTGACCCCAGCTGACACCCACCCACCCCCAGTGGGTGAACCTGTGGCCAGGACAGGGAGTTGCTCCCTACGCCCGCTGGGAAAGCCCACCCCACTAGTGCATGGGGGCAATCAGGCTGAGTGTTCCCAAGGGGGGGGAGGGTGGCAGGGACCTCCCCCCAGGCTGAGCAGCAGCAGCTGGGAGCTGAACATGGAGGGAGGAGGAGGAGGAGGCAGAAAAGGCCTGCCCTGCCCTCAGCTTCAGTTTTAACAGTCCGGCCTCTCGGTCAGCGGCCGTCCATCCAAAGAGTGACCGGCTTTCGCCATGAGCCGCAGGTGGCGTCCTCTCCGGCACCATCTCGGCACAACCGCTGGCCGTGAAAAGGCACCAGGGAGAGCCGGGGGGGGGGGGGGGGACTTGACGGTCAGGTTTTCCTTCTTCCTCCTCGCCACCCTTATTATTATTATTTTTTGCTGCACTAGGTCTTTCTGACTGACTCTTTTTCACCGTTCTGCCCCGTTGCGGGCTAGGGGATACTTGAAATAAATTCAGACAGGACGATCTCGGGAGAAAAAGACGGATCTCCTCCTATTCTCTCTCTCTCTACGGCTCGTGCAAGTGCGTACAAAAACGGCAACGATCCTTTATCTGCCCCCCAAATCCTACCGAGGGGACCGAAGAGGAGAGTGTAAGAAAAAAACAGGACAGCGAGTGCCAGCAGGCAACAAGGGCACCAAGCCCCTTCCGGTGGTCCACTGTCTCTTCCTGGAGGGGGCGCTCTGAAGCCCCCAGGGTTGGAGGGGACGAGGGCCAGCCTTCCCAAGCCCCTCCCTCCAGCAAACGGCACTATTGCCCCCCCCCATGCGCAAAACAAGCCTCCTCCAGCACTCAGACCCGGCCAGATCCACTACAGGAAGGGCCTCTGCTGCTCCTCCAGCCAAATGCAGGGCAGAAACGCGCCCCCCCCCGGCCGCCTTTGCAAAGCCTTCTGGGAAACCTACGCAAAGAGCACCTCAAAACAACTTTAGGGAAAAAGAAACAACCTAGCCTATTATTCCTGCTGGCTGCCATCAGCTACTGGACCCATCTTCCTCCGGAGGGAGCTGTAAGCAACAGAACAAACTGTAGTCACGGGTGGCTCAGAGAGATTTCAAGGGTTTGTTTCCTGGGGGGACTGAGGAGGGGGGGGGGGGGAAGAGAAGCCGATCGGGCTCCCAGTGTCGCCTACTGGAGGCTAGTGTGTGGTTGGGAAGGGGGCTCCAATGCTTAGGGAAAGCCCCACAATTGGGAACTGCCCTTCACTGCCCCAGCTGAGTGGTTTGACAACTCCGGTCAAAATTGCCATAAAACAGCCGTATTTTACCGTATTAAGCAATAGCACAACAGCAATAGCACTTAAGACTTACCGTATTTTTTGGAGTATAAGACGCACCTTTTTCCTCCCTAAAAGTGGCTGAAAATTTGGGTGCGTCTTATACTTTTAATGTAGCTTTTTTTCCAGCCCTAACTAGGTGCTAACAGATCTTCCCAGCTCTTACCTTGCAGGCTCTTTCATTGTTACTCTCTCCAAAGAATGTTTTTCCAGCCCTAAGTCTTTGCAGAATTTTTTTTCATTGCTCTACTTGCTCCGAATAAGTTTTTTTTCTAGCCCTAACCAGGTGCTAACTATCTTCCCAGCTCTTACTGGCTTGCAGGCTCTTTCATTGTTACTCTCTCCGAAGAAGGTTTTTTAAAGTCCTAACCAGGGGATAAAATAATGTGCTGAAGCTGACCAGACTAAGGATGCTAGCCAGATGAATACCTGGTAGGCAGATTGTTTTCCCCTATTTTCCTCCCCAAAAACTAAGGTGCGTCTTATACTCCGGTGCGTCTTATACTCCGAAAAATACGGTATATACTGCTTCACAGTGCTTTTACAGCCCTCTCGAATAAGCGGTTTACAGAGTCAGCCTATTGGCACCCCCAAGAATCAGGGCCATCGTTTGACCCACCTCAGAAGGACGGAAGGCTGAGTCGACCTTGAGCCTGGTGAGATTCGAACTGCCAAATTGCAGGCAGAAGCTGGCAGTCAGCAGAAGGAGCCTGCAGTACTGCTCTCTAACCACTTGCGCCACCGTGGCTCATACAAACTGGCAGGCCAGGCCTCCCCTTTTGCCTCATGGGAGCTGGCACAGGTGGCGAGATGAGGGTTTGGATAGGCCGGGGACCACGGCGGCAAAGCCAGCTGATGTAGTCAGGAGGCGCCACAGCTGCCCACGGCCCCGAAGGCCGGAAGAAATGGGGTGGGTGGGCAGCCCCTGGAAAGAAGTCGTTCTCCTGCCCTTTGCTAACCCAGCAGGGAAATGGACACAAGGCCACCTGTTGTGACCCCCGCCCACCCCTCAGCACCACCCGGGGACGGGGTGGGATTGGGGGTGGGTGGGATGGGGTGAGAAACCAATGCAACCAAACCCAGAACAGAATGCAAGAGGGATTGGAGAGCAGCCAAAATTGCATTTGTTTTGGACTTGCGCGGGGAAGGGGAGAATGAAATGTTACGTGAGCAGTTTTTAGTCATGGGGTGGCAATGAGAGGCAACAGATGGCAAGAAAAATTGCACACAGGGTAGTATTTTAGGGGTGGGGTGGGGAAATTGTTCACGACCACAGAAAAATGGCTTGACAACCTTTAGAGGCAGCTTCTACCCGGTTATCTTCTCCGGGATCTGCGCTTGAGGGGCTGTCGATCCGAGAGTAGGTTGCCAATTTGCCTCAATCGGTGCGATTCAAAGCCCAGCCCCCACCCACCCCAGCCAGGGTTAGAAAAAACGCCATCAGCCTTTCCTTTGGGCCAGCCAGTTTGACAGTCCTGCCTCCAGGTCTCCCTGCCTTGAGAGTTAACGGGCCTGAGCCTGCCAGGTTGTCAGGAGAGCCAACCTGAGCGGATGTTTTTAAAACGCCCAAAAGAAAGATCAGGGCTTTTCTGTAGATCAGTCAACAATGGGGAAGGAAATTTAAAAACAAAACCAAAAAGGGGGTGGGGTGGGGTGGGCGACAGAATGGAAGCAGTGCCGTGGGCACGACTGACCGTCTGCACGAAGGAGTACAGTTTGTCATATTGCTTACAAGGTAGTATTTTATCCAGCCTCTTCCCGCCAAGGACCTGTAAACCGGACTCTGTTCCAAAACTTTCCTCCGCTTCCAAGGGCCAAGAGAAGGGATGGGCACTGCTCTGCCGGGCTGTCAAGAAAACTAATTTAGAGAGGCACTCCTGAGGCAGGTCACCCCTTCTTTCCGCTAGCCACCGATCCTTACTTTGCTCACTTCTAATCCTCCAAAGTTCTTCTCGCCAGAGATCAAAACTGGGGGGGGGGTGTGTCAGTGGGGGGGGGCTGGCTTAAGGAAGCACAAGCTGGAGGGTCCCCCTCCCTACCTCGAAGCCAGAGCAGGCAGCTGGAAGCAAAGGGCGCAGAGCTTCTCCACTCCTCCGTCTCACAGCCCTACAGGCGCCGGGGTGGGTGGGTTGGGTGGTGACGAGGAAGGGCAAGAGGACGGACAGCTTCCATCTGTATCGCGACAGCTAGCCGTCGCTTTTGAACGGCACAGCCTTATGGTGCGAGATGGCAAAGGATCACCAGGACACGGGGCAGGGCGAGGGCACCAAGCACCGCACCGTTTGCAAAAAAAATCCCAAAGGTGCCGAGCAAGAATTCATCCGGGGGGGAAGGGGGGAGGAGGAGGAGTGGGGGAGAGGGTGTCGCATTTACACTGCAGCGTGACAACAAGGATCACAAAGAGACAGGGGCAGAAATGCACGGAGCCCGGAGAAGAGGAGCAGAGCTCCAAGGAGCTCAAGTCTTGGGTCCTTTCCCCCCTTCTCCCAAAGAACCGCGTAGCAGGGACTCCGCTGCCAGCAGCAGCCACGCCAGAGGGTAGGCGAGAAGAGGCCGGGCCTCCGTTGGACTGACACGCCGTGCTGAGCCGAGAGGGGGCTGTCTTCTTACCGGAGAGCGGGTCTGAGGCTGCGTGCTCATCGCCTGAGGGGCCTGGGGGTACACCAGCGTGGTGGGCGCTGCGTTCTGTCCCGTTGGGTATGGAGCCTGCCACAGAAGAGAGAAAAGCAACGTTGGCAAAAGGATGGAGCCGGTATTTCCTTCCACCCCTCCCCACAAGGATTCTTGACTGGCATCTATCCACCTCCCGGATGCCCGGGCCGCTCTCCCCGGTTCCAACAGAGTCTGGGCAATGAAAGGACAGAGAGATGGTTCCATCGGAAAGCAGTGAAGGAAGGGGTCTTGCAATCCCTGAATTCCAGACGAGCCCCCAACCCCACCCTGGGCAGGCTGAGTTTCCCGAAAGCTGCTCTTCCCGCAGAGTCTTCCAGGCAGGCGGAGATGACTCGTTGGCCCCTTTTTCGCCTTATCGTCCCTGGGCTGGCTTTCTGGCCTGCCTCCCCGTCTCAAGCACGTCCTGACGCCACATTCGACGTGAAGAGGGGAGGAATCTTAGGTGGGCAAGAGGAGAGACGTCCCCCCACCACCACGAGCACCTCAAACAGACAAAGAGAACCGAGAGCCAACTCTTCCAAGAGAAGCTTGGTCAACGAGAGCAAGAACCGGTGATCGTAAAATGTGCCTAAATGTTTAATATTTGCAGAGACTCAAATTCTGTCACACCTGGGGCTGGGATAGCAGTCTCTTATCCTGGGCCATCCTGCGCATGAAGCAATTAACCATCAGACTTGAGGCCTCATACCATTCTTCGTAGACTACTCCATAAACCCAAGTGCTCTTCTGATCCTGCTTTGCCTTGAGTATATCAACAAGCGGTAAGATATAGCAATAGCACTTAGACTTATATACCGCTTCATAGTGCTTTACAGCCCTCTCTAAGCGGTTTACGGAGTCAGCATATTGCCCCCCAACAATCTGGGTCCTCATTTTACCCACCTCAGAAGGATGGAAGGCTGAGTCAACCTGAAGCAGGTGAGATTTGAACAGCTGAACTGCAGCTAGCAGTCAGCTGAAGTAGCCTGCAGTGCTGCACTCTAACCACTGCGCCACCTCGGCTCTATATATCTGAGGCAGGAACCAATTTGACGGAGTTGGCGTCTCTCCCCCTCAAAGCAGAAGCCAATGTAGCTGTGCCATCAGGAGTGGGCAGGAAATCCTCCGTTTAAACTAGGGTGCCAACTTAAGGAGAGCCCTGTGCTACTCAAGGGAAGGGCGGGAAGAAAACTTTCAACTGTCTCTAAGCCGGCTAGTCTGCTCTTCTCTGGTCTGGTCTCAAAAGCAGGCAGCAGGCCGAAGCAGCTAACCCTGGTTTGTTCATACTCCCGGAGCAGCAACCCGGAAGGTTGCGGCTCTTGGAAAGGTTCCCCAATTTGACCGTCCTCGTTTGCAAAGCGCTCATCAAAACAGCAAGAGGACAGAAAGTCAGGGTTGCAAAAAAAAGAGACTTGTGGCACCCGAGCGTTGGAAGCTCACGAAAGGAACCTACCGCATGCTTCAGCTTCCCAGGAATTTTCTCGCTCCTCTGGCCCTCTCTTAGTCTGTCCGCTCAAGTCAGCCAAAGAGCAAGACCTATTTTTATCGGCTTGCCAAACTAGTTGATACCCACTAGGCCTGCTGTGCAACAAGATCTCCACACTCCTAGCTGGGCTGGAAATAAACAACAGACATAACTCTGTTGCGTCACTCTGTGTGTGTATGTGTGTGTGTGTGTGTGTGTGTGTGTGTGTGCATTACGAAATGCTGAGTCACAGGCAGCTCTTTCGTTTCCAAATCTCAACAGCACCAGTGTAATGGAAATGCCCACACTCTAGGGTGCCAGGAGTCCCTTGGCCCTGCCAAGCACCCCCCGCAATAGCAATAAGACTTATATACCGCTTTCACAGTGCTTCGCAGCCCTCTCTAAGCGGTTTACAGAGTCAGCCTCTTGCCCCCGAACAATCTAGATCCTAATTTTACCGACCTCGGAAGGACGGAAGGCTGAAGTCAACCTTGACCCGGTCAGGATCGAACTCCTGGCAGTGGGCAGAGTTAGCCTGCAGTACCGCATTCTAACCACTGCGCCGCTGTGGCTCAGCCTCCTCAGAATATCTGACTGGCTCACAAAGCAGGGCCACCGAATCACCCCCTCAGAGCTCAGGCCTGCCTCAGCAGTCGCACACCGGGCTGGGCTGGACAGGTTAACGCTGTCCTCTGTGAAGCCTCCATTCCCACCTCTTGGGATTGAATTCTGCTGTCCGTGAATGCAGGAAGTCCCCGAACCACGCCTGACTTCTTTCAGTGAATCCACGCCACTGGAAATGGCTCAATTCGCAAAGGTTCCGCAGAGCCGGGCCAAGCTGCTGCCAAAACGGCTCGCTCAAAGACCATCCATCGCCCCACTCTGGGACAATGCCACCATGGCACTACAGCTCCTGGAAGCCTCTCCTGTCTCTCATCGAGAGCTCCAAGGGCTATTTATGGAAAGGAAAACCTTCCTCTGTATCCTTCCAGCGATAAAAGCCGAACCGAATCTCAGCAAATGTGACTTTTCAGGGAATCCCGGGACGTTGAGAACATTGCAGCAGATACCGGAACGTGAACCTAGAGCCCCTCTGAACGCTTCCCAAGGGCTTGGAAGCACAGGAGGGCTCAGGCTCCCCTGGAGGAATCAATCTATCTATCATCTATCTATCTATCTATCTATCTATCTATCTATCTATCTATCTATCTATCTATCTATCTATCTATCTATCTATCATCTATCTATCTATCTCTATCTATCATCTATCTATCTATCTATCTATCTATCTATCTATCTATCTATCTATCTATCATCTATCTATCTATCTATCTATCATCTATCTATCTATCATCTATCTATCTATCTATCTATCTATCTATCTATCTATCATCTATCTATCTATCTATCTATCTATCATCTATCTATCTATCATCTATCTATCTATCTATCTATCTATCTATCTATCTATCTATCTATCTATCTATCTATCTATCATCTATCTATCTATCTATCTATCATCTATCTATCTATCATCTATCTATCTATCTATCTATCTATCTATCTATCTATCTATCATCTATCTATCTATCTATCTATCTATCTATCTATCTATCATCTATCTATCTATCATCTATCTATCTATCTATCTATCTATCTATCTATCTATCTATCTATCTATCTATCATCTATCTATCATCTATCTATCTATCTATCATCTATCTATCATCTATCTATCTATCTATCTATCTATCTATCTATCTATCTATCTATCATCTATCTATCTATCTATCTATCTTATCCTATCCTATCCATCCATCATCTCTCTCTCTCTCTCTCTCTCTCTCTCTCTCTCTCTCTCTCTCTCTCTATCCTATCCTATCCTATCCTATCCTATCCTATCCTATCCATCTATCATCTATCTATCCATCCATCCATCCATCCATCCATCCATCCATCCACCCACCCACCCACCCACCTACCTATCTAATCTCTCTCTCTCTCTCTCTGAGGAGACAGGAAAACTTAACCCTTTTCGACCACGTTATGAACGAAATCAAGCCGGGGATTTCCAAATTACAGACAAAAATATTTTGAGGAGCCTGAAGGGGATAACCGCTGGATTACTTATGTTAAATTTGCCCGTTCAAGTTCCTGAACTTTGGTCAGGACTCCCTGAAAAATCTCCAGCAACTTGGGGGGGGGGGGGGGAGAGGGGAAGGGAAAAAAATCTGAATTGGGCTTGTCTTAAGCCTAGCAGGACAAATTACTCTGGGCTTTGATCCCACTTTTTACCCATGGAAGCCTGCTGAGACTACAACGTTTTAGATTAAAAATGATTGCAAGCAAATGATGGGAGAACTAGTTTTATTCGGGGGAGGGGGACACGGACGGATGGACGGACGGGGGGGGGGGACATGACTGCACTTCCCCCTAACTCTGATTTAAAGCAATTAGTGAAGCTTGCATCTCAAAGGCTCTTTTTTAACGAGGAAACACAGATAAAGGCACAGAGCCTGACAAGCGTGCAGCTAAGGTGCCAGATTTCTGCAGAAAGCCAGGCCAAAGAAGATTTGGGGGGAGTGGGCTTATTTATCCAGAAGCTGACATCCCCACCCACGGAGCACCTCCTTCACCGGTTCCTGCCAGTTCCCGATTAGCATTAAAGGGCCGCCAGACCTTCCCTTGCCAAATTATCCCAGCGTTTTTTCCTGTTACTTTATACGCAAAGTCCCACAAGACGGGAGGGAACTTTGTCGAAGCCGCTTGGAAAACCCAAACGCTCGAGACGGACCATCACTCCCCAGGGTTCCTGGATTTGGAAACCGACTTAAAAACAAAGCAGGCTTCCAAACCCACGGCTCGTGACAACCAAGAAAGCAGCTTTCCGTCTGCCAACGCATTCATGCCAACCAACTGGACTGCGAGCCCAAACAGGGAGGAAGTCCGCTGTGTTTTCTGGAATTGCGGAAATGGGACGAACGACGAGGAGGCGTTTTCCCTTCTCCCCTTCCTCGGAGAGCTCCCCAAAAAGGGGAAAAGGCTGCGAAGGACGGGCCCCTGGGCTGCGCACGGAGGACACGTACGCCCGAATTCTTCCAGGACATTTCTTAGACCAGGCTGATTCTCTAATCTTCCTTTTTGGGTCCGGTTTGCGCCATGAACTCCTTTCCCTGCCCAGTCCCCGAGGGGGTAGCATAACGCTTCTTCACCTTCTAAGTTCCCCATTTGGGAGGCTCAGAACCGAGGCCAGCGGGAGCAACGGAGAACCCGCCGGGCCTAAGGAACAAACCGCTCTCGCCTGGACAGTTACTGCCAAGGCCAGGGAACGCAACCAGCCGCCTCCTTCTGCGGAGAAACACACACCACCACCCCGCTCGGAATTTCATGGGTGACCTCCGGAGCAGCAACACAGCGTGAAATTCCCCCGAGGCGACCAGATGCCTCCCAGGCCAAAATGTCGACCTGTCCTCCATATCCAAAAGTTACACAGCGTGCACGAACCTCTGCGCAGAGTCCCGCGCCCCGCCCGTGGGTCTGCAGGAGGGGGCCGTGCGCGTCAACACGACAAAATCCGAGAGCAGGCTTGGTCCAGCGGGCATCACTGGACCTTTATTTTTTTTTCCTCTTGTGACTCACCATCCCACATCCCAGAATCCTTTGCACCAGTTCCCTTGGATCTTCAAAAAGACTGCTGGCTCTTGGGTGGGGTGGAAAGCTTCTGTCCCTCCTCCCTCCTGGCTGCTGGAGCGAGAGTGAAAGAGTGAGAGAGTGAGAGAGAGAGTGAGAGAGGAGGAAAGCGACAGGGGGAAGAGAGACAGAGAGAAAGAGAGAGTAAGAGGAGCAGAAGGAAGATGGGCAACAGGGGAAGTGCATCTTCTCCCCTCCAATCGCTTTGCAGGATCTCAGGGGGGGGGCTGCGTGTCCTGGGACAGGGGCTCTCCTTCTTCTCGCCAACTACTAAGCACAAAGAGCAAACCCAGCTTTCCAGATGGTCCTCCTCCTCCTCAGCCTGGGAACGATCCCAGCGCAGAGCTGGCAACTTTCTAGTTAACCTGAACCCGCAGCGGGGACCCCACAGCTATTTCTCCACCGGCTTTCCTTGGGACCCCCAATAACCCCCACCCCTCTAGAGGAAGCCCCGCTTGTCTCTAAAACTAGGGGTCTCCAACCTTGGTAACTTTAAGACGTGTGGACTTCAACTCCCGGAATTCTGGGAGTTGAAGTCCACAAGTCTTAAAGTTACCAAGATTGGAGACCCCTGCTCTAAACTGCTGGGGGGGGGGGAGGCCATTTCTTAAAGCCCCTATTGGCACTGCCCCCCTTTCTCCAAGAAGCCACCCGCTTGCTCTCGAGCCGTGTGTGTGTGTGTGTGTGTGTGTGTGTGTGTGTGTGTGTGTGTGTGTGTGTGTGTGTGTGTGTGAAAGGGGCAACTGAAGGCGTTGAGACAGGCCGTCTTTTGGACAGACCATATCAACACTCTCCCAGAGTAATGGCAAAAGGGAGAAGAGACCCCCATCAGTCGACTGAGACCAGGGGCTAAGACACCTTCCTGGGATCAGCTCGCCAAAGCATCCGCAATCGAACAGGCACAGCACTGACTTTAACGCCAATAACAGCATGGGAGTTGGGCGGCATACAAATAGAAATAAATAAATAAATAAATAAATACAGGTAGTCCTCGACTTACAACCGTTCATTTAGTGTCCGTTCAAAGTTACAACGGCGCCGCAAAACGTTGACGTAAGAGGACCGTCTTTCACATTTTCCGACTTTTGCAGCCTCCCTCCCCCCACCTCATGATTATGGGATCAACATTCAGAGGCTGGGCAAACTGCTTCGTGTTTATGACCATTGCCGTGCCCCCCCAACCCCAGGTCACGTGATCCTCTTTCACGCGACCTTCCGACAAAGCCAAGTCGACAGGGAAGCCGGGCTCATTTAACAAGTGGGTTAACTTAACTTACGAACTGCAGCGGTTCGCTTAACAGACGGTGGCAAGGAAGGCCGTAAAATGGGGGCAGAACCCACTTGACGAACGTCTCCACTTAGCAACGTAATTTTGGGGCGCCATCGCGTTTTGTAACTCGAGGACTACCTGTAAATTTCTCCGGCACGTTTAAGGAAAAGTATCCTAGAATGAAAGCAATGTGACCCAATGTCCCACTCTTGAGCCGGCCCCGCAATTGCAGGCCGAGCAGGGACCCGCAGAGGCCTGACACGGGAAGGGAAGGAGAGGGGAGGAGAGAGAGAAAGGCAAGATTAACCATTATTTGGATCAAGGAACAAGAAGCGCCCCTTACTGACAATCCGCCGGACGACCGGGGCAGGCTGCATGGGGGGGGGAAGGGCACCCCCCTTTGTCTCAGATTAAAATCCGGCCGGAGGGCAGGAGCCAAGCAAATTGACTCCTCTTTCCCAAGGCCAGCCCAGCACTTGGTTCAGATGAGAAATCAGGAGAAACGAAATTAAGGGGAATGGCCCCCTCAGAAAGCAGCTTTGGGGGCTCAAGAGAGGGTCCTGCTACGCGTGGGGAAGGGGGGGGACTGGCCTTTCTTCAAGGACATCAGGAGGGGCCCCAAAGGGGGGGGAGGCAAACACAGCCAAGGAGAGGGACTCTGGTTTGACACAGCGGCCAGTCCAGGACGTTCTCAGAAGCTTCCGCTGTTCGCTTAAGTGGCACGAGACTAAACTACCTTCTTCTTTTTTCCTTTCCATTTATTAATCTGCCCTAGTGGCCTGCCAGGCCCACCGCTGCTGGGTTCAGAAGTTAAACATCCCCCTCCCCCAAAAAAGGCACCCCCCTCCCCCACGAGCCATGGCCGCAGTGGGAGACGAAGGCCATCTTGTGCCTGCGTGACATCAGCTCAATCCTCTGGGCCCAAACAACTCCACCTCGGGAGACCAGAGCTGCTAAAGCCAACCGAGGGGAATCTGTGTTCGAGACGAGCCATCCTGAACCAGCAGCCATGGCTGCTCAGGGCGGCCTCCGGCTTCCGTCGGGCCTCGGTTTAACCTAAGCTGCCGTCATGGCGGCGGCGGCTGCTTTTCAAGGCGCTACTGCTGCAACCCTTCCTCTCTCTCTATGCTTTTCTTCAGGGAGCGGGGAATGGCGTCTGACAGGAAAAGAAATAGAGGGGATCAAACCACCATCTGTCAGCCAAAAGGAAACCTCGAATGAAACAAAAGGGTTTTTTGGGTGGATGGGGGCGAGGAGTGTGAAATGCTCCCTGAGCAATGCAGACGTGGTCCAGGGGGTGGGTGGGTGGGTGGGTGTGTCTCTCCTTGCGGCCGACCCTGACCATTCGAGAGGAGCATCGCCCCGCCAGTGGAGGCAACCCCCCCCACTTTGGGGAGGCAAACTCAGATCCCCGAAGGAGAAGCCGCCGGATCTTACCTGAGTGAGACCAGGGGAGGAGGCATGTCCGGGGGGTGTAGCGGCAAGGGCTGGATGCCCCTTGTTTATTTCATGAGCAGAGTAATGGGAGGGGGCAGGAGGGCCTGGCTGCCTTGCCACCTGTGAAACCTGCGAGGAGATAAACTGTTAGTGAAACCACAGCGGAGCAGAACTGTCTCCACAGAGTAAGCACCTCTGGCCGTGGGAACCCATCGCTTGTGTTCATCGGAGCAGCTGGAAATCCGCACCGCTGATTTATGTTAGTGGATCTGACTCCAGAGAGATTCCCGGGGTCCTGTTTGATCCTAGGGAGGAGGAGAGGATCCGCATCCTTAATGGATCGCTTTCACCCGACAGAGGACAACCAAGGGTCTCTTCTGTAGACAGAAAAAGCTCGGAGGGAAAACTCCCCGTCCCTTTGAATGGCACTGTGTCTCACCTACACCAAGGAAGAGAGCCACCAACGACCCCCTGGCCCACGTGGGTAGGGGACGAGGCCAGCCCACGTGGGTGGGGGAGGAAAGTCGAGCCCCTCTCGGAAGCCCGGGTGGGCCAGGGCTGCAAGGAAGTGAGCAAATGGACAAACGCTCGAAAGAAAAATCCACAGAAAGGGACTCTCAACACCAATCTTGGCTAAAACTGAGATCAAAACCCGAGGCTTAAGATACAAAGATCGGGGACATCATCCTGTCTGCCATCTAATTAACATCTTTTGCTTCAAAGGCAGCAAAGCAAAGCGGGGCTCGAAAGAGGCAAGAGCCAGATTACCGTCGTCTTTGATCAACCCTTTGGGTGGGAGAAAAAGCCGGCTCTCCTTCCCTTGGCAGCCTGGGGGTTGCGCTGGAAGGAGCTGCCCTTCCTGGGAGAGGCCTCCTCTTCGCACAATTATCGGGAGCCCCACCACAGCCCATCTCTCCCCAGCAGCCCTGGTCTGGCTCTATCTTTCAGGCTATCCCAGCGGGAGGCAGGGCAGCAACCTCTGGAGATACTGGTTTGTACCACGTGTGAACGGGAAGAGCACCTGCACATTTTGTGGATCATTTCCCCCCCCCTTTTCATTTCCATGCAATACCTTCCTCTAACGCAGTGTTTCTCAAGCTGTATGGACTTCAACTCCCAGAATTCCCCTGCCATCATACTGCTCTAACAGGATGCAATTCTGGGCTGCATTCCGTTCTCAAAATTATCAGCATTTGATCATTTACTTTCTACCTACCAGGAAGAGAGCAAAGGGCCTTTTAAACGTTGGTATTCTATTTAATTCACTTTTCTAGTAAAAGGACTTCTTCCATTTGGGAAAATACCCGGCTACTAGTGAAAACGCCAAACCAACGAGTACTACCTACAAGACAACCCCACCCTTCCCTGCAAACAAATGGGAGAGAGAGTCTCAAGGTTAACTTTCAAACAAGTACCCTGGCCTCTGGACACAAAGACTAAAACATATGAAGAACGGTTGCAGGAACTGGGTATGTCTAGTTTAATGAAAAGAAGGACTAGGGGAGACATGATAGCAGTCTTCCAATATCTCAGGGGTTGCCACAAAGAGGGAGTCAACCTATTCTCCAAAGCACCTGAGGGTAGAACAAGAAGCAATGGGTGGAAACTAAACAAGGAGAGAAGCAACCTAGAACTAAGGAGAAATTTCCTGACAGTTAGAATGATTAATCAGTGGAACAGCCTGCCTCCAGAAGTTGTGAATGCTCCAACACTGGAAGTTTTTAAGAAGATGTTGGATAAGCATTTGTCTGAAGTAGTGTAGGGTTTCCTGCCTAGGCAGGGGGTTGGACTAAAAGACCTCCAAGGTCCCTTCCAACTCTGTTATTATTATTATTATAAAGAGTACTGTACTGATTTTTTTTTAAAATTTCCACACACTTTCCCATCAGCAGTTCCCCTTAACCCACTCTAAGGAAAGTATTAATTGCAAAACAACTGTTGGCAATGACACTTATTCCTACCCAGCTAGTTTCTTTGCCCTGACGCTGATATACTTCTTTTAAAATGCAGCGTTTCCCCAGGCTCAGAAAAATGGCTCATAGCAAAATGGATTGGCCTCCTGACCCACATCTCTCAGAGAAAAAGGACCGTGGCTGGAAACGGCCTTCCTAATTCTCTTTCCGGGTGGGAACGGACTCTCCCTGCCAGTAGGAACTCGCGGTAACTGGAGGATTTCTCCTGTGCTTGGAAGCCTGCCCCAAGAGGACCCTGGGTTCAAGACGAAGGTGGGGAATCCTTTCTCCTCCGGCTCTTCCCTTTCCTCTGTAGCCTCCCACTGATCCTCCTCCAACCTGGACTGACCCCGCCCCCCAAACTGACTGTATCTTTTGCACAGCTGATTCCTACTCGATCCCAAGGAATCCAGTTCTGCAGCACACCCCCTGACACGAGAGGGAGCTGAAAAGAGGTCGTCTGAACCAGGCATCGCTCTCCAAAGGTTGGAGGGCCAGAGAGCCGGATGAAGAGAGTTGTTTCCAATCGATTTTGAATTAACTCTCCCGTTGTCGTTAGGGTTAGGTTTTGCAAATGTTTACAAACATATTTTCCGATCCGGAGTTTTACGTGAAGGGAATCGTACGGGGGGGAGGCCTATTACTGAACCTATTACTGCTCATTCTCTGCAGAAGGAAAGTGAGGCTCCTGTCACTCATCAGAGCATCCCCCCCACCCCACCCCAAAAAAGCTCCTGGCGAAAGCTGCTTGCGTCTTCTCCTTACCGTGCTGTACACAGCCGAGACGGTGGGAGTGAAGATCCGATCCTCCAGAGGCTGCTGTACAGGACCCCGGGGGATTCTGCAAAAAACAAGTTAAGGAAGAAAAAGGGAAGAAAAAAAAAACCCACCACAAAATTGAAAGGAAAGTATATTTTCTACCAACAAACTTTTTTCTTCTAAATGAAGTCGGCCTCTTAATCAAAAGCCGATGCCACAAACTGTGACATTCACACAGGAGCCAGAACAATGGTTACTGCGAGGCAACAGAGTTCTATAAAGTAGTCATAAAGTCGCATAAGGGATAACAAGAAAGTGACAGCAGACGGGAAGACGAAAACTAACATGTATTTGTGAAGTTACCCAGTCACAGCCTCCCTTCCACTCGCCTGACACGTTCTGCCAGGGGCACAGAAACGGAGCGCATCATCGGCGGTTTTTTCACTAACTGTCCTTTTGTGCTGCTCACAGTTCTGGGAACTAGAATTAATTGAATAAGCTGGCAAACGTTGCCATTTAAATCCGCTGGCCCAGATAAACTATCAAAAAAAGTGCTGTCACAATCCAGAGTAGGCCCTCTGAACTGCGGGTAAGTGCAGGAGGAGGATTCTTTTCAAAGCCCTAGAAAAATCCCCCTCCCCTCCGTTGCGGTTTCAGGAAAGAATCGACGACCAGATTTGTAAGGGAATTTTCTCTGCTTGCTTGTTAAGATGCTGATCTCCTTTTTGAAGATGCCTGGGACTCACTAACCAGGGTTTCAGAGGAGATTCTGCAGGCTTACTCCCCCACCCCATTCTTGGGAATGACACAAGAGGCTACACAGCAACACAGAGTGGTTTGATCGGTCTCTGGGTAAGCAGCCAGTGAGCCAGGCGAAAACACTGCGTGAGGGGAGAGACATTCAATCTTTTTCAAAAGCACCAAAGGTTTTCTATCCAAATATCAAAAGTTGTCCTTTCGGCTTATGGACTTGGGAGAAGCTTCAAAGCTAAAAACATAATAGCAAGAGCACTTAAGACTTATATAGCGCTTCACAGCGCTTTTACAGCCCTCTCTAAGCGGTTGACAGAGTCAGCTTATTACTCCCAACAATCTGGGTCCTCATTTGACCCACCTCGGAAGGATGGAAGGCTGAGTCAACCTTGAACCGGTCAGGATCGAATTGCTGGCAGTGGGCAGAATTAGCCTGCAATACTGCATTCTAACTACTGCGCCCCCATGGCTGGTAATAGGAATAGCACTTAGACTTATATACCGCTTCACAGTGCTTTACAGCCCTCTTGCCCCCCCAACAATCTGGGTCCTCATTTTACCACCTCAGAAGGATGGAAGGCTGAGTCAACCTTGAACTGGTCAGGATCGAATTGCTGGCGGTGGGCAGAATTAGCCTGCAATACTGCATTCTAACTACTGTACCCCCATGGCTGTTAATAGGAATAGCACTTAGATTTATATACCGCTTCACAGTGCTTTACAGCCCTCTTGCCCCCCCAACAATCTGGATCCTCGTTTTACCCACCTCGGAAGGATGGAAGGCTGAGTCAACCTTGAACCGGTCAGGATCGAATTGCTGGCAGTGGGCAGAATTAGCCTGCAATACTGCATTCTAACTACTGCGCCCCCATGGCTGTTAATAGGAATAGCACTTAGACTTATATACCGCTTCACAGTTCTTTCCAGCCCTCTCTAAGCGGCTTACAGAGTCAGCCTCTTGCCCCCAACAATCTGGGTCCTCATTTTACCCACCTCGGAAGGATGGAAGGCTGAGTCAACCATGAGCCTGCTGAGATTCGAACTGCCAAATTGCAGGCAGCCGGCAGGTAGCAGAAGTAGCCTGCAGTACTGCACTCTAACCACTGGGCCACCGAGGTTCATAATAGAAACCAAGCGGAAGACAAATGTTTCCCACAGCTACCGGTGACTGCTCTGCCTCAGAAGAAGAAGAGATGGCCACGGACGCCACAAAATTAACACCACAACAAAGCTTGAGGTATTCTCTTTCCCCACACCTCCTCAAGTTATGGAGATTAAAATTCTTAGCTTTCCAAAACTACAGAATACAGGTAGTCCCCGAATTACAACACTTCGCTTAGTGACCATCCGAAGTGACAACGGCACTGAAAAAAAGTGACTTATGACCATTTCTCACACTTATGGCTGTCGCAGCCACCCCATGGTCATGTGGCTTACATTCGGATGCTTGACAACCGACTCGCATTTATGACGACCGCAGCGCCCCCAGGGGTCACGCAATCCCCATTTGCGACCTTCTGACAAGCGAAGTCCATGGGGAAAAACCGGATTCGCTGAACCACCATTGTGACTAATTTAACAACTGCGGTAATTTGCTTGGCAAAGGAAAGTCGTAAAACGGGAGAGACAAAACTCACTTAACGAATTTCTCACTTGGCAACATAAATTTGGGGCTCCATTGGGGTCGTTGAGGACCACCTGTACACAAAAGCTTCCTAAAGCTCCATGTGAATCAGGCCCATCTACAAACCTCCCTGGTGGTGGCACCTCCACGGGCCAAGTTGGATTAATAAACTACCATATTTTTCGGAGTATAAGACGCACCTTCCCCCCCCCCCAAAAGAGGATGAAAATTTGAATGTAGCTTTTTCCGAAGCTTTTTTTTCCAGCTCTAACGAGGTGCTAACGATCTCCCCACCTTGCCGGATTTTTTCATTGCTACTTCCTCCGAAGAAGTTTTTTTCCAGCCCTAAGTCTTTGCAGGCTTGTTTTCATTGCTACTCCCTCCGAAGAAGAGTTTTTTCAGCCCTAACCAGGGGATAAAATAATGTGCTGAAGCTTACCACACTAAGGACGCTAGCCAGATGAATACCTGGCAGGTAGATTCCCCCCCCTTATTTTTCTCCCCCAAAACTAAGGTGCATCTTATACTCCGGTGCGCCTTATACTCCAAAAAATACGGTAGGTTTCCAAGATCCGGAGAGAGAAGGAGATTTGCACGGGCCATCCTAGGGAGGGATCAAAGCATCACCTTGTTCAGCCAACGGCAATTTTCTCAGATTTTGCCAGGACTCAGCCCTTTTTTATCAGTGTTCACTGACAGCCTTCCCAAAAAGATTCAGCGCAGGGACAGCTGTTACTGACACAACTCAGAGGAGAGCAGAGAGCAATGTCGCAATTTGGGGCATGCAATACCGCCCAGCAAGGAAAGCAGAGAATCAAACTCTTTCCATCCTCCAATTTGTAGCCCTAACAAAAAAAAAACCTGCAGGTTTTCGATGGGCATTAAATACAGGCGTTCCACGTTCAAAATGTAAACACAGTTTTCGGGGTCGGGAGACAGCAAAAGCTTTGGGAAACTCACCTAACGCACATTGCCCACGGAGAATTTTGGATGTATGCGTCGAAAAAGCCACTTCCTGTAGAACCCGGAACCTCAGCCTCAGCTCGTAAGCTTTCCCCGATCAATGTGAGGTTTGTTTCCCCCAAACAATGCCACAGGACGTCCAGCCGATTCAGAAAACCCCATTATGAAGCCACAAGCTCTGGACTATAAACTGCAGTTCCGACTTCGGAATGGAAACCTGAGCTAACGAACAGGCATATGTCTTAAAAATAAAAAAGTCCCATCATGTGACAGGTCACAGCACTGAAAAGAAGCCGGTGACACAGCAAAACACGTGTGTTCTGCATTTTGAAATGCAGACATATGATACTAATACGTAAGCTTCGTGAGCTCGGGGGGGGGGGGGGGGAAGAAAACCTGAGGTAAACAAAAATGACTTTTTTTCTCTTTTTTTTATGTTCTTCCTGAACAGGCAGTCCTTAGCTTACGACCACAATTGAGCCTCCAAATTTCTGTTGCTAAGGGGAGACGTTTTGCCCCAGTTGAGTTGGGCCCCATTTTAAAACGACTTTTCTTGCCACGTTTGTTAAGTGAATCGCGGCAATTGTTAAAAACGAATAACCCGGCTGTGCGGTGAAAACCTGGCTTCCCCCACGGACTTGGCTTGTCAAGGAGGTCGCAAAAGGGGATCGCATGATCCGGGGAAACCCCCCCCACACAAACCGTCATAAATGTGAGTCAGCTGTCAAAGCGTCCGAATGTAAACCACGTGGCAGTGGGGATGCTGCCAAGGTCGCAAGTGTGAAAAATGGTCGTAAGGTCGCCTTCAACCAGCCACTAAGCAAACTGTTGTAAGTTCAGGGTAACCTGTGTTCGCTGAACATCATCCCCTGGAGAAACCATCCTGCCGTTCATTGCGTGGCTTCCTTCCTCATCCACCACTTAAGAGCAACATCTATCCGACAAAGCCCTTCCCTGGGGATATTAATTTACTTCCACCAAGGAGACCGTCAACATTGGGAGGAAGGGTCAGGATAGCATGTGCTGGTCTTCTCTGATGCCAAGGGACAAACCTTGTCCCTTGGCCTGATTAAAAATAATAATAAATGAAGTTAAACTCTCAGGATCCATTTCTAAAAGCCAGAGGGAGCTGAATTGTTTTTAGCTAATTACATTGTATGAGTGAATTTAATAAAAGAGCTGTGAGGGAATAAATAAAGCTGTCTAAAGTTTTTTAAAAAGGAAAGGAAAAGGAAAAGGAAAAGAAAGGAAAAGAAAAGAAAGGAAAAGAAAAGAAAAGAAAGGAAAAGAAAAGAAAAGAAAGGAAAAGAAAGGAAAGGAAAGGAAAGAAGGAAAGGAAAGAAGGAAAGGAAAGGGAAAGGAAAGGAAAAGAAAAGAAAGGAAAAGAAAGAAGGAAAGGAAAAGAGGAAAGGAAAAGAAGGAAAGGAAAAGAAAAGAAAGAAAAGAAAGACAGGAAAGAAGGAAAGAAGGAAAGGAAAAGAAAAGAAAGGAAAGGAGGAAAAGAAAAGAAAGGAAAGAAGGAAAGGAAAGAAGGAAAGGAAAAGAAAAGAAAAGAAAAGAAAGACACCAGATTAAGTTGATAGCGAGTGATTTAGTTCCACCAAACAACACACAGGAGGTCCTCCACTTACAACAGTTTGTTTAGTGACCGTTCAAAGTTACAACGGCACTGAAAAAAAGTGACTTCGCACCATTTTTCACACGTACGACCACGGAAGCCTCCCGACGGTCACAAGACCAAGATTCAGACGCTTGGCAACTGACTCATATTTATGACGGTTGCAGTGTCCCGGGGTCAGGCGAACCTTCTAACCAGCAAAGTCAATGCGGGACGCCAGATTCCCTTAACATCCCGTGCGGTGCGACTAACTTAACAACTGTAAGTGATTCACTTAACGACTGCGGCAAGAGAAGCCGTAAAAATCAGGCAAAATTCACTTCACGAATGTTTCACTTAGCAACAAAAATCGGAGGCTCAATAAGTCGAAAATTGCCGATAACTTTTTTTTTTAAAGAGAAAAACTGTTCACCCCACAAACTGGGGGCTGTGCTCAGGCCTTGGTCCACGCTATGCTTACCGTCCAAGTGGCCCACGTTCTTTGATGCTTTAGTGGCGGACAAGCATCCGTGGACACAACAGGCCGGAAGCCCCCGTGGCAGAGGAGCCCATCACCTCTGGCTTTGCTTTGGAAGGGCTTCAAGGCCCCGTTTTCTAACATCCAGAAGGGGCAGCTTTGAAGGCGGCAGGATGAGGGCCACGATCTCAGGAACTGCCACCTTAGGAACATGGCCGTCCCCCCATCCCGTTCAGCCTCAGACAAGGCATGCAAGCCCAGAGTTTGGCGCCAGCAGCGCCTGCCAAGGAGTGGGGCTCTGCCCCTTTGGACAGTACTAAAATATCCAGACTGACTTGCATTCAGATTTCGCTTATTGATTAGGCACCCTGTCGTTGATTTATTGCTTTAAGGACTGTTGACTTTCCGGGTAATCGTTCACTGGAGAGTTTTGAAGCTTGTTCTTTTGCACAATGTTTTAGGCCCCTCCAAGAGAAAGGGTGGGACAGTAACGAGAACAGTTACGACAGGAATTCAACGGATGGGTGAGGCCATCGGATTTATTCTCGCACTGTCTTGCACCCTTGTTGAGGACCCTAGAAGCTCGTCGGTCGGAAAACAAGGGAGGATTTTTAAAAGGTAAAGCCGCTCAGATCGATAACACAGTGCAAAAGTTCCATAGGAAATTAACCTAGCCGCAGCCCAATCCAAGATTGTCTGAAGGTCCAGCAGTGGACCGCTTCCATCCAAACACCGTTCCAGGACAGCTTCGCCAGGGGGGTGACCCAACAAAGCGACTTGCCTCCTTCAATTCAGAAGGAAATGGCCTCTACCTCTACGCTAACGTGAGCTCCAGGACCACCAGCCCGGTTGAATCCAGCATCTTCGAAATGGACTGGAATACAAACTCCCATCATCCCCAACTATGACATGTGGGAGGTGATGGGAACCGTTGACCGGGATAGGGAAAAAAAATCAGTGTTGCCTGGGCATGGCTGCAAACAGCTCTGGAGGGAGCAAGTTTAATTGCACAAGATAAAAGGAGGCCGCTGCAGCCACCGACCTGCAGACCTTTTCCAACCGGTTACTTCCCTGACCATCGATCAGGGAAGAACTTTCCCTCCAGCCAGGGAACGTTGCTTCCCGAGAGCCCCTGGGACTGCTTGAGGAGGAACAATTGGACTAGGAACCGGGGAAGAGAAGCTGGGAGCATTAACAAAAGGCCGGGCCTGAATGAGTCCTTTGTTTGTCCGGCCACTGCCAGCCTTCTGAATGGCGGAGCAGAGCCAAAAGGAACCGAGGGGGGGAGGAAAGGACCAACTGGTGGTTCTTTAGGGGATGTCTCCTTGGCTGCCAAACGGCGAGGCAGGAAAAGACCTCTGCAGGAGCCACACACTGCCCACCCCAGAGCCAGAAACACAGCCATTGTCTATCCGCAAGCTCGGCTGAAAGGAACGTGCCCGGCTCGGGTACCACTGGGAAATGTGAGGAAGGCAGCAGCCACAACATGCCAGATATGGCAAGCGGCTGGCCAGAAACCCAACCCCACTCTGGCTAATGAATCTTGCTTTACACCTTGGACCAGTTTTACTCCGGCTTTTTTTTTTGAGACTGATAAATTAAGACTCGGCCTGGGCCATCGGGCCAGCGTCATTCAACCGTCCTGCTTACACCGAGCACGGGAGACTAAACAGCCAGCAAATGTCCTTTCATCCATTTGCAACTCTTCCTTGTGGCACAAAGGAATTATTCAAGGAAAATGCAAAAGGTCTCTCGCGGAAGCCCGTTCTCATGCTATCAATATTTATGCCCCCGGGGCAACCCTTTCAAAACTAGTTTCCTGCAATCGTATTAATGCACTTAAAAGTCTCTAGTCGGTGAAAAGCGATTTCACAGAATGTCACTCACTATAAGGAATGGCCAAAAAAAAAGACAAAAAACCACAAACCCTACTATAAACAAATATACGTGTTGGATTATATTCCTGAAAATCTAATATGATCATCACCAGCAGGAGATTTTGCTAGAGGTTTTCATTTCTGGTCCAGTTCTTAAACCATTGTAAATGAAGCCCAGGTAGTCATTCAGGTGGTCTGACATCAAGAAATAAATGTTAACAAAAGCTAATTCTGCAAAATGGAAGTCGGAAATTTAAAAGACAAAGAACATTAGTCGAAGAGGAGCATAACCTGAGAATTTAAAAAGAGCAATAATCTTTTTTTTCCCCCTAACTGGGCAAAGCCCAGAAACTTTAAAATGCAACAACACAGCGCAGCAGCTCCAAAGGACAAATAGGTAAAAGAACTGTCTCAGGAAACACCGGCTTCAAATTAAAAGAAGTTGCTTCTCACTTACAACCGAAGGAGGAAGATATTAAACATACCGCACCTATCAATGGAAAACTGTCTCTGTTGTGGATGTGTTGCTATGCAAACACTGGCTACAGCCAGGTGGTTTAGAACTCCTGCAAAACTTCATGTACCAAATCCATTCTTAAAAAATGGAGTGAATGGCTCCATTAAGTCTACAATAGTCTGGAAGAGGCTCCTCTTGCTGAGGTTAAGATGAAGGTGGTTACTGCATGCAGCAGGAATCTAACCAGAATGCAGATGGATTGTCACTAAAGGTCCCTTTGAACGATATGCTGGCTGATGTGCAATGAGAGGATTCTTCCATCAAGCGGTACGGATGTACCACCTACTTCACTGAAGGAAGCGAAAAGTCAGTCTACTAAACTAAACCATCCATGCAACTAAACCAGCCGAGTAACCAGTTTCCTCCTACCTCATTAAACCGCACAAAGTTATCACAAAGAACTTCTTAATGAACTGAGCACATTCAAAACCGTAAAAATGGTGGTAGACTTTAGGAGGAACCCGCCCATTCTTCCACCTCTTACGATACTAGACAATCCAGTATCAACAGACATTCAAATTTCTAGGTTCTATCATATCTCGAGACCTAAAATGGTCCCAACATCAAAAAGTCATCAAAAAAGCACAACAAAGAATGTTCTTTCTGCGCCAACTCAGGAAGCTCAATCTGCCCAAAGGAGCTGCTGATACAGTTCTACAGAGGAATCATTGAGTCTGTCATCTGCACCTCTATAACTGTCTGGTTCGGTTCTGCAACCCAACAAGACAGACACAGACTTCAGAGGATAATTAGAACTGCAGAAAAAACAATTGCTGCCAACCTGCCTTCCATTGAGGACCTGTATACTGCACGAGTCAAAAAGAGGGCTGTGAAAATATTTAGACCCCTTGCATCCTGGACATAAACTGTTTCAACTCCTACCCTCAAAACGACGCTATAAAGCACTGCACACCAAGACAACTAGACACAAGAACAGTTTTTTCCCAAACGCCATCACTCTGCTAAACAAATAATTCCCTCACCACTGTCAAACTATTCACTGCATTACTGCATTACTATTACTATTAGTCTTCTCATCGTTCCTATCACCCATCTCCTCCCACTTATGACTGTATGACTGTAACTTGTTGCTTGTATCCTTACGATTTATATTGACTGGTTCCTAATATGATTTGATTGCTTATTTGTACCCGGACTATCATTAAGCATTTTACCTTATGATTCTTGACGAATGTATCTTTTCTTTTATGTACACTGAGAGCATATGCACCAAGACAAATTCCTTGTGTGTCCAATCACACTTGGCCAATAAAAAAATCTATTCTATTCTATTCTATTCTATTCTATTCTATTCTATTCATTTATTTTTTATTTATTTATTTTATTTGAGGTTCTTCTATGCCGTCCTACACCCTCAGGACTCATTCTATTCTATTCTATTCTATTCTTCTATTCTATTCTAATGATATGCTTCCTCACCACTGGCCAAAAAGATCCACAAAAGAATTAAAAACATGGCATTTTGCTTCTGGGGAAAAAAACAATATTTACTTTAGCTATCATTTGTCTGTGTGTGGCAATGAACTCATAATTTCCAGCAAAATCACCAGCAATGCAGATAGTCCTCGACTTATAACAGTTCATTTAGTGACTGTTCAAAGTTAACTCAGATTAATTGCAAAGGACCCCACGATTAAGAGAAAACCAGCATAAAGGTCCAAATGGCTGGCCCCACAATCCAGGGGGCCTCGCATGAATCCTGAGAAACTGAAGCACTTTCTTTCATTTCACTCAAATGATCAGGCTGCATATTTAATGATCGATAAAGAAAAAGAAAAAGAAAGAGAGAGAAAACATCAAAAGTCAAACTGTTCAGTTTTTAGTCCAAACTGGAAACTCTCAAAAATTCCTCAAGCAAGTATTGTTTGTTTATTTAACAAAACGTGATGGGTTTCTTTGTTAGGAAACTTTTATCAAGTGAATTGCAATGAAAGATATAAAATATCTAAACAAAATCCCAAGAGTCGTCAGTAAAGAGTAAAAAGAGTGTTTTGCAATCTGGACTTCCTGGGAAAGGCCATTACACAGATGCCACCACAATCTCAGACCGCCTTGAAGCATCTCATCTGGGGCCAAACTGTTTTCAACTATATAAATAACACTAATACTCGTATTGGGAACAGAAAGGAACAATCCAGAGGTGGGTTTCACATACTGTAACAACTGGTTCGCCCAGCACTGGAAATGTGAGTGTGCACGCACTCTTGCTTCGCTCGTGCGCACACGCCATCCACACATGTGTGCGAAGTCAAACAACATGGCAATTCGCTCACACGTGCCATCTGCACGTGCATGCGGCATCAAAAACACAGCAATATAGGATGGAATTGCGTCAGGTCGCTACTACCAATTCGCCCGAACCGGCTGAATCCCACCTCTGTAACAATCGCATAATGTGGCCGGCTCAGTCTCTGCAAGGGGAGATGGTCTCTTTCTCCACACCACCATCCTTGTTGCGGCATCCTGAATGGACTTTATCCAAAAGGATCTCAAGAGTAGTCGACGGGGTACAGAGAAGCCTCCCTTCTCCTTTTATTCCTGAGTGAAAGTCATCCATCCAGGCAGCCAGCAAGCGAGTTTGCTTCCTAGGACCAGGTGAAAAGATAGCAGCTCCAGCATACGACTCATTCATCATAAAAGGGTTATAAGCCATGATCCCTGCATTAAGGGACCCATAAAATGAACCCATAACTTGCGTAACTCGATAAAAGACGGACGGAGGCAGTCCAGTCCCGCCGTTTGCATCCACCACTAAAAACATGCACTACTGTCCTAAAAGGAAGCAACTGTGCAAATCTCTTAGTACGCTATTTCTTTATACAGAAACGCCTCCCAACTTGATACAACTGGCTGTACAACTCACACCTGCATTATCAGAGGTCTTCTGGACTTGGGCTGCCTCTAAATCCCAAAAGGATCCGAATCGGCCATTCTCCAAAACTGCGTGTTTATCCTGCTGATGTCAGCAATCAACAAGGCAGCCACTGACATTACAACCAGCCCTTCAGCTCCCCTGAAAGCAGCTTTCACTTGTCTCACACAGCCTGTTCGCTCACGCAGTAGCTCACGTTCTCTCCTTCTGGGAAGGCCTGGGGTCTTGGCTGCGTTCGTTCTCTTCGGTTTTCCTTGCTTTCGCATCCTGGCTGTCCGTCCCCCGCATTTCTCCCCGCTTGTTGTATATACATTTTCATTCAAAAAAAAAAAAAGCCAGATCAGCTGTACCCACCATCATTGCAGTGGAGAGAAACATACATCCTCAGAATCTTCTGCTCTGCTGCAGTTCGTAGAAGGAGAGAGGAGTGGCCTGCGCCTGCAACGTATCACATTCCCAATATTATTATAACACCACCAGAAAGTGGAAAACCTCTGAATTTCAAACCAACTTCGCACAGCTTCCTCTCCTGAAAACGCAGAAGCGAAACCTGCAATCAGGACGGCTGGGTAGGCCGAGACACTCTGCTAAACGCTGGCCACTGGGTGCCAGCAGCATATGACTGCACCAGCTGGCCTTCCAACTGCCCAAAAAAGGAAAGCCCCTTTTGTCTCCGAATTGTGTGCCACAGCAAACCACACCGGGGAAAAGCTTACCCACCCTCCATTTCCCTGCCGCCGACACCCCACCACTTCCTGTCCTTCTTCCTGTCTTCCCTTGGCCACAGAAAGCACCTGAAAAGCAAAAATGGGCTAGAGAAAGGCATTTTTGCAGGGTCACTCAAGTGCTCTCTACTCCAGCAGCTCTGGAAGAGGGAAGATCAATCTCCTGTCTCAATTGAATACAACTCTCTCTCTCTCTCTCTCAATGGCCATAGGGAATCAACTCAGCGTCACCCCGCCCCCAGCCCTCGCCCAATATATCCCCACTGCTAACTGGGTTGAGCTCTTCACGCAACGTATGACCTGCCTGGTTCAGTGAAGCCTGTCGTGCAAACAGAACCTTTGCAAATTAATCGATCAGAAAGTTTGATGGAAACTGATTAAGTGGAATTCGGAAACGGGGCACATTCACTCGACTGTCACCACGCAGGTCTTCACATTGAGGGGGTTACACCTTTAGCTAGTCCTTGCCTTGACCGAAGAGTCAACTTGACCAGTCCAGAGTCTTTCACTGCGGACAGGGAGGAAGCCTCAATTGCATTCACTGCAGCGCAAAGCAGCAGCGCCTTTGATACAGGTTGGTGCTGCAAAGTTCAAACTCTGCTTTTTTCTTCTCTGTTGACCACTGGCGTCTTTACCAGATTCACCCCTCATATCCAAAGGCAAATGCAGAAATAAATGTTAGGTTATACAACGCTGTGCTCATGTTTTTAGCAGCAATTCCAGGCTTCATGTTCTTAACTGAAAAAATCAAGATTTTTTGACAAGTGAGACATCGCTGTGCTTCTACAAACCCAGTTATTCCCTCTGATGACATTTGCAAGAAAAGCACAATGGAACTACAAAACCTATGCTAAGCAAGGGTAAAAAAATCAAAAGGCATCTGGAAGCTCCTTTTCCAACAACTCTTAAGCTGCCCAGAGTCATTTGTTGAGATGATATATATGGTTTCTATAGCTGCCCATCATATATATATATATATATATATATATATATATATATATATATATATATATACACATATTCATTTTCGTTTATCAGCAAAAAATGTTACATACATACATACACATACATACATACATACATACATACATACATACATACATACATACATACATATATATATATATATATATATATATATATATATATATATATATGAACAAATGAGTGAATGAGTGAATGAATGAATGAAATTAAATAAATAAATATAACATGTGAGCCACCCAGGGTCATTTGCTGAGATGGGCAGCTATATAAATCAATCAAACAAATATAAAATGCGTTTTATTAATAGGGAAATGTTCTTTGTCAGGGGTGGTTCATTTGATGGGAGCCTAGGGTAGCTAGACTGATGAAGAATTTAAATTGGGGAGAGATAGAAATGGAGGGGGAGACAGAGTGGTTATGCAGATTATTCATGAGACAGGACCTTATCAATTACAAGTGCCTTCATCTGATAAAGCTCACAGAAGCCGATGCCTTTTGGTAAAATACATTTGTCAGAAAAGGTATTACTGACCTCCCGATTTTTGTCATCACATACTAACACTGCCCGTTTCCTACAATGCCCATGTGTGAGTTATTTGCCATCTCCCCAAGCCATACTTACCACACATTCACTGATGCTGGAAAGTATACATTTAATCCTTATTACAAAAACACACAATACTGTGAAGTCACTTTCTACTCCCAGACCAAAAATCCCAGAAGGCAACTAAGTCCAGCTTTAAAATGCATTTTCATAAAATCCAAGAGAGTTAAACAGAGAAACTCCAGCAAAAAAAAAAAAAAAATTCCACAGGCCTGTGTGTGTCCACTGTCATTCATTGCAAGCTACCCTAAACTAATTTTATTTATGGCAGCCATGCTTAAAATGGGTGCCAACCTACACAGTCCTTTTGTAGGGAAAAGATTCTGTAGAAATTAAAAGATACAAGTTCAATCTGTACTAAACCAAAGACTGAGCTATTCCATGAATATAAACCAAGGGAGGAGGGAAGCATATTGTCCTCAGTTTGAATTTCATCCAAGCAGGAAAACAGATCTGAAGACTTTGAGAGGGTCTGTCATGCCTTCCTTACCCAGAAGTAGAAAAGCCACAAAAAAGGCTTAAAAAGAAATGTTGCATTCAAGTAACTCCCCGCTATTACAGTGGGCCATATACAACCAAGAGAAAGACTTATTTTGTTATGAATTCTACAGCAAACCTGGCTGACAAAGCAAAAAAACCAGGACTTCTGGCAATCAATCCTCAGGCACCAATCTAAATTCACAGAACATTCCCAAAACTAAAACGCAATCCTTTCCCTCCCGCGTCCCCACTGCACCCCCCACTTTCTACATACAACAGACCACGATGGACTGACTGCATTTCAAACACGCTACTCCCAATTCCATACCTTCCTTTCTCACAAACGTTCAGAGAGATCCTAACCTCATAAACCCCTAGCCAAGCAGCCAATGCACCATCCAAATAAATAGACGTTTATCCAAATACGTTTTATTTCCCCCTAAGGGTGACCATTTTGGAAGACACTTTTCCAGATATCTCCGTCGTCACCACCTTCTCACCAGAAACAACCTTCCCCTTACGGAGTGCTGGAGACCTATTTCCCCTTAGTTATGTGAGATTTGGCAATTTCCCGCTCCCGTTTTATAGCAATCAAAGTATTAAACGTAATGTCCCGTCCCCAACAAAGACATTTAATAGGTCTAGATATCAAAAGCACAACTGTCTATTCAGAAAATAAGGAGGATTTGCCAGCTAAGAGGTTCCTATCCCGTAAATTAAAAAGTTGACTATCTTGTTATCAGATTCAACTCAAAGAGATCTTTTGTAAAGACAATACCGGTCAGAACAAGGCAGGGTCATCTTCAGGGTTAGCTGGAACAGAACATCCTACACAAATCGGATGCAATTTCTTCCCCACCATCACCGGCACCACTTCCGGTTGCGAATCCAAACACGAAACACCCCCTCTCCCGCAGATCCTCGGGTACCAATCCAGGGGTGAGGATACGCGGCCCCTCCAAGCATCCTCTTCCTCGGACAAGGCACTAAAAGCCTCTCTCCCCCCCCCCTCCGAGAATTGCAGGCACCGAGCTTTCCACACACCCCTCCCTCCTTTTCAAAGCGAAAGAGAAAGCGGGCGGGGTGTGGGAAAAAAGGTCCGTTCCAGGAAAAAGAAAGGGAAAGGCAGAAAGAGCCGGGCGAAAGTCACACCCTTCTGGGTCGCTTCGCCCATTCCGGAGAGAAGCCAAAGTTTCGATTCCCGCTGTGGAAGGGACCTTGGAGGTCTTCTAGTCCAACCCCCCCCCCCCCCCCTGCAACCAGGCAGCCTTTGCACGGCCGGCTTCCCGGCGCCGGCCGGCTTTGCACGGGCTTCCTCACCGGGAAGGAGACGGCTGGCTCCCGTGGGGACCCCTTTCCTTCCTTCCTTCCCTTCTCCTACTTTCAGTCTTTTTTCCCCTTCCTTATTTTCCCACCCTCCGGACCGGGTGGCCAAGGATACTGTTGGGGCGGCGGGGCCTGCAGAGCCCTCATGCCGGCGGGGTGAGGCGGCGGCACCGCAGCGGCGGCAGCAGGAGGGGTCCCGGCCACTGTCACGGCGGCTGCTGCTGCTGCTGCCGGAGCGGGAGCGGCGGCAGGAGGCGCCCCGCTGGCTGCCGCCGCCGGGTGAGACGGGGAAGGGGCTGCTCCGGCCGTCGCTACCGCCGCTGCCGGAGGGAGAGGCGTCGGGGGCGGCGTCGGACCGCCCGGCCCGGCTCCCACGCCGCTCCCTGGGGAGGGCGCCGTTCCCGCCGCCGCCGCCGCTCCCCCCGCTGCCGCCGCCGCCGCCGCCGCGCCGGGCTTGAGGGCCGCCTTCTGCGGTAAACTCATAGCCAAGCGGAGCCACCACCAGGCCGGGGGCGGCGGCGGGGCGGCGGCGGGGGGCGGGGAGCGGCGGGGCGGGGGCGGGGGCAGCCCGGCGGGCCAGCACCCCCGGCCGGTCTCCGTGACAACGCGGCCGGCCTCCTCCTCCTCTCCTCCGCCTCCTCCTCCTCTCCCGCCTGCTGCTCCTCAGGCCGGGGCGAGCGGGGGCCGGTCAGGCCGCGCCGCCGCTCATGGGGCCGCCTCCGCCGGCGGCTCTCGGCTCCTGTGGCCGGGCGAAGCGGCTCCGCGGCGTCTAGCGGCGGTCGGGTGAGCGATGCCGGCGGATTCTCCTCACGGACGGAGCGGAATATCCAACATGGCGCTGGCGGCCGCCTCCAGCAGTCCGGCAGGACGACGACGGCGGCGGCAGCAGCGGCGGCGGCGACGTCGGACGCTCGGGCGTTCGGGCAGCTCCGGAGACGTTCGGCTCCGGCTTCGGAAGTGCCGCCGGCGCCTGCGCGAGACGTTCGGCTCAGGCTGCGTTCGGGCGAGCTCGGAAACGCTCGGCGGCCGTGCCCGAGCGGCTTCGGGGAACGCTCGCCCTTTCGGCAGGATTCCGATACGCTCCGCTAAGATGTAATGAAGACCGTGAGAATGTGAACCAGTTAAACGCGCAACCTGGGAGACGCTTCGACACATGGGAGCGCCTGCACAAGGATTCAAATGTGTGTGTGTGAATGAATGAATGAATGAATGAATGAACGAAAGCACGCACGCACTGGAGTGGTTCAGGGGAGCCCACTTCCACGCTGTTTCTCTTTTTAATTTTATTTCCCTTAAAGCAGGGGTGGGCAAACTATGGTTCTTTGAGGACCTGTGGACTTCAACTCCCAGAATTCCTGAGCGAGCGTCAGGAATTCTGGGAGTTGAAGTCCACAGGTCCACAAAGAACCATAGTTTGCCCACCCCTGCTTAGAGGAACACAAGAAAATGATCCCCGTGGGGTCCCTGAGACTTTCTGGGCTGGATTTCCATTAAGAACGTGCCAGGCAGCCTTGGGTCACTTCTAAGCGAGGGGCTCCTTGCCCGCCCCCCAGCACTGCCCAGAGCAAATTCAAATAGAAGGAATTACCTTTCTCGCACCCCTTCTCCTTTGTGGAACAGAAAATAAGGCTTAAAGCTGCTCAAATTCACCAAAACCACCTGTTTCGCTATATAAATGTGTGTTACACATAGAGAAAATAGTTTGTCCTCTATAGCAACTGCCTGGATAGCTCTTGGAGGGGCCGAAAGGCAAAAAGGAAGCAGTATGCCCCCTCCCATATTTGGTTATACCAGGGTGATTAGACAGAAAAAAATATATAAATTTTTTAAAGTAAAAACTGGGTAGTTTTCTGACACCACCTCATACGCCTGGGGGCTATCTTTTCAATCCTCCACAGCAGGGGTCCCCAAACTTGGCAACTTTTAAGACTTGTGGACTTCAACTCCCAGAATTCTCCAGCCAGCTATGCTGGCTGGAGAATTCTGGGAGTTGAAGTCCACAAGTCTTAAAGTTGCCAAGTTTGAAGTCCTCTGCTCCACAGAGATTGCACTTCCACTCCCATAATCCCCAGCCACACCGGTATCGACCCGCAGGCTCCAGTTGGGCCAGACTTGTAAGTCGTGCCTGTTACCAGGGCCAACACTGCCCAGTCGGCCTCGTCTCAAGTCGTCTTGCAGGGATCTCCAACCTTGGTAACTTTAAGACTTGTGGACTTCAACTCCCAGAGTTCCTCAGGCAGCTTTGCTGGTTGAGGAACTCTGGGAGTTGAAGTCCACAAGTTTTAAAGTTGCCAAGGTTGGAGACCCCTGCGAGAACAGGCAGACGCCATCCTCCACTGGGGGGGGGAGGGGAAGGGGTGTTTTGGTGGCGGCAGCTCTTCCTCCTCTGGACCAGCAGGCACAGCCGCCCACTCCCCACCCCCACCGCCCAGTTCTCAATAAAGAACTACAGAGCCCTTAATTCACTTCCCTTGCCAAGCGCAGGCTGTACCGAAGGGGAATTTTCTGTCCTGACCTGCGTCCCGTGAATTAAACAACCTGTCTTTTTTGAATGGGGCCTAGGACCCTGAACGAGACAAGAAATCAGAGGCAACCAGGAGAAGCATTGAAGAGCTTTTAAGTCAGGAAATTGCACAAAGGGGGAAAAAACGGGGACCCTAATCGTTTCAAACCGTGGTAAAAAGGCGTTTATTTCAAAATTGACAGTCCTTTCCAAAAGGCAGAGAGAGTTTAAAAAAAAGAAAAAAATTGGCTGAGCAGATCCATCCAGAAATCGGGTAGCAGAGATTCCTTGCAGATCTTTTTCCCTTTCTTAAAGAAGGCTCAATTCACTGCACCCCAGAGAACTTATGGGGAGGGGAAGGGGGACATTCCTTTACTCTCCTGGTGCTTTGGGGCAGAAGAGCTGTTTGGCAAACACCCCACCACCAGCACCACGAATTCCATCCCTTAAAACCACAACTTTGGCACATCTGGAAGCCATTGGCGGCCTTCCCAGGGATCCGATTACCAAAAGCAGATTGCACATCCGGATACAATTTGGCTTCGTGCAGGAGGAACACACGGTGGAAAACCCCACATTTGTACCGGAGGAACCCTAAAAGCATCGGCTTTCCCACTCCAGCACCCACCCCTGGGAGGGGGAGGGGGAAACAGACTCACTTCACGGCCATCCAGAACCAACTTCCAAGGTGGTTGGACTTCATGACGGAGCTACACAGGCACCCAACCAGGGGTGAAATCCAGCAGGTCCTGACAGGTTCTGGAGAACCAGTAGCCGAAATTTTGAGTAGTTCTGGAGAGCTGGCAAATACCATCTCTGGCTGGCCCCAGAATGGGGTGGGAATGGGGATTTTGCAGTATCCTTCCCCTGGAGTGGGGAGGGAATGTGGATTTTGCAGTATCCTTCCCCCAGGAGTGGGGAGGGACTGGCGATTTTGCAGTATCCTTCCCCCAGGAGTGGGGAGGGACTGGCGATTTTGCAGTATCCTTCCCCCAGGAGTGGGGAGGGAATGGGGATTTTACAGTATCCTTCCCCCAGGAGTGGGGAGGGAATGGGGATTTTGCAGTATCCTTCCCCCAGGAGTGGGGAGGGATTGGAGATTTTGCAGTATCCTTCCCCTGGAGTGGAGTGGGAATGGAGATTTTGCAGTATCCTTCCCCCAGGAGTGGGGAGGGAATGGGGATTTTACAGTATCCTTCCCCCAGGAGTGGGGAGGGAATGGGGATTTTGCAATATCCTTCCCCCAGGAGTAGGGAGGGAATGGAGATTTTGCAGTATCCTTCCCCTGGAGTGGGGTGGGAATGGAGATTTTGCAGTATCCTTTCCCCAGGAGTGGGGAGGGAATGGAGATTTTGCAGTATCCTTCCCCTGGAGTGGGGTGGGAATGGGGATTTTGCAGTATCCTTCCCCAGGAGTGGGGAGGGAATGGGGATTTTGCAGTATCCTTTCCCCAGGAGTGGGGAGGGAATGGGGATTTTGCAGTATCCTTCCCCCAGGAGTGGGGAGGGATTGGAGATTTTGCAGTATCCTTCCCCTGGAGTGGAGTGGGAATGGAGATTTTGCAGTATCCTTCCCCCAGGAGTGGGGAGGGAATGGGGATTTTACAGTATCCTTCCCCCAGGAGTGGGGAGGGAATGGGGATTTTGCAATATCCTTCCCCCAGGAGTAGGGAGGGAATGGAGATTTTGCAGTATCCTTCCCCTGGAGTGGGGTGGGAATGGAGATTTTGCAGTATCCTTTCCCCAGGAGTGGGGAGGGAATGGAGATTTTGCAGTATCCTTCCCCTGGAGTGGGGTGGGAATGGGGATTTTGCAGTATCCTTTCCCCAGGAGTGGGGAGGGAATGGGGATTTTGCAATATCCTTCCCCCAGGAGTGGGGAGGGAATGGAGATTTTGCAGTATCCTTCCCCTGGAGTGGAGAGGGACTGGGGATTTTGCAGTATCCTTCCCCAGCCAAGGCACGCCCACAGAACTGGTAGTAAAAAAAATTGGATTTCACCATTGGACCCAACCTATCCAGAAGGCGACTGCTTGGGGAAAGCTGATCGGAGATGATCTCTGGGGCCCTCGCGGAGCCCCCTTCAGAGGCACTGAATAAATCACTCCCCCATCCGCCCCAAAGGCAGTCTGGGGAAGTCTTATTGCCAGGTTCTGCATAAATAGGAGGTGCCAGCTTTGGCAAAAGGAGGGCCGATACAGGAAAGCTTTGCTGGCATTAAGGCAGGCAGAGGATTCTTGTCAGGACTTCAAAACCCCACTCCCTCCGCCCCAAGCCCAGGAATTGAAAATCTATTCAGGGTAACCCCACTCCCCTCTTCTGCCAAACAGCCCAGAAGGGGAGACACATTGCTCGGCAACATTTTCCTGTGCCCAGGACCCCAGAGCCCCTCTCCCAACTCAGCCCAGACAACCCTGGGGCTGAGGGGCCCTTGTTTTGGATGGGGGGGGCAGCCTGGTGTGGGGGCCCTGCTTAACTTGGGAGCTCTGCCCTCATCCCCTCTCTTTAATTCGAAAAGGAACAGCTCACGAAAGGTGAACAGAGAGATTCTGTTCTAGGCTTCCGAGGACAACCCCACGCCCAACGCTGAACGCCGGGCAGGGACCCTGGCAGATCCTGGCCCCGAAGCCAGAAGGGCATCTCACAAGCCCTGGGAGACCCCGGCCCCATTTCTCCCTTCAAGGGGAGGCCAACTTACATTCACATCCTCCCCCCCAAAAATGCCTTTCCTGAAATCTGTTCATTTGCAAGCGAGAGAGAGAGAGAGAGACACACACACACACACACACAAAGATAATCGTAACATTTTTTAAACTTCCATACGTTTCCCCCCTCCCACCCTCCCCCAAAATTCCAGTGTTCTGCAAGGTTGTAAAAATAATTTCCTTAATTTACAAAAGTGTGTCTGTGGCGAGGCCGGTGTCGGTTAAACGCAGCGGAGCGGTTCTCCCTTTGAAAAAGTGGCAAAGACTTGTAAAGCTGGCTCAGGTCTTCGGAAACGAAGGATCAGTGCACCGATGAACCCTCTCGGTCCACGGGAAGAGGCGGTGGAAAGGTTTCCCGTGGCGAGTGGGTGCCACGCAAAGGGGGTCTTCCGGAGTCCCTTTGCAGCTAAGAGCGAGGTGGGTGGGGGGCTCAGGGAGCCCTGAAAGGGGCAGCCTCCCTTTTGTCCTTAACACGGAGCAAGCGGAGAACTGGACGGTCCTGCGTGGGTTGTTTTTTTTTCCCTGTGGGGCAGAAAACTCACCAAACTTCACATTTCTGCAAGGGATTCATAGGCGAACCGGCCCTGCACTGGAAGTGCTTAGAAAAGGCCCTAGAATTGGAGACCGTCCCGATGACTCGGAAGCGGGAAGGGCTGTGCGGATCCGTGACGAGTCCTTCGTGGGAGCTCTCCGGCGTACGGACGGAACACCAGACCTGGGAGAAGCGAGGGGCAAGAGACAGGGCTCAGCGGGGCAGACTGAGGGCTGGGGGGGGGCTGAGAGAGACCTTCGAGGGAGTTGTGGCGGGGAGGGGGAGAGAAGGGCCAAGAGCTCCCACCTGGGCAAAGGCAATGAAGAAAAGCTGGTCGTTGGTGAGGCCAAGGGCGGGCAGGGATGCCTCCTCCCCATTCTTCTTCACCCAGTTCCGATAGGCCTGTGGGTGAGGAAAGAGCAGAGTGAGCCTTATCTGTGGAGCCGGGCTGGAGCTCCCCACAAAGGGTGCACCCCTCAACTCACCCGGTAGGCGGCCTTCAGCCCCCCGTTGTCTGCAATGTTCTCCCCCAGAGTGTGCTTGCCGTTCACGGCTTCTCCGTTGACGGAGTAGTTGCCATACTGCTCCACCAGGCACTGGGTGTGTTGCTTGAAGGCCTCCACCGAGGAGTTCCTCCACCAGGGACGGAGGTTGCCGTCCTTGTCGTATTCACGTCCTGCCAGGCCCGGGGAGGAGAAACACCAACAAAGACCAGAAGCTTGGTCTGGTTTGCCAGGAGAGGAGAGCCAGGCCTGGCAAATAGCCTGGCAAGAATTTGCTACCCCGGTCCTATTTATCCGTTAGAAGGGGAAAGCGGTGGCCCGCTTCCCACCAAAGGAGCCTTGCGCGCTCACCTTGATCGTCAAAGGCGTGCGTCAGCTCGTGGCCCACCACCACGCCAATCCCCCCAAAATTGATAGCTCTGTAAAAGAAGCCACAAGACAGAAGGGGTCGATTGGACAGTGTCCTGGCTGCATCTCACCTATCTAAGCTTCAGGAGCTGACCAACAGATATTAGCATGGGGGAGGGAAGGATTGGCATGTGAAGGAAGGGGAAAAAACACCTGACTGGACATTTGCGGATAACCAGAGGATGGCTGGGATTTGGGGAGGGAGGGGAGGGAGAAGGAACTTTCCTTTGCGTTGTTTGCAACCTCAGATTCAGCTTATACTATTTCTATAACCTGTTGTGGCCTGTCGCCCGCTGGCCCCTCCAGCAGCCGAATCAAAGGAGGAGGAAGCGTGGGAGTCAGGGTCAGCATCAAGGCAACCTGAGAGCTCCAAGGGGGAAGAGAGAATAGAGGTGTCAGAGAGAGACAGAGACAGAGCCTGGGCCGTCCGTCAGCCCTTAGATGGAGAGTCAACAGCCCCCAGGTCTGGAGGTGGCTGATGAGGAAGAGGAGGAACAGCTGGGTCCAGTGCCTG
The DNA here is from genome assembly GCA_023053685.1 of Diadophis punctatus similis. NCBI lineage: Eukaryota > Metazoa > Chordata > Lepidosauria > Squamata > Dipsadidae > Diadophis > Diadophis punctatus. The sequence goes on along the minus strand of JALIGW010000011.1, from coordinate 17,591,995 downwards.
ACGCGCGGATGTGCAGAAGGCAGAGGAGAGGAGAGCAGTGGAAATCAATGGGCCGGTCCTTGGGACGGAAGAGCCACCGCTGCTAGCGAAGCCCCACCCTAGCTCTGGGGATAAAAGTCAGGGAGCGGAGATGAATAGGTGTGGCAGACAACTATTTATCTTCCGTCTGGACGGCATTGTTAGCCTGCTGTGAGTGAGAGACTTTTCGCAGGACTGCTGGCGCTCCTAATAAAGGAATCTTTGAGTTAACTCCAGAGGGTTTTTCGTGTTTGGGGAGCTGGATCAAACAACCATTTAAGCTTCGATAAAGTATACTCTTGGCAAAATCAAATGGTCAGGTGTCTTTCTTCGCTAGAGTGGGACGGTTGACATTGTCCCCCAAATGCTGCTTGCAGCGTGCATCTTTCGACCCATCAAAATCTTTTTTTTTTTTCATTTCGACATGGTTCAGTCCCCTTCTCCACCATCCAAGCCCCCATGAGATTTTGGCTGGATGTCACTGGATGTTCACCCCCGATGCCTTTGGGCATCAAAAGGGGCAGCTGGTGCAGTCCCTGGAGGAAAACGGGTGCCTCTGCCTTCCTCTCCCGGGAGCCCCATCTTCCCACCCACCCCCGATGCCGAGAGACAGGAGGGAGAAGCCTTCGTACTTGGGGTAATTCCGCGTGTAGAACGGAGACTGCAGAATTCCCGCGGGGAAGATGACCTCGTTCTTGGTGGGGGAGTAATACGCATTCACGGTCGGTGGGGTCATGCTCCACCTGGGGAAGACGAAAAACCAAGAGAAGACATCAGGACCAAGGGCCAGGCTGCACGGCTCAGCTCTCCCCTTAAGCCTCCCCCCTCCCCAATTCCTGGGTCTTTCCATTTTGGAAAAAGTGCAGAGAAGAGCAACTTAGATGACTAAAGGCCTGGAGACTAAACCATAATGAGGAACTGGGTTTGGCCAGTCTAGAGGAAAGGAGGACTAGGGGGGACATGATAGCAGTATTCCAGTATTTGAGGGGCTGCCCCAAAGAAGAGGGGGTCAGCTTGTTTTCCAAATCACCAGAGGGCAGGACAAGAAAGAATGGATGGAAACTAATCAAGGAGAGAAGCAACCTGGAATTAAGGAGAAACTCCCTAACAGGGATGCCACGATGTGAATTTTGATTGTCATATGCTGTGATCATATGCTACACTCTATGGTACTCAAGACATTCCTAGCAAAGCAGACACGTGATAGGTGATCTGCGCATGTCTAACATTCCACTGCATTTTTTTCTTCCCTCTGCTGTAGTCCTCTGCCGAGAGATGACATGATTTATCTTGCAGAAATGTAGCTATTAAGATTATGGTTTTTATATTCTTTTCTACTGAAATAAATATTTTATTAATTAGACTTTATTATCAGGTTTTATTTGATGGGGATTAGTTTCAAAGGAAAATGATCTTATCACCTCAAGCCGTAATTCAAACCTCGACAAGGGAGGACAATTAACCAGTGGAACAGCTTGCCACCAGAAGTTGTAGGGGCTTCATCACGGGAGGTTTTTAAGAAGAGACTGGACAGCCACCTGTCTGAAATGGGGTAGAGCCTCCTGCTTGAGCAGGGGGTTGGACTAGAAGACCTCCAAGGTCCCTTCCAGCTCTATTCCGATTGATTGATCTGGCCCCAGAGGACGGTTCTCGGGCGATTCCTACTCACTGGTCGCGGTTCGGAGGCTTGCGAAGCTGGTCAGCAGCCACCCGGGCAGAGAAGTTGAAGAACTGCATGACATTCTCGTAGTACAGGTCAGGCACGGGGTCGTACTGCCAAGAGGGAGAGCCACATCAGATCTGGATGCCCACCCACAAGAGGGTTCCATGGAGACAGTGTCCCCCCGCCGCCACCCGCACGGCAGGTGTGACACTCACGTCGTGGAAGACTTTGTCCAGCTCTTTGGGGTCCAGGATGAACTTTGGGTAGCCAATCATGTCGTAGATGGCGTCGGCCTTCTCTCTGGCTGACCGCCTGGTCTCCTCGTCCATCCACCCAAGAGTGGCCAAGCTTTCCTCCAGCGCCCTTTTAATCTCCAGGATCATCTCCTCAGCCTGTAGGGCAGAGGTTTTCAAACTTGGCCACTTTAAGACTTGTGGACTTCAACTCCCAGAATTCTCCAGCCAGCTATGCTGGCTGGAGAATTCTGGGAGTTGAAGTCCACAAGTCTTAAAGTGGCTAAGTTTGAGGATCACTGCTGTAGAAGAGAGTGAAGCTAGCTGGCCCTACTCTGGCAGTGTGGGATGCCCCAGGGGAGAAGGGAGAAGGGGTCCTGAAGCTGGAGGAGGAGCACGGCTGCTCTAGGAAGGAGGGGTCTCCTCTCTCCTCCTGGGTGGGGAGACCCCCACCCACCCTCCTTCTAAGAACCCCGCAAAAAAGCTGCCATGGCTCAAGCCATGTTGGGGGAGAGAAGAAAAGGCATGCTTACGACGGCCCGGCTGTCTTCGGCAAAGGTGGCCCTCACAAACATGGCACCCAAGACGAAACCCAAGCTGTTATCTGTGTCGCTGATGCAGTGTTTCCAACGGGGCACGCAGGTCTGCAAGGGGAAGGGGTGGGGGGGAGAGGTCACTTGCACTAGCTCTGGCCTCTGGCTGCCCACTTAAGAGATGCCCGTCACTTGGCCCTGTGCCAAGTCCTTCCCTTGGTCGGAGTTGCTGTTTTGGGTCCAGGCGGCGGAGGAAAGGATGGCCGGCCGGTGCCCAAAGGATGCCCATGGCGGGAAAAGCCTTCCAATCCAGGGTAGCCGAGAGCCAGGTGGGTGTGGCGCTGCAGGGCTGGTAGCTGGCAGCAGAGGGCGCTCCAGGGCAGCCAGTCCCGAGAAGCAGGGGGAGGAGGCAGGGGAGATCTTTTCCCTCCCGTCCAACCGGACTCCCCCCCCCCACAACCCCCGTCCACCCCGTCCTGCGTCCTCCTCTGCAGCCGAGCCCGGCACCCACCTTCTTCGATCCGTACATCACTTCCAAGAACTTCTCCTCCGCGTCTTGGAACCGCTGGTCCAAGAAACTCGCTCCTTTCCTCACCAAGTGCCAAATCATGTAGTTACGCAACACCCTGGCACAGACAAAAGAGAAGGGCTCAGGAAGGCGGGGAGGGGAGGGGAGGAAGGCTTTCTTCTGCCCTGGCCAGGACCACCCGAGGTCCTCTGGTTCGGTGCCCCTCCCCCCCGCTAAAGTTTCTGCCCCTCCCTCACCTCTTGTCCGTGTTCAGAATGAGCAGGGAGACACGATGGAGATACTCCTTGGCGTAGACCACTACCGGCTCTGATTCATTGATCTCCACCGGGTCGAAAACTTCCTTGAGCAAGGGCATCCAGTCGACGGCCGGGGCTAGGTCCTTCCGAGGCAGAAAGGAGGAGTGGAGGGTCAGATCTCCACCTTCCTGCCTTCCACCCAGTCACCACACCTGCCAGAGGACCTGGTGACGCCAGCTGATCAGACTAGGTCCCCCAAGAGTAGAGCTGGGCTCAGGGAGCCCGGGTTTGGCTTCTATTTCTTTTTAAGCCTCCTCTCGGACGGGAAGAAACGTACCCAGGAGACCTGGGATCCACCTGCATCCTTGTTCTGACCCAGCTCCCCAAACATGGCAAACCCCTCTGAAGTCAACTCAAAGATTCCTTTATTAGGCGTGCCAGCAGCCCCGGCAAAAAGTTTATCTCTCACCGCAGGCTAACAAGTCCGTCGGCAGTTGTCTGCCACATCTATTCATCTCTGCCTGCTGCCTTTTATCCCCAGAGCTAGGGTGGGGCTTCGCTAGCAGCGGTGGCTCTTTCGTCCCAAGGACCGGCCCATTGATTTCCACTGCTCTCCTCTCCTCTGCCTTCTGTGCATTCGCACATCAGGCACTGGACCCAGCTGTTCCTCCTCTTCCTCATCAGCCACCTCCAGACCTGGAGGCTGTTGACTCTCCAGCTGAAGGCTGACGGATGGCCCAGGCTCCACCTCTTTCTCTCTCTCTCTCTCTGACAGCTCCATTCCCTCTTCCCCCTCTCTGGTTGCCTTGATGCTGACCCTGACTCCCACGCCTCCTCCTCCTCTGATTCGGCTGCTGGAGGGGGCCGGCGGCCGACAGTCCACAACAATCCTCATCTGAAGGGCTGCTTGGCACATTTTTCCACCCAAAGGAACGATGCTGGGATGCCCCCCTTCCTTCACCCCTTCCCAAGGAGGCCAATCAGATGCAGAGTTGACAGCAGAGCCCCCAACTTCCCGCGGGCCACAGTCTGCCTCACCTTGAGGCTCCCAGCAGGCATTTTGTGGTAAATCGCTTCCTCATCTCGGAGCTTCTCCTGGGGGGTGGTGACGTTGGCCAAGGTGGTCTCAAAGTCCAGGATTTCCTGCATCTGCGGCCGGATCGTGGCCTCCTCCTCCCCGCTGACCAGCATGCGAAGCTGGACCATGAAGTTCAGGTACGCCGCCAGCACCTGCAGGACCAAGGAAAGGGACGTGGCATCGTCGGCTCATCCGGGAAAGACCCTGCGTTTGGTCAGGACAGCCGTGCCAACGACGCCTTGGGTTCTTCACGGCTCTGGAGGGCCACCAAACAAGGCCATGCCACCCTCACAAGGTGACGGGCAGAGTCCGGAAGGAGGGAGGCTGTGCCACTCAGAGGGCCTTGGCTGCAGGACTCACTTTCTCATTCTGGGTTTTGTTGAGGTAGTACTCCCTGGACGGCAGCCCTAGCCCGGACTGGTCAATCTGGAAGAGAAAGCAGCGGCGAGAGAGGGGTGACCCTGGGCAGAGGGGGCAGAGCAGAGCGGGTGAAGGGGGCAATTCGGGGAGGGGGTCCCCTACCTGGATGATGTTGCTGCTGGAATTCTTGGAGTCAACGCTGACAGAGATGGAGAAGAAGGGGGTCAGGTGGAACTGGGCCATCAGAGCCAGCAGAATCTCGTTGAAGCTGTCCTCTCCCGAGGGGGCGCTGATATTCCAGCCTCCAAGCTGGGGGTGGGGGGGGGAAGAGAAAGAGACCCCCTTGGGGTCAAGAGCAGGAGAGCCAAAGAGGCCCAAGCCCCACCCAGCCTGGCTTTCTTGTCACCCCGAACTGAAAATCTTAAAAGAGCATCCATTGCAAAGTTATTTTGTGCTCCGGAGATGCCTGTTTGATTTAGTACTGGTTTCTGACTACACTTCCCATCACTCTGAACCGGACCCAACTCCGGCTGGGAGTTATGGGAGCTGCAGTACGAGGCATCCAGGATGCTGAACGGAGGGCCCCGGAGCCTCTGTTTACCCCCACGAGGGGTTGGCCCCACAGCGCTTTGAGGGAGGCCGAGAAAGAGCTGGATGCTTCTGCCAAGCGAGGCCTTTGCTCCCAAGACCCATCCAGGCTACCTTCTGGACCTGATCCACCAGTGGCCTGGCCTGCAGCTCCTCTATCCGGCTCTCGTTCATGCAGGACTGGTAATACCGCTGCACCTTGCGTTCGGCCTCGCTCAGCGACGAGGTGGCCGTGGTATTCTCTGCAGAAAGGAGAGACCAGTGAAGACCCCAGCCTCCTGCACCACACGGCCATTCCCACCACCGGATCAAAAGGGACCCACGGGGCTCCTAATTGACCCCTCTTTTCATCCCATGCTCTGAGATGTGTTTGGGGCTCAGTTGCGGAGAACAGTCACTCCTTTCCAGGGAGGCCTCCCTCGAGGGGCACCTCGCCCCCTCCTATGGGGCACGGAAGAGACCCCCCCCAAAGAGCCCCAGCCTTGGCTGTGCAGGCTTCGGTTTGGCTGGAGGTGGGGGGGGACCAGGCACTTCCCTGGGAGCAGCAGACAGCCAAAGAGAAAAATCTGTCTGGGGAAAAGGGGAGCTCTTCAGAATCCCAGACAGACGGACAGGGCAGCCGCAGGTTTGGGCCGGATAAAGGGAGATAAGGGTCTGTAGCTATGGAAACCCCCTCCCCTCCAGACTGTGCCCCTCTTCAATGCCCAGAGAGGAATATTTGATCAGGGAAATTCCCCCTCCCCCATCTCCGCACATGAATGCATCTTTGGGGGTGGGTGGGGGGAATCATTCCTGGGAAATTGCAAGAGGCCCAGTCGTGGAAAAAAACGGAAGCGGGAAGGGTCTGTTGGGGAGTGAAAAGCCGCAGAAAAGGGAGAAACACACACTACAGAAAGACACACACACACACACACACACACACACACACACACACACACAGAGTTCTTCAGGGGTCTCTGTCCTTCTCTAATGCAGTGTTGCAAAGCACACACACACACACACACACACACACACACAGTTCTTCAGGGGTCTCTGTCCTCTAATGCAGTGTTGCAAAGCACACAAACACACACACACACAGTTCTTCAGGGGTCTCTGTCCTTCTCTAATGCAGTGTTGCAAAGCACACAAACACACACACACAGTTCTTCAGGGGTCTCTGTCCTCTAATGCAGTGTTGCAAAGCACACAAACACACACACACACAGTTCTTCAGGGGTCTCTGTCCTTCTCTAATGCAGTGTTGCAAAGCACACAAACACACACACAGTTCTTCAGGGGTCTCTGTCCTCTAATGCAGTGTTGCAAAGCACACAAACACACACACACAAACACACACACACAGTTCTTCAGGGGTCTCTGTCCTCTAATGCAGTGTTGCAAAGCACACAAACACACACACACACACAGTTCTTCAGGGGTCTCTGTCCTCTAATGCAGTGTTGCAAAGCACACAAACACACACACACAGTTCTTCAGGGGTCTTTGTCCTCTAATGCAGTGTTGCAAAGCACACAAACACACACACACAAACACGCACACAGAGTTCTTAAGGGGTCTCTGTCCTTCTCTAATGCAATGTTGTAAAGCTTGTGCCCTGCAAGGACCCCCCCCCAGGGAGAAAGAAAAACCCCCCAGTCTCCAAGGAGGGGTAATCTGGCAACCTCTTGCCCCTCCCTTTTTAGCCCAAGACTGGGGGCTCCCCTCTTTCACTCCCCAGAAAGCATCTCGGGCCCCTTTGCCAGCCCCTCCAGAGGGACACATCCCCGGCTGCGACCCCCCACCCCTGCCCCCAACCCACCCAGGAGGCTCTTGAGGGCTGCCTGGTTGTGTTCCCAAAGTTTGTTGAAGGTCCCCCAGCGGGAGTGACCGTCCGGGATGGGGTTGCTCTTGATCCAGCCGCCGCAAGCGTAGCTGAAGAAGTCCTCGCAGGGGTCCACCCCTTGGTCCAGTGAGCTCAGGATGGAGCTGGACACCGAGATGCAGGCCTGGCTCAGGCAGGGCTCTGAGGGGGAGGAAGAGGAGGCTGCTGTCACCGCAGGTGGGGGGGGCTGGGGGAGACCCGCCCGAAGGGGACAGGCCAGGCGGACGGCCAGCAGACTCACGTGTCTGGTATTGGAAGAACAGGACGGCTAGACAGGCCAACAGACCCAAGGAGAGGAAAACCGCCAGGATCAGGAGGCGCTTCTCCGGCCGCGGCCGCTGCTCCCAGCAGCCTTTTCTTGTCCCTGGCCCGCGGAAGTTCACCTGGGAGAGAAGGAAGGAGGGAGACTCAGGCCCTCCAAGGCAGAGAAGCGGCAGTCCCCTCCGCCACGGGGCGCAGAGACGTGGAGAGCCCTCCCTTGTCTCCTTGCCAGCTGCAGCAACTTGGCAACTTTAACACTTGTGGACTTCAGCTCCCAGAATTCTCCAGGCAGCTATGCTACTATGCTGGCTGGAGAATTCTGGGAGTTGGAAGTCCACAAGTCTTAAAGTTGCACAGTTCGAAGATGTCTATTCCAGAGCCTTGCCCAGGCCTCAAAAAGAGACAGAAGGATGGCCAGGCACCCCTCCCTTCTCAGGGGCGCAAAAGAGCCAAAGCAGGAGCTTCAACCAACGGTTAAGAGCACACAACCGGGGCCCCTCCGAAGCAGGCCATGCACTCAGCTGGGTGTCAGGGGGCCACGTCTTGCCTCAGCTAAGCAGAAAACCTTCCTTTCTGGGGTGAGGGGCGTGGGGGGACAGCAGCCCAGAGCAGAGACTGCCAAGGAAGGCCACACAAGGGAGGACCCTCAAGCCATCGGACGGTGACCCGGCCGCATATTTTTTTTGGCCTTGGCTGCACAGCTTTTCGCCTTCCGAGCTGCCCGGAGCCTCTGAAATCACAGAGTGGGTGACCGTTCAAATCGATTATGAAAGAGAAATGGCATTTCCAGAATAAGTGGCAAAAAGAGCCCTCCAGGCAGAACGGGGAAGCCGGGAAGGAGGAGCTGCTGCCCTCTGGGCTTGACCTCAGGAAGAGCCCTGGCACACCCCCAGCAGCAATGGTGGTCTCCCTCCTCCTCCTCCTCCTCCTGCAGGGGGAGCCAGAGGATGGTTTCCCCCGGAGACAGCCCCCCTTTTCTGGCACAAGGAGGGAGGGCAGGAGGGTGGGTGGGTGGAGGGGCTGCGTCCACTCCTGCTCTGCCTTGGCCAGAGCTCCTTTGTCAGTGGAGGAGTAGGAGTTGACCGGCTTTCCTCAACGGGGAGAGGGGCCAGGGAGCTGGGAGGGGAAGGCCAGGGGCCGGGCAGCAGGGAAAAAGGAGGTCTGGGAGGGTTCAGGGACCCCCAGCGCCCCCAAAGCAGAGGCAAACGAGGAATCTCCGCCTGGGCTGCTTTTTCTGGGCTGCGGAGAGGAATTCTGACTCTTTGTCTTGCTCCCCCCAAAACGGCCTGCGGTGCCATGTTTGACAGGGTGGGAAAGGATCGAGGAGCGAAAGAACAGGGAATGCGCTGGGCAAACCAGGGCACCTCCTGAGCCCACCCGTTCTCCAAGAGGCAGGGGTTAGCCCAGGGCCCTGGGCAGGCAAAGATTCGGGAGTGGGGATTCCAAAGACCAGCAAGGCCAACAACCAGGGAAGGCAGAAGCTAACGGACCTCAGAAGGAGCCCCCGCCCCACAGCCATGCCCTGGGAGCAACCCCGAATCGCTGGGGTTCGCATCCACTGGAGCCTCAGGGGAGGTTGCCATCATCGGGTTCACTCTAAATGCAGGGGTCTCCAACCTTGGCAACTTTAAGACTTCTGGACTTCAACTCCCAGAGTTCCTCAGCCAGCAAACTTTGGGAGTTGAAGTCCAGAAGTCTTAAAGTTGCCAAGGTTGGAGACCCCTGCTCTAAAGGAAGCAGAGGAGGGGCTCGTCTCCTGCCCTTCGCCTCAGGGCTCCGACACGCCAGGGTGCCCCCCCCTCCTGGGAATCAAGAGAAGCCAGCCCAAGAGAAAGAGGGCATCATTTCCCACCTCCTGCTTTCTGCTAGGTATGACTTGAGGACTTCAACTCCCAGAATTCCTGAGCCAATCATGCTAGCTCAGGAATTCTGGGAGTTGAAGTCCACAAGTCATAGAAGAGCCAACTTGGCCTACCCCTGTGCTAAGGGGAATCCCACCCTCCCCTCATGGATCCTGAGGTGTGGCGGAAGATCGGGCAGTTTGGCCAGAGGAACAAGGGCAGAGTCGAGCCAGTCCTTCCCAGTGAATCTCTCAGCAGCCCTACAGCGGATTAGACAAAAGCTGGGGGATTTCAGGGGTCTTTAAGGAGGTGGGGCGGAGTCCCAGGAAACCCTCTGCCGAGGTGGGGGTGGTGGGCTACCCTCCCTCCTACCCTGCCTGTTCTCACCTGGACCCCATTGGGGTAGATCTCTCCCTCCAGGGAGTCTACCAGCTCCTCTTCGTCCAGGGTGGCGCGCTTATAGGTGGACATCTGAAAAGCAAAGGGCAGATCTCAGCACATCTGGGCCCCACACCTGGCTCTTGTGCCCCACCTGGCCCCACACACGGCACACCTGGAGCTGCCTACTCAGACCACAAAGCAGCCAGCCCTCCCATAAAGGTGGCAGTGGGGGAAGGAGGTCCCGGTGTGCAATTCCCTCCTAGCCTCAGTGTCCCTCCGTCCGTCCGTCCCCTGCCCCACGCTCCGCTCCCTTTGCCCCACACAGCTCAGACCTCCCTCCTCCTCCTCCTCCTCCTGGAGAGGGATCGCCTTTGGGCAAGGAAGAGCTGGCAAGACCGCTCCAAAACAGGAAGCCCATCCAGGCAGGCGGATACCGGGAGTTTGTGAAGCCGCATTCCTTGCGGAGAGGCGCTTCCTGGAAAGCCAGCCCCACAACCCCTGCTCCTCCCCTGCCTGCTTGCCTGCCCTCCTTCCCTGCCTGCCCACCGGAGATGCCCGTTGTCTGGAGATGGAGGCCCTGCCTGCCTCTCGGCGCCAACCCGGCGGGCACGTGGCTGCCCAATGCTTGAGCAGAACCGGAGGAGCCTCTGCCGTGACCCCCATCCGCCCTCCAGGGCTGCCCAGCCTGGAGCCGGCACTGCCCCACCGCACCTTTCCAGCCCCACAGCTCCGGTTAGACTCAGAATTTGCCTGAAGGGGCAACATGAAAGCGCGGCTACCCCACTGACCCAATATCCTCTTCTCCCTGGGGGTCCAAGAGAAGTGGCTGAGCACCCCTAGGGAAGCCCCCCTCCACCCCCCTGGCTCCTGGCACAGCGTCTGGCGGGCTTATCTGTCCCACTCAGCTTCCTGTTCCAGTGCTGGTGGTGCCTGGGCTGGTACAAGGCTCCAAGGCCGGAGCTCGGGAGACATTGTGGCTTCTCTCCTTGGACCCTCAGCCCAGCGCCAAGCGCCAGACCGGACCCTCCCCAGACACATGTTCTGGGGAGGTGCCACGCAAGGGGGCCGGCAACGTCAATATCAATTCCAGAAGCCCCAGGTGGGTTTCCGAAGCAGACAGGACAGACCGTTTGGTGAAGCCTCCTTGCTCAGGAGCAGTGTACCTCTCAGTGACTCAGAGAGGGGCTATTGACCCCTCTCGGAGGAACCTGGAAGGAACCAAAACCAGGCCAAGGCAGACCAAGACCCTGATCTGCTCATTAAACTAAGTCCCAGCCGGCTCAAGGCGAAGCATAAACCAGCCTGGGGAATCGCAGGCTGAAATTCTCCCAGGAAAGGCTGGCTAGAGACAGACCTTCAGGCTGAGAGTAAGACCAGCTGCAAGCCCTGGGGGCTCTCTCCTCAGCCTCCCCACCACCACCCCCGCTGCTGGGAAAGCAGTGCCTCCTGCCCCACACGCCAGGAGCTTCCCGGCATCAGCGGGGGTCCGGTTTGGCTCTGCCGGGCTGCAAAACAGCCCCCCTGCCTGCCGGCTATTCACAGGAAGAGCCCACAAAAGCTTGTTTACCAAGAAGAATTCCCAATCCCTGCTCTACCGCTTCCGGCTGGGCTGGCCGGCTTCACGGGCGGCAGCCTCCTCCTCCTCCTTCTTCTCCTCGCAAAAGGCAAGAGGCCCCAGGCCTTTTCTCTCTCCCACCCTCCACAATATCTCTACCTGCGAAGCTGCTGCCTGCGGAGAAGACTAAGCTTGAGGGTCAGCCAACCGGCAAATTCACCCTGACAGAATCAAGGCGGAAGGAGAAATCGGTCCGGGAATGCCAAAGGGAAGGGAAGCGGGTGGGGAGGGGGTGCTGGAGGGTACTTCTGCCTTGGCCAAGGGAGATGCTCGCCTGCTGGCTGCATCCCAGGCCAAAGACTTCCAGGGATGGCTAAGCCAAGCTAGGCTCCCTTCAATTCAAGGGGGGGGGGTGATTTGTGCCGGAGGAAGAGGAGGAGGAGGAGGAGGAGACGCCTCTTTGCCCCCTGACCTTATTCGGGCAGACAAGCACACTGGTTGCTGGTTGCCCCGCCAGCCCGTGGATCTTCTTACAGGGTAAACAAGCAAGGAATGTTGTCCGAGCCAGAAGATCACCTGACTGCAGCCCAAGCAGCGTCAAGGAAGGGGCCCACCATGGAGCAGCCGGCCTTCCCATCACACACACACACACACACACACACACACACACACACACACACACACACACACACACTACAGAATAACAGTGTTGGAAGGGACCTTGTAGGTCATCTAGTCCAACCCCCTGCTCAAGCAGGAGACTCTGCATCAATTATACCACACAGACACAGAGAGAGATATGTGGTCTCTCTCTTTATATATGCAAATAAATTCCCCTGGAATAAATGGCAAATGGGCCACCAGGGAAAATCCGTGCCCCACTCCCCACCAATTCTCCTTCCCTACGGCTGGCCCCCTTATCCCAGCCCGCCCCAGAGAGGCTCACCGCAACGGCTGCAGAAGCTGGGATGTTTCCCGCCCCCCCTTTCTTCGGCTGAAGACCGGGCGCACGTGCTGGAATTTATGTAACCCGCACCGCCCACCCCATCCCACAACGGGAGCCTATAAAGGGAGAGCGAGTCACAGGCCACAGCCTGGTGGAGCTCCAAGGAACGTCCCACACGAAGGAAGGCCGTCCCGGCCCAGCCCAGCCGGAGGAGCAAAGGAGGTCTTTGGTCACAAAGAAGCAAGGAGGGAGAAGTGGGGAGGGGGAGGAGAAGGCAAAAGGGCCACTTCTCAGCATTGTCTGGGGGCCAAACCCCACTCAGCTCAGCTGACTATCTGGGCCAGGTTTTCCCACTAACTTCTCCCCCCCACCCACCCAACCCCCAGACAACTGGCTCAGCTGCTCCTTCCAAATTAAAGAGACCCAGCTCCCCACCACCACAACCAAGGGGAAGGAGGCTTCCGACCCCAGGCCAGGAGCGTGGGGTGGCTGCCTATCCCCCCTCCTCCCGCCTAGCACAGTTCTCCCTCGCCCGAAACCACCAGCTGTCCACAAAGAAGGCAAATACGAAGTATTCAATGACTACTACCGCTTCAACCGCAACAATACACGAGCACACAATAGATACAAACTCAATATAAACCGCTGCAAACTCAACTGCAGAAAATACGACGTCAGCAACAGAGTGATCAGTGCCTGGAATTCACTACCTGACTCTGTGGTTTCTTCCCCCAAACCCCAAAAATTTTAAGACTGTAGACCTTAGACTGTCTACAGTCGACCTCTCCCCGTTTCTAAGAGGTCTGTAAGGGGCGTGCATAAGCGCACCAGCGTGCCGACCGTCCCTGTCCTTCTGTCCTATTGTCTAAATTTACCTATACATACTTTGCTTTTATGTTTATACCTATACCTGCTACCTTGTACATGTTTGACAAACAAAACAAAACAAATAAAATATAAAGGCCTGGGCCAAGGGGACGTTAGCGGAAGCAGCCCTCGGTATTCCTGCCGTCTTCAGGAAATGGGCAATCCCTCTTGGCAAGCACGACCCGCCGTGCCCGAGCGGGACACAAAATCATTGCAAGAAACGAAACTCTTCAACTCTTCCCATGTGTGCGGGCCTCCCCAGCCCCGGCCTAGTTCAGAAGAAGCACAAAACCGACACTGGCAACAGGCTTGCCCAATTCGGATCCTCTCCAAAGCCTTTGGTGCACAACCAGCAGCCTCCATCACCCCTCCTCCCACGGAGCCATCCCCCAAAACTGGGGCTGACCACACACACACACACACACACAGAGTGTCCCAGAAGGCTGAGGGTCTCCTCCGTCAGCCTGCTGGGGTTCCTTCTTCCGTACGTGCCCTTCCCCTTACATTTTCAAGTGTAACCAAGATCTCCTGCTGATAGGAAATAAAAAGCTGTTTTTATGCTTACAAAAACCCAGCCCAACTTTTCTCCGGTGAGGACAAACCATTCGCTTCTCTCTTTTTAAAAGACGGGGCCTTCCGTGCCATTCTTAGGGAGCCTAAAAGCCAAGCCCTCTCCGAAGGGTTAAGACTCCACGGTCCAGAAGCCTCAGCCACCTGATTTTCCCATGTCTCCAGCATTGCCTGCAAATGCCCACCCTTTCCCTCTCTACTGCCCCCACTGTTAAGGGGATCTTTTACTTGGAATTCAATAGTTAGAAATAAAACCGAGGTTAAATGTCTAATAGTAAATATTTATTTCAGTACAAAACAATATAAAAACAATAAACTACATCTTTGCTAAGTAACACAACTGTCCAGGTCAGAAGGCAAGGCAGAAGTGATTAATGGTGGAATGTAATGTAGACATGCGCAGAACATCATATCACGTGTTCTGCTTGTATTGGGAAGTACCATCATATTTAGAATAAGGGTGCATCACCCTGCATAGACTCACAACTGACAATATTCACATCGTGACACCCACCCCCTAGCACAGTCCAGACCCCAGATATTCAGTCAGAGGATCTTCCCAGCCCACAGGAGACCCCATTCCTTGCAAGAAACATTCCATGCCAACAGGGGTATTCCCAGGGAAGCTGCCCCGTCTCATCTCGCCCACCAGAATCCCATTCCCCACCATCCAGTCAGAGTTGAAGAAGCTTCTTGGATGAGAAGCGAAACGTCTTCAAAAGAAAAAAAACAAGGAAGTCCAGTTGCCTGTTGGAAAATAGCACCTTTGGGACAACCATGACCTGGATGACTTGAGAATCTCTACAGACTTTTAGCCATACAATTTGGGATGAACACCCTTGGAATGGTGTGGGAGTAGGAACGGATTTCCAGAAAAATAACTGCAGACTAGAGGAGCCATTTGCACCACTCAGGTCTGGTGACCCTGAGGACACAGACAAACCTCCAAGTGGCCTCAACGGCTCTCTAAAAAGGATGCAAATGACCAGCTGTCTGCAAGGAGTGTAAATCCTTCCATTCCCCACCATCCAGTCAGAGCTGAAGAAGCTTCTTGGATGAGAAGCGAAACGTCTTCCAAGAAAAAACCAGAAAGTCCGGTTGCCTCTTGAAAAAAAAGCATATTTGGGATACCAGCAGGAATCTGTTCAGCATCTCACCTCTCTTCCCTTTCCCCCTAACCCTTCTCCACCCTCTGAAATGGCAACTGGACCAGAAGACCACCCTGCTTCCTACCTGACCAAGGCTAGAAGGCCCCCTAGGACTTGGGTCCCCCTAGGTCAGGAGGTCAGCAAAGGCCAACAGGCCTGTTTGTAGGGGTCCGGCTCAAAGGGACGTTGCTGCGTCCTTCCACATGCCCAGGAAGATGGGTTGGAAACCCACCCAACCTCTTTAGCAGCCCGAAATGAGGAGTGTTGCACTCCGAGTGCGGCCACACGAGGGAAACTGGGCAACCAAGCCCAGAGGCGTTTCTGCTCCTGCATCACTTCCTGTTCGAAACTCTCACTGGGCCTGGAAGAGAACAGGCTGCGCAGTTCCCACTGCAGCCGCCAGCAGGGCTCCTTTCCATCTGGACCGGCTCCCCTTCCTGGGGCTGAGCGGGAGGCAGAACCTCCGTCCCTGAAAGAGGAAATGCTCTTGGCAACCTGGCAAAGCCAGGAAAAGCGGCACAAGCCGATAGGCCCCCAGCAGGGACCGCTGCCCTCCAAGGAGTGACCCCCTGGCCTCAGCAAGGCAAGGGCCGGCAGCTGTCAGGTTGGAAAAGGGCCAGAGCACCAGCTGTGCACCCCACAAGGCCCGAACACAACCCAGGCAAGGGGAAGAGACGTAGGGCAGAAGTCGCCCATCTGCGGGGCAGGCAGACAGAAGTGCTGACGGCAGCTGTGGGAGAAGATGGGCGGTATGCCACGATGGCTACGGATGACAGGATGAACCGAAGAACACAGTCTCAACAGTAGAGACCTTCAAATTTCTAGGTTCTATCATATCTCAAAATGGTGGTAGATTTTAGGAGAAACCCGCCCATTCTTCCACCTCTTACAATACTAGACAACCCAGTATCAACAGTAGAGACCTTCAAATTTCTAGGTTCTATCATATCTCAAGACCTAAAATGGTCACCCAACATCAAAAACGTCATCAAAAAAAGCACAACAAAGAATGTTCTTTCTGCACCAACTCAGGAAGCTCAAACTGCCCAAAGGAGCTGCTGATACAGTTCTACAGAAGAATTATTGAGTCTGTCATCTGCACCTCTATAACTGTCTGGTTTGGTTCTGCAACCCAACAAGACAGACACAGACTTCAGAGGATAATCAGAACTGCAGAAAAAACAATTGCTGCCAACCTGCCTTCCATTGAGGACCTGTATACTGCACGAGTCAAAAAGAGGGCCGTGAAAATATTTACGGACCCCTCGCATCCTGGACATAAATTGTTTCAACTCCTACCCTCAAAATGACGCTATAGAGCACTGCACACCAAGACAACTAGACACAAGAACAGTTTTTCCCCCAACGCCATCACTCTGCTAAACAAATAATTCCCTCACCACTGTCAAACTATTCACTAAGACTGCATTACTATTACTATTAGTCTTCTCATTGTTCCTATCACCCATCTCCTCCCACAAATGACTGCATGACTGTAACTTGTTGCTTGTATCCTTACGATTTATATTAATATTGTTTCCTGATTGCTTATTTGAACCCTATGACAATCATTAAGTGTTTTTTACCTCATGATTCTTGATAAATGTATCTTGTCTTTTTAGGTACACTGAGTGAATATGCACCAAAGACAAATTCCCTGTGTGTCCAATCACACTTGGCCAATAAAGAATTCAGTTCAGTTCAGTTCAGTTCAGTTCAGTTCAGTTCAGCTCTATTCTATTCTATTCTATTCTATTCTATTCTATTCTATTCTATTCTATTCTATTCTATTCTATTCTATTCTATTCTATTCTAATTCTATTCTATTCTATTCTATTATTCTATTCTATTCTATTATTCTATTAAATCAGAGAGCACTTCCTGCTCCAAAGCAGCAAAAGAAGGGTCCAATTCACCATTGCCCAAGGCCCACAGGAGGCACAAAAACAGCTTTACCCTCCTCTTTCTATGTAGCTCTGCCCGCTATGAGACCGGGCCACCTTACCCGTCAGTTCTCCAAAGTAAAGGCTTTGGAGGCGCTGGCAAGGCAGTCGGAAGGGGCCAAGCCACCCTGGGCCTCCCTCTCCTAGGAGAAGGGAGACTGGGAAGCAGCTGCTGAGCGGCTGCTATTTACTGCCTTCCCGCGGTCCCCATTCCCACCCCCACCCCCAATATTTCCTGGCACCAGGCGAGGAGGAGGAGGAGGAGGAGGCGACGTCAAGCGTCTGCATCAGCAACCAAGTGGAAAGCTTTTTCCACATAACTCATCTAAAGGCCCCAGGAGGAAGGGAGGCCAGGCGGAGAGACACCCCCCCTTTCCCTGCGGAGAGGAGCAGTGCTGTTCCTGGGGGGGGGGCAAAGGTCACAGAGGCGGCTTGCCACCTCTTAAGAGAAGAGGGCTGGGAGGAACAAGGGAGTGGGTCTCCGCTCTCCCCCTCACTCAAGAAGGCCGCTCTGGCCAGGCACCCCAGGATTGCGGCCTTGGAGCCTCGCTGGAGGGGAGCTCCGGCAAGAGGTTGGGGGGAAGACAAAGAGGGGCTGGTGGGGCAGAGGCGGCTCTGGAGGGGCTACCCCAGCTAGCAGGAGCCCCAAACTTTGTCCTCAGCCCTCCCCCCTCTTTCTGCACCCACAAAGCCAGCCGGGGCTTCTGGTGACCCTCCAGAGAGGGGGGGGGCTTTTACTCCGTTCCCTCAGATGAGAATGGAGGATGAACAGGAGACGAGGGGGGGGCTCATCCCCTCCTTTCGCCCCAATTCAGTCCCTTTGACCATTGGGCTGAGGATGAAGGGCCAATGAGGGGGCGCGGCGGGGCCTCCAATCAGGGGCCAGCGGCAGTTTTTGGAGGGAAACTTGCCTATAAAAGGGGGACGGCTGAGGGACCCCCGGCCAGAGCTGAAGTGAAGAGCCGAGAGGAGGGAGCCTCCGAAGGGATCCAGCCCCGAAGACTCTGCGAAGGAAGCCCGACTTCCCCGCCCGGGGAGAAGAGAAGCAGCGCTCCGAAGAGCTCCTCTGCCTGCTCGGGGAAGGACCGGCTCCTCGGAGGCACCGGCGGCGACCGCGAGACCTTCATCGCCTCCGGGCCAAGGCTCGGCCGGGGAGCCCATCCCGCGGAGAGCGTCGCCCAAGAAGAGGGTCCCGGCCAAGCCTCGCTCGCAGTGCCCGGTCCCGATCCGCCCTACCCGGCACTGAATCGAGCGGCGGAGCGCCGTTTCTAGTCCGAGCAGTCTAATAAACGCGGCAGCTGGACCGGCCTGGCAGTGAAGCCGGGGCCATGCGCGGAAAGTCTCCTCAGCCCGCCCGCCCACGCCGACAGAGACCGCGAGGCCAGAAGCCAGGCCAGCGCCTCAGGCCCCGAGAGCCCTTTGGCCGGAGGGACGCCGGGCATGTGCGGCTCCGCCCTGGCTCCACACGCTCCCTCAGCGGCCTCGGAGAACGCACCATGTTGGGCGAAGGAGGGGCGGGAGCGAAGAAGGAGCGTCTGGGGTCGCAGTTGTGTCCCGCGGGGGGGGGGGAGAGGAGGAGGAGGGAGCCCCGGGTAGGGTCCTGCTCCGCGGCTGAGCCTTCCCACCACCGCCGGACGGAGCGAAGCAGGCGGACTCGCCTTCTTGGGCCACGCTCGCTGAGGACTAGCGGCGTGGAGGGGCCCGGAGGAGGGCTGGGGCGGGACTCCCGCAGGGCGTAGCGGAGAGAGGGTGGGGGGAAGGGTCCCGTGCATCAGCCCCCCCCCACACCTCGCCTTTCCCCTCTCACCATGGCCGTCGTCTCCGCAGAAGGGCTCCTTCCTCCGCGCCCGACTCGCCGCCCCGGGTCAGCCTGCGGGGCGGCAGCCGCGCGCCACCCTCGCGAGGACGCCGCCGAGTAACGGGAGCGGCCCAATCGCAGCCGGGCAGCTGGACACACCTGGTTCTGCCCGGCCAATCCGAGGCGGCGGGGCGGGACTTCTCCGGGGGGGGGGAGGAGGAGTTTACAGCAGACGATTGCTCCAGCCCAGGTACGCTTGAGGTAGCCACGCCGCGCCCACTTACCTGGCCGCGCGCGGGGGACGCCGGACACCCCTCCACCTAGCTCGGAAGTCCCTCCGGCTAAGCTACCCGTTCCCCGGGCCCACTCCAGCAACTATGGAGCAGGAGGATGGAGCGGCTGTCCGGATTTGTTTGGCCCCGCGGAAAGAGCTCGGAACGCGATGCGCTTCTCGGTCCCGATCCAACCCTGGGGGTGTGGGGGGGGAGTGCGTCTATGCGCATATTCCAAATTGTGATGCTTGGCTGTAAAACCGGATCTATCTCGTTTAATAAAACGGAAGAGCCTCTCTATTTTCATCCTGTTCTTGCAAAGTTATGTTTATTAAAAGAGAGTCACAAACTCCCAGGTTGCATTAGTTACACTAACAGATTAACAGTCGGAAGGGACCTTGCAGGTCATCTAGTCCAACCCCTTGCCCAAGCACTATTCCCACTGCAACTCGAGTGGGGATGGGGGGGGGGGAGAAACAGAATATATGAATGGTTTAGCGACAGGCTGAATCCCACCCAATCTCCCAAGCCCTGTCGGGCGGGAGCTTCCCCCCCACCCCGTCCCGCAGCAGAGTCTGGGTGGGTCCCAGGATAAAGCGGCAGGGCAGATCGCCACCAAAGGCCGCCCAGAACTCCATCCGAACCATTTCTTGCCTTCCAGATTGAGCGGCTCTGCCCTTCACGGCTCTTCTGAATCTCCTTCCCTTTTCCTGGAACCGTTTGGCATTGTTAGTTACCCACTCCTGGAAGGAAGTTGTGCAAGGCCGCCTCCCATCCTGTGACGGGCCCTGGGGGTGGGAAACGGGCACGGAGGCGGCCCAGGGGAAACCCTTTGCTGCCTGACCGCTTTAGGAAAGATTCCCCACCCATACACCCCCGATTTTAAGGGGGACTCTGGGAACAGACCCAAAGCCTTCCCTGGCAGCCTGGCAAGGGGACCCTCCTGCCCCCTTGCATGCAGCTAAACTATCCTTCAGCCCAGATCTCTTCCTCTTGCTGGGGGGGAAAAACCCCATCATCTGGGGTCCTTTCTGGGCAGGCAGGAACCTGCTGGGGGGCTCGAAATGGGCTGAGCTGTTTGGCTGCCAAAAGGCATTGGTGGACCCAAACAACACCTTCCCCCATTTCAGCTGCAGTCAAGGATGATGGGAGATGTAGTCTGGGTCTCAAATTCCAGCAGAGCATCTGTCCCCCCCCCCCAACAACTGTGCCCTCCCAGAGAAGAAAGAGGGAAGCGGAGGGGAGAAGGGAAGGGAGGGAAGGAAAGAGATCGGCTGTCGTTGTAAAATTGGGTGAAATATGGTGTATACGAGAAAGAAAAACAGATGGGTTAATTTTTCTTTGACGGTTATATAATCGACACCATCATGGAAGATAATATTTATTTATTTGGGAATTCTTCTATGCCGCCCTACTCCCTAAGGACTCAGGGTGGCGTACAGCATTTTAAATATGTTATAATATGATGGAGATTATCGCATATTTGTTTATATGTTACTGCATATTTGTTTATTTGCAAACTTACAAAGAACTGATAAAGAAGGAAAAACATAAGGAAGTAGTATGCTCCCTCCCATAATTGGGTATACCAGGTGACTCGGCAGAAAAGCATTTAATAGTTGTTTATATATATATGACGATGATGACGACGTTTGTACGTTCGTATGTTAATACCTGGGACACCTAGAGAGCACACTGCTCAACATAGAAAAGAAATATGATATAAAACAATTAAAAATATTTTTTTAAAAAAACCAGTGCCCTCCCGTGGGTCTGCCCTTTGGGACCCACCCCATTTCTGGATACTGGCACGACTCCAGCCGGTTCCGATCCAATGGCACAATAATAAAAGTCATCCAAAGCGTCACACTTTTTTTCCACACCTGCCCCTATTTCAGGATCCAGGTGTTCAAACCCAGAGAAAGAAAGGTAGAGCTGGCAAGGAGAGTACCAGGGCTGCAGTGGGTAAGACCGAGACGAGCCAGGGGCTTGCAAAGAACGAACCTGCAGGAACCTCAAGCCAAGAACCTTATGTGGTTCGTTCAGACGACCAGAGTTATCCAAAGCCCTCCATAATCTTTCTCCACGCCTGGCAGATGGGAAAACGTCCTTCCTTCTGCTTGCCTGCTAAACCTGATGCCTTTGCCCGCCCGGGCTGGATGCTGCAACTGTCTCCCCAGCCTGGATGGCAAGCAGGACCCTCGGGAATGGCTTCACACCTCCAATCTGTCCCTGGAAGCAGGAATTGCCGCTGCGGAGGGAGCATTTCTTGGTTCAGTGTGTGCTGTGTGTGTGTTGAAAGGACACAGCTGTTGTTTTCTCACCGGGCTAATGTTTAGCTGGCTCTTGTTTTTACAGCTGTGCAGCCTCGGGCTGGCATTTTCTCCCTTCCGGATTGGCAACTTCGGATCGTTTCCTTGCACTGATGGGGCGGGGAGGGGAGGGAGCGTGCGCATGCCTGGAGCACGGCTTTGGCTCCAGGGTCAAAGCCTGCCAGTTGTGTAGCAGCGGCCAGGGAGGCTGTGCCCTACAGCCTCGGGCACCAGAAATGCCTGGCACCTTCCCAACTCTTTTGCAAAAGGCGCTCCACCGGTCCCGAGCAGGCAGAAGCAGACGCCCAAAGCTGGCACACACTTCCCGTCCTGGGGATTAGCGCCTCCTTTGCCATTTGCCCCCCAACGATTGGCCGAGATCCTTGGCCGGCTCTGGGGCAGGCGAAGGGCATCCCCCGGCCCCCGCTTGCCACTCCGCTCCGCTGCAGAACTCAATAAAGCCCCGCCCCTCGGAAGCCCGGCCCGTTTGTTTCTTGGCCAAGGCTGCCCCCTGCTGGCAACAGCGCAGCGCTGCAACCGGCAACTTTTGCGCCGCGGAAGCCAAGCGAGGGCTGCCCGTTATTTCACCACCCCCCACGGCCATGCGCGGCATCCAAAGCCATTGGGGGGGGGGATTTTTCCTCTTGCTGGATTTTTAGGGTGCGGGAAAAGGATCCCCGGTCGGAGAAGCAGCCATGGGTGGGAGGGACACGCCCAGCCTTGCCCCACGAGATCCTAATCGATTGGGGATCCCCCACCCCCTTTTCGGAAAAGAATCCCTCGTGTTTGTTCCGGGAAGAAAACTCTTCCTTTAACAGGTAAAAAAAAAAAATTCGGCACGACCCAAGCGAATTCTTGCGAAGGGTTACAGATTAACAGAGTTAGAAGGGACCTTACAGGTCATCTAGTCCAACCCCCTGCCCGAGCAGGAGACCCTACATCTGCCTCTACCTAGGATTGAACTCACAACCTCCTGATTGTGAGGCAGGTCTCCGGGAGGCTGGCGGATTCCGTCGGAGCTGGCCGACAGGAGCCCGCCGGGGAAGGCAGCGGCCGCGATCCCCGAGGGAGACTCCGTCGAGCTAACGCTGCCCCCCTTCGCCCGCCCAGCGAGCTCCGCGACCCCGCCGCCCAAGGAAGGGCTCCTTTAGGGCAGGATCGTAGTCCTTCCGCGGCCGTCGGGGGGAAGAGAGGGGGCGGTGCAGCGGCCGGCAGGGGGCAGCGTTGCTTTCTCCGGGCTCGGGGAGCCAAAGCGGGAAGAGGGGGGGGCGCCGGGGAGCCTGCCCTCCACTCCCCTTCCCCGCCTCCCTCCGCTGCCTCTCGCTTAAAAAGCCCCGCCGGGCCCTGCAGCGCGCCCGGGAGACCAACGGGGCCGGAGTGCAGGCGGAAGACGCGGAGAGGCAGGTGAGGCAGAGGGACCCCCGCTCGCCCTCCCTCTACGATCTCCTCTCGCTCCCGCAAGACCCGAATGATGGGCCGGGCGAGCTGGCAACGGGGGCCCTTCGAGTATGGGGCAGAGAGGGAGAAGCGGGTCAGCCAGGCGGGCTCCGAGGAAGGGCGCCCCCCGCGATCGGGGAACCGGATCGCGTGTGTCGAGGGGAGGGGGGCACTTTTTGCTGCTTCACACCCCCCCGCGCCCCCCCAGGCTCAGCGGCGCCAAAAGATGCCAGGCGCCCATAGCCTGGGCAGGTCCTGACCTCCACGCGGCCACCCTCGCCCACAATCGCTACTTTCGCGGTCCACAGGAGAGAGAAAAGAGACCGAAAAGCAACGGGGATGTTTAGCCCCCCCATCCCACCCCGCAGCCTCCAAGCAGCACAGATAGTCAGATTTGGGGGGTGGGCTCCCCTGAACCCCTTGGCAGGGCGGTGGGCTCGGGTTGGGTTCAGGCAGGCTCAGGGAAGTAAGGCTCCCGGGATACCCCCTTTCCCCCCACCCCCGGCTGAGGATTCTGGTCCCCCCCAGAGAAGCCCCAGCCAGGCATCCTCTCCAGCCTGGGGTGGGGGGGTTGAGGGGTGCTTTGGGGCAGAATCTGCCCATGGCTGGCCTCCAGAGTCAGTGCCCAGCAAGAGGGAATGAGGCTCCCAGGCAACGCCAGGCAATTTTGCCAAAGCGAGAGCTTTGTCCTCCACAAACTGCGCCGGGGGGGGGGGGGGGACGATGACGACGACTAAATTGAGCGTCCCAGTGAAGGAGGGTCTGGAGCCCCGAATTGCATGCCAGGGTGCCAGAGAGAAGAGCCGCTGCGGGCAGGGAGGCGTAGGGCAGGTGTGCAAATCTCAAAGCAGCGTTTAACTCGGGTGAGGAAGGATGGCAGAGAGCGGAGGAGGGAGGGGGTAGAAGGGGCACAGTGGATCCCCCCCCCTACAGGAAGAAGCCGAGAGATTCCGCATTCACCCAAGAATTGCCCAAGACAATTACCCAGCCCTGCCAAATGCCACTCATTCACGACAGGCAAGCCCCCGACCACACCTGTTGCCGAGAGAGAAGGGGGGTTTCCCCAATACACAATCACAGGCCAGCCTGTTGGGCCTCTTTTGTGGGCTGGGAGCTCTGCCGGCTCTCTGAGCTGAGCCACAGCCGCACCCCCAGAGCAGCAAGAACCCCACTCCCTCCTTGCAAGAGAAAGGACCCTCCCTGGGATTATAGGAGAGACGCCACGGAGCAAAGAGAGCTCAAAAAAGTGGCCCATGAAACCCACATTCGTCTGGCTGCTTTCCCCCCCACCCCTTCCTCCTCTGCTCTTTCTACCTGGCTTTCAACTCCTGCTTCCTCAACTCAAAGAATACCCCCCCCTCCCCGGGGCAGGCGCCACGTCGCCTAAGGTCACTCTGTGCCTACAACAATGGCTGGGACTTTCTCAAAGCGGCTCCCCATCACCAACCGGACCAGCCCTGCCCGGAGTGCGTCTCGCACGGCCGCCTTGCCAGGGAGGCAAAGGAACACGGCAGCCGAGGTGCCAAAGCATGGCTGATGGTGGTTCTTCGACAGGGTGGCATAGCAATAGCAATAGCACTTAGACTTATATACCGCTTCATAGTGCTTTACAGCCCTCTCTAAGCGGTTTACAGAGTTCAGCATATTGCCCCCAACAATCTGGGTCCTCATTTTACCCACCTCGGAAGGATGGAAGGCTGAGTCAACCTTGAGCCTGGTGAGATTTGAACAGCTGAACTGCTGAACTAGCAGTCAGCTGGAGTAGCCTGCAGTAGCTGCATTTAACCACTGCGCCACCTCGGCTCTGTGGGCCCTGAGGTTTCCTCTGCTGGCTGCCTCTGTCCGGTGGGAAGCAGAGGGGCTCCTGGGGCAAGGCTAGGGTGTCCACTGCAGCTCCCTATGTTAACAGATTAACAGATGAGTCGGAAGGGACCTTGCAGGTCATCTAGTCCAACCCCCTGCCCAAGCAGGAGACCCTTACATCTGCCGCTACCTAGGATCGAACTCACAACCTCCTGATTGTGAGGCAAGAGCTCTACCTCTAGGCCACAGCAGCTGGTGCGTTGCAAGACCCTGCGATGGGGAGGATGTCTCCTTCCACTTCTGAGATGCTCTTTCCCGGCAGCAGACCCCTGAGCTGGAGCCCCTGAAGGCCGTCTGGGAGAGCCTCTCCTGTGGGCAGAGTGGGTTGCCCACTGGCTCCTGTCTCTGGGAAACCAGGGCAAACAAGCCCTGCCAGGCAGGACATCGGCAGTCTCTCTTTTCAAAAGCTCTCTCTCCCACTTTCAGACGAAGCCCCCCAGGTCCTGCTTACGGTGGCTGGCTCAACCGCCCCCTTCCCCTGCTTTCTGTAGCTGCCAGGGCAGAGCGTGCGGACGGGCAGAGGCAGCAGCTGCTCTGGCCAGCCCAGGTGCCAAGCGGCCTGGGAAATGCCTCCATCTGGCTCTTTCTTTGCTGGGGTGGAGGGGAGGCGAGGGGTGGGGGAGGGAATTGGCTTCAGGCCTGCCTGCCTGCCAAAAGCTCCCGGCTTCTCTTAAGCGCATTTGATGGATTCTACGGCGCTCAGGGGAATAATCCCAGAGAATTAGTGGCAGCAAAGAGAGGCTTACGGGGCTGGGGGGGGGGAGAGAAAGCCGCTTTGCCCCACACGCAGGTGGCGCGGCGTGGGAGCCGGAGAGGATTTTGCAGGAAAGGGGGGCTGGGACAGGCAGGGGGCTGCTTCTCCCTCGGGCAGCCCGGTGGGAAAGATTCATTCGTGTGGCCGGCCGGATGCATTAAAAGGAGATGGGAAGGGGGGGGGGATCACAAGCAGTTGTGAAGGAGGAAGGGTCTTCCTTGGGAGCCTGCATCAGCCAAGATGAGGCGGGTGGGCCTTGTTGGCCGAAATCACCAAAAGCGCCAGTTCCTCCAGGCCTCTCTTAGGCTCTCCGTCCAGTTTGGGGCCACCTTCCTCACCTGATGCCATCCGGACAAACTTGTCTGCACCGGCAATGCCTTGTCTTGGTTCTGCCAGGTCTCGTGAGTTTTTAAGAGTCCCGACACCCACCCACCCCAAAGATGCCAACTTATTTATTTATTTATTTATTTATTTATTTTGGTATTCTTATATGCCGCCCAACTCCCGGAGGACTCAGGGCGGCGTACAACAGAGAAAAAATACAAGAATAACCAATTAAATATTAATTAAAAGCAATACAAAATTTAAAACACAGTATAAAAACAACAACATCCATTCAACAACCATACATACTTGGGGGTGAGCTCGAGTGGATTAAACTCTACCCCCCGCCTGCAGGAAAAGCCATGTCTTAACGGCTTTTCGGAAGGCCAGCAGAGTGGGGATAGTTCGGGTCTCCGGGGGAAGTTGGTTCCAGAGCGCGGGGCCTGCCACAGAGAAGGCCCTCCCCCTAGGACCCGCCAGCCGGCATTGCTTGGCCGACGGAACCTGGAGGAGGCCAACTCTGTGGGCCCTAACCGTTCTCTCTCTCTCTCTCTCTAAATCTCGGACCGAGAGGGGAATTTAAGCCTGCTTTTGAGCTGGACAAACCATGTCTTGGCGATGAAGATACGGAGGCAGTTGACCAAGCTGCGGGTTTTTGGTGGGGTTTTTTTTTTTTTGAGATTTCCATTCCAGATTACAACTCTGAGCTCCCTGGCACTCTCCCCATGCAAACAGCTCGTCCAGATCCTCCCTTCGATGGGCTCCAAAAATAAGTTCAAAAGTCCCCTCCCTGCTCCTCTATGGGTGAGGAGGGGAGGGGGCCCAAAGGCTCTAAAGCAGGGGTGAAATTCAATTTTTTTCTCTACAGGTTCTGTGGGCGTGGCTTGGTGGGCGTGGCAGGGGAAGGATACTGCAAAATCTCCATTCCCGTCCCACTCCAGGGACAGGATACTGCAAAATCTCCATTCCCTCCCCACTCCTGGGGGAAGGATACTGCAAAATCTCCATTCCCTCCCCACTCCAGGGGAAGGATACTGCAAAATCTCCATTCCCTCCCCACTCCTGGGGGAAGGATACTGCAAAATCTCCATTCCCTCCCCACTCCTGGGGGAAGGATACTGCAAAATCTCCATTCCCTCCCCACTCCTGGGGGAAGGATACTGCAAAATCTCCATTCCCTCCCCACTCCTGGGGGAAGGATACTGCAAAATCTCCATTCCCTCCCCACTCCTGGGGGAAGGATACTGCAAAATCTCCATTCCCTCCCCACTCCTGGGGGAAGGATACTGCAAAATCTCCATTCCCACCCCACTCTGGGGCCAGCCAGAAGTGGCATTTGCCGGTTCTCCGAACTACTCAAAATTTCCGCTACCGGTTCGTCAGAACCTGCTGGATTTCACCCCTGCAAAGCCCCTGTTCCTCCACCCTTTCTTCAGCTCCAAGGTTGCACGATGGTTGATAGCTGTCCTCTTCCTGGAGGCCAAAGCGAGATTGCTCCCCAGGAGGCGGCTGTTGCAGCACCTGACATCCCCCCACCCCACCCTTCAAGGAAGTGCTCCCCGTGAGGCAACACACAGGAAGCCGAGCTGAAACCGCAGGATAGCCCAGGGCAGGAGAGGGGCTGCCAGCCACCAAGGCCTGCAATCTTCTCCCGCAAAGAAATTCTGGTGCTACAGCTGGGGTGGGGGTGTGTGTGGGGGTGTTGAAGCAGCAGAGACAGGCAGACATGCTTTTCTTCTCCTGCAGCTTTTCCAATAGAGGGTGGTCCGGTGAAGACCCTCCAGACTTCCCCACGCTTCCCTTGTGGCCCCGCGGCTATTGCTATCAACCAGAATAGTGTTGGAAGGGACCTTGGAGGTCCTCTAATCCAACCCCTTGCTCAAGCAGGAGACTCTCTCCCATTTCAGACAGGTGCCTGTCCAGTCTCTTCTTAAAAGCCTCCAATGATGAAGCCTCTACAACTTCTAGTGGCAAGCTGTTCCACCGGTTAATTGTGCTCCCTGTTAGGAAGTTTCTCCTCAATTCCAGGTTGCTTCTTTCCTTGATTAGTTTCCATCCATCGCTTCTTGTCCTGCCTTCGGGTTGACCTCCTCTTCTTCGTGGCAGCCTCTCAAATAATTGGAACACTGCTGTCATGTCCCCCCCTACTCCTTCTTTCCTCTAGACTGGCCATACCCAATTCCTGCAAACGTTCTTCGTACGTTTTAGTCTCCGGGCCTTTAATCATCTTAGTTGCTCTTCTCTGCACTTTTTCCTCAACATCTATTTTGTAACGCGGTGACCCAAACTGAACGCGGTATTCCTGGCGTGGTCTTTGCTAAGGCTTTCTAAAGCGGTACTAATACTTCACGTGGATTTTGATTCTGTGCCTCTGTTTATACAACCAAGGATTGCTTTGCCTTTTTCGGCTGCCGCCGCCGCACACGGCTGGCTCATATTTAAGGGATCGTCCTGATCTCTGTGGCTGGCTCTGTGGCTGACGGGGATGTCCCTGTACTTCTTTGCAGGATCCAGAGAATTTTCCTGTGCTGGGGAAACCGGTTCCTTGAGACCTCGCAATGAAGCCCCTTCTGCTGCTGCTGCTGCTATACCCCTTCTTGGCGCAGGCCTCCCTCTCCTTTGTGGTCCCAGGTAAGGGAGGAGGCTGGCCCGGGTGCTCGGCAGGGCCTGGGGAAGGAGGCTGCCGAGCCGAAGCCCTGTCCGTCAAGGGTGTGTGTGTGGGGGGGGGCACAGGTATTGGGGTGCTCTGACCCACTTCCTCCTCCCCATTGCAGAAAAGGAGAAAGATCCTCAGTTCTGGCGGCTCCAGGCCCAGGAGACGCTGCAGAGAGCATTGACCCTTCAAAAGCTGAACACCAACGTGGCCAAGAACACCATCCTCTTCCTCGGAGACGGTGGGTGCTGCAAGATGGCGGAGTCTGCCCAGGGGTGGGATTGAAATTTTTTTAGCAACCGGTTCTCTGCCCGGTTGCTATGGGGGCGTGGCCTACTCAGCCTCCTGCACCACGGCGGGAGAGGGGGGCGGTTTTTGCCCTCCCCAGGCTCCGGAAGTTTCCTCGAGCTTCCGGTAGGGCAAAAACAGCCTCCCCTGGGCTCCAGAAGCCGGAAACAGGCCCGTTTCTGGACTTCCAGTACTTCCGGTAGGCCCATTTTTTGCCCTCCCAGAGCCTCCGTGCGGGCCCTGGGCTTACCCGGCATCCAAAACAGGCCGGCATGGGGTGGGCAGCATCAGCCAGTCATTGTAACTACTGGTTCGGCGAACTGGATGTAAAATTAACATCCGGTTCGCCCGGACCGGTCCAAACCGGCTGAATCCCACCCCCGATTCTGCCTCTCCTTGGTCGCAGGCCAGCCCGAGAAGGGTGATCGTCCCTTGGCCGTTCAGCGGCCCCTTTCTGGTTCAACCCACTGGGGAACCATGAAAAGGGGGCGATTAAGGAGACACGCTACTTAATCTTCCCTTTGGCACCTGCCACTGGATGGGTGTGGGGAGGGGAAGACGTGTGAAGGAACGGGGGAGGGGGGAAAGTCCCCCCCAGAAGAGAGAAGGGGGTCCTCCAAGAAAAACTTTCCTAAACATTTTTTTAAATTCTGTTTTTATTATTTTTATAAACAACTTGAGGCAATGAGCGTCGTTCCTCCTCCTCCTCTTTTCCCCACGACGACAACCCTGTGAGGTGGGCTGGGCTGAGAGACACAGCTTGTGGAAATGCCCCTCAGGCGAATGCAACCCCCCCCCCGAACCCCGCAAGCAGACTGGCATGGAGGACATTTTGGGAGTACAAAAGTTCTCGAGAAATGTTATGGCTGCGTTTCTCACTGGCTTTTGTGGGGAGACCCCGAGGCTCCTGGACTGCCATGTTGCCGTGGCTGGATGGGGAAACTGAGGCAGCTCCAGGGGCATCCTGGGGAATCTCTTAACTGGTGGGCAAAGCTCCCCCCCAACCCAGGGGGTCAGCTACTCACCGAGGCTCTCCCCGCGACAGGGATGGGCATCTCCACCGTGACGGCCGCTCGTATCCTGAAGGGCCAGCTGCAGCAGAGGACAGGGGAGGAAACCATATTGGAAATGGACCGTTTTCCATTTGTGGCGCTGTCTAAGGTAAGGAGGCCCTGTTTTTCTTCAGGCTGGGTGGAGGAGGAAGGAGGAAAAAGTTGCAAGCCTCGTGCCTCGCCCGTTCCCGGAAAACTTCCCCAAAAGTTGGCAAGGCTCCAGGTGACGCATACGGACCCCGGCCCAGAGGGAGAGGCTGGCAGGGCAGAGGGAACCCCAAGGTTAGCTCATGTCACGGTGTGGGCAGTTAACTTCCCTAAGTGGAAAACAACCTCACACACACACACACAGAGAGAGACACACACCTGATTGTCAAAGGTGTAGTTTTGGGGACCAGAAGGAAGGCAAATCTTCGTGGAGCGCAAGGGCACAAGATGCCGAACCTCTGCAGCCTGACGGAAGCAACAGCTGCTTCCCACGAAACACAAAAGCTACCTTGGTAGACAAAGAGGGCGGGTGTGCCAATCTGTCACAGATAGAGCACAAGGTCAGCGCCCAGGAATCTACCCAGGAACCTGTTGCTCTGCCATCGCGTGCTTAAGGCTGGCTGGTGTGGATTAAAAGGACCAAACCTCACACCCTGGTTCCGTGGGAGCCTCCCCAAAGCCTTCTCCCAGCTCTTTCCCCTCCTAAAATGGCGCTTGGGCAGATGGAAGGGAGGCCCGGTCCTCAGACGGCGAGAGAGACGGGCTGGGAAGCCAGTCCTGAGGCTGCAGGCTTAACAGATTAAAAAAGAGTTGGAAGGGACCTTGTAGGTTGGCTAGTCCAACCCCCCGCCCTAGCAGGAGATCCTACACCTATGATGGCGAACCTATGGCAGGCGTGCCAGAGGTCGCACGCAGACCCCTCTCTGTGGGCACGCACACTGTTGCCAGCTGCTCTTCCGGGTTGTTGCGTGCATGCATGCCGGACAGCTGGTTGGCACGCATACACAATGGCCAGCTGCTCTCTTCCGGGTTCCGGGATACTCCAGTTTTGGCACTCAGTGCCAAAAAGGTTAACCATCACTGCCCTACACCATTCCTGACAGATGGCAGTCCAGTCTCTTCTTGAAAGCCTCCAGTGATGAAGCTCCCACAACTTCCGAAGGCAACTTCTGTTCCATGAGTTGATTGTTCTCACTGTCAGAAAATTCCCCCTTATTTCTAGGTTGAATCTCTCCTTGATCAGTTTTCATCCATTATTCCTTGTCCGGCTGTCGGGTGCTTTGGAAAATAGCTTGACCCCCTCCTCTCGGTGGCAGCCCCTCAAATATTGGAAGACTGCTATCCTGTCTCCCCTGGTCCTTCTCTTCGCTAGACCAGCCATGCCCAGTTCCTGCAACCGTTCATCGTATGTTTTAGCCTCCAATCCCCTAATCATCCTGGTTGCTCTTCTCTGCACTCTTTCTAGAGTCTCAACATCTTTTTTTATAATGTGGTGACCCAAACTTGGTGCAGTCCTCTAGGTGTGGTCTTACTAAGGCTTTATAGAGTGGTATTAGTACCTCCCTTGATCTCGATTGTATCCCTCTGTTAATGCAATTTAGGATTGCATTGGCTTTTTTGGCTGCGGCTGCACACTCTTGGCTCATATTTAACTGGTTGTCCACTAAGACTCCGAGATCCCTCTCACAATTACTGCTATGAAGCCTGGTTTCACCCAGTCTGTATGTGTACTTTTGGTTTTTTTCTTGCCTAAGTGATGACAGCCAGGCTGCCTCTGGCTGATCTCTGGGAAGAGTCACGCAAGACTTCCCTTGGTGGGTCAAAAATCCCCTTTTTTTTTTTGGATGGGATTATGGAAAAGGTAAAGCTTACCAGGAGGGAGCCACAAGAGAGCAGAGGTAAAACAATCCTTCTTCCCCAGCCAAATATCCCACCTCCGATTTTTGCTTTCCTTCTAAGTCCCATTCCCTGCAGACAATTTGAAACCTGCGGTTGTCACAATGGACAAGCCACGCTTGCTTGCTCAAAGGAGGAACATTTTGCAACTGCCGCCTAGCTTTGCCAACTTCAGGCCTCTCGTCCGCACAAAAAGTCCCACAAACAGGAATTTAGAGGATATGGATATCAATCCTTTGTTAAAATTCTGGAACACCGGGTTCTAGGCAGAGTTCAGACATGTTCGTAGCTAGGCCATCTGCTTGCAAGCGTTGGCAGCCAGCTTAAATGGGCAATGAAAAGAGATGGACCCGATCGGAGAAATTAAAATTGTTGACGGCTGTTCGCCCGAGGAGGGGACAGGCTCAGACCCCCTCAGACCCCAGTTGGTATCCAAAAGAGCTGGCACCTGGAGCCATACTCCACGGCCGTTGCTTCATCCGTGGTGGGAAGAAGCAGTTCCTACAAGTGAATCGCCCACCAACCATTTTGCAATTCTTTCTTTGTGGCAGACCTACAACACCAACGCACAGGTGCCGGACAGCGCGGGCACTGCCACCGCTTACTTATGCGGCGTGAAGGCCAACGAAGGAACCGTGGGAGTCAGCGCGGCCGTGACGCGGTCCCAATGCAACACAACGGCCGGCAACGAAGTGACCTCCATACTCAAGTGGGCGAAAGCAGCAGGTGAGACAATGTAGGTCAGTGATGGCTAACCTTTTTGTTGTCGTGTGCGCGCCCACACCCATAATGCGTGCGCGACCCCCGCGGTGTGCCCCACCCTGTTCACACGACCCCAATACACACCCCTGGCGTCTCATTTTGGGCCTAGTGGGCCTCCCTGCAGCCTCCCACAAAAATGGGCTGCGAGGGGCCGCGCCACCCCCTACCCTGTTTTGGGCCTAGTAGGCCTCCCTGCACTTATAACCCATAATGCAATGCGCACGTGACACACACCCCCGCGGCCACACCCCTGCGCGCACTACCTCCCCACGCTCCCACCGCCCCCACACATGTGCACGTGACCCCCATGCACTCCCCCCATGCCCCGTTTTGGGCCTAGTAGGCCTCCCTGCAGCCTTCTGTGAGCAAAAACGGGCTGTGGGGGGGTCGCCCCACCCCCAATGTCCCATTTTGGGCCTAGTAGGCCTCCCTGCACTTATAACCCATAATGCAATGTGTGCGTGACCCCCTGTGCTCCCCCACTCCGCACATGCGCCGGCGGGAGGCGCACGCACATGCACGGTGGAGCTGAGCTGGGGCGACACAGAGAGGGCTTTGCGTGCCACCTGTGGCGCACGTGCCATAGGCTCACTATCATGGATCTAGGTGGATTTGAGGTGGGTGGCGGAGCCCGGGACAGGCGGTCCGGCTTCCATGCGAGGTCCCTCCTGAGGAGGATCTGTCCTGGGAGAATGGAGGTCTTGAGAAGGGTTGAACTTAAGGTCTTGCGAAAGCTTCGGAGTTTGAGCATCGGTGTGCTCGGATGGCTTCCAGTTGGCTGGCAGCCAAAAAAGCTGTCTGATAAACAATTGGCTTTTGAAATGGCTGGGCTCGTCTTTCCTCAAGATGAGGAGGTGGTGGTGCCAGCTGACCAGGAAACATTATGGGGAAATTGGCCCCTGGCATGTTTGTATTCCTCACCCAAGGTCCTTCTCAAGGGCCTGTAGAACGTGCTGGACCCCGGTGACAAAGCCTAGTGGTTTAAGCTCCTCCTTAAAGGTTACTGTAAACCATCTTCGGCAGCTGTTTTTGCCGTGTCTGCCTGGGTGTGTTTTGAAATCACCAAGAAGTGGCAAATAAGGCTAAGGCACGGAGGAGCGTTGTGCAAAGGGTCTCATGTATACATCCCGTGCTTTGGAGCTAGAGAGCCAGAGATGACAAAGGCTGCAAGAAAGGGAGTGGATGATGGTTTGGGGAAAAGGGGGTGCCTGAACAGCCCTGATGCCTTTGGCACCGTAAGGCCCAAGCTTGTTAGATCAGTGGTTCCCAACCTTTTTGTGATCGAGTACCACTTGGAGGTCCCGTACAGTCGCCGCGTACCACCTGGTTCCAGAGAAACTAAATTCGATCAGATATCACTTTATTTCCATAATTGTACCGTTCCTTTTTTGGCCCTGCGCATCCAGCAACTGGATTCTCGGGCCGCTGGGCCGCGTGTGCCAACAGTTGCAAATCGTTGCCAGATTATCTTCTGTTAGGCAGTAAACATTTTTGTGAAGTAAAAAATAACTAACTAAAAATCGTTTATAACCCCGAAAGTGTTCGTGTACCATCTGGAAGGCCCTCGCGTACCACTAGTGGTACACGTACCACAGGTTGGGAACCACTGTGTTAGATAAGGGGGGGGGCTCGGAAGCAGCCACCCTGCCTCCAGACATCCCAGGGGGGCTGGCAGCCAAGTCTGCACCCACAATGTCAGTGCCACGCCTGCCTCCCTCTGTCAGCTGTCTTGTAGTGAAGTGTGGCATAGGCAAACCAGAATCCAATCGGTTGGAGGGCACCGGGTTGGCGAAGGAAGCCTGCAGAGCATTCAGACAGCG
Source organism: Diadophis punctatus similis (assembly GCA_023053685.1). Taxonomy (NCBI): domain Eukaryota; kingdom Metazoa; phylum Chordata; class Lepidosauria; order Squamata; family Dipsadidae; genus Diadophis; species Diadophis punctatus. Next base: position 17,558,162 of record JALIGW010000011.1, on the reverse strand, counting down.
GAAGAGAGTTGCCCGGTTTGCGGGCAGCCTTGTCTGTCCTTTGGAGTCGTCCCCCCCCCCCGTGGGAAAGTCCAAAGTGCCTAACTTTGCAGGGTTTCCCGTAAAGGCTCATTTGGAAACCGACTCTAGAATTGGTCCAGAAACCGGAAGGAAGGCTAGAAAACTTGACCTTCCTCCAGAGGGTTGAGGATGGCATTGAACTTGGGACTGGGAGGTGGCGGCGACGTGTGGAACGTGGTCTTGTACCCTTGCACGGTGGCGTCTGAGCTGCGCGATGGATCCGTCCCCGGTTGGCGGCAGCGGCGGCCCTGGACAGGAACGGCTGAGGTTGAACCCACAGCCTCGCTGGGGAAGGTGGGGAAAATCCCTGCCCACAAGGGGCGAGGGGAGGAGCAGGTGCTTCGGCACGCTCGTCTCATCCCCACACGGCTTCCTGCCCTGCAGCCCTTTGTTCTCAGTCTGTTCCTGTGGTTAACCACCATCTAACTCTGAAATTAAGGGACCTAGCTTTGCAAGAGGAAACCAAGCAGGTGTCAGGCTGGAAAGGACGATTGTGATTGCGGAAGCTGTAAAAATGGTGGGAGGGGGAACCTTTCAGGGTGGTCCCTTTTCTGGCCAGGTGAATCCCAGATTAGCAGCTGGATCGGAGCCAGGAGTTGGTAAGGCCGTTGTTTAATAGTTTCCAGTAAAGACTGGAAAGGAAGTAATTGGCCCAAGGGAAACAACCAAGGATGAGAATGAGGGGCATTATATACGCTGAGATGCCTGTGAAATCCACACAGGTGAATGGTACAATCCAGCTAAGCAGGGAAGGAAAGAAATATTTCTAGGCTGCATTAACAGAGGGATAGAATCAAGATCACGGGAAGTGTTGATACCACTTTATAATGCCTTGGTAAGGCCACACTTGGAATACTGCATTCAAGTTTTGGTCGCCACAATGTAAAAAGGATGTCTAGAAAGAGTGCAGAGAAGAGCAACAAAGATGATTAGGGGACTGGAGGCTAAAACATATGAAGAACGGTTGCAGGAACTGGGTATGTCTAGTTTAATGAAAAGAAGGACTATGGGTGAGATGATAGCAGTGTTTCAATATCTCAGGGGTTGCCACAAAGGAGTCAAACTATTCTCCAAAGCACCTGAGGGTAGAACAAGAAGCAATGGGTGGAAACTAAACAAGGAGAGAAGCAACTTAGAACTAAGGAGAAATTTCCTGACAGTTAGAACAATTAACCCGTGGAATAGCTTGCCTCCAGAAACTGTGAATGCTCCAACACTGGAAGTTTTTAAGAAGATGTTGGATAACCATTTGTCTTAAGTAGTGTAGGGTTTCCTGCCTAGGCAGGGGGTTGGACTAGAAGACCTCCAAGGTCCCTTCCATATTATTATTATTATTATTATTATTATTATTATTATTATTATTATTATTATTATTATTATTATTATTATTATTATTACTATTATTACTATTACTATTACTATTATTATTCACTATTATTATTTAAACATATTCCTAACAATGAGTTTTTTAGAGGAATTACTTCACGTTGCTGGTGATAAGAGGCTTTTCTTCTGGTATGCACAGATACCTTGGAGACGTTCAGAGGTGGTATTCAAATAATTTCCCTACCAGTTCGCAAATGTTGAGTGTGCACGCGGCCTTCCATGCATACGGTTTGCTCGTGTGCGTGACTTGCACGCACGCGCGCAAACTTCAAAATGTGCCTAAATAGGACGGCATAGCCCCAGTGGGCCCACCCGCAGGTCACTACTATCGGTTCGCACGAACTGGTACGAACCGGCTGAATACTCTGGAGACGTTCGATAAAATGAAATCGCGACAGCGGCCTTTTTCCCAACTAAGCGTTAAGATTTGCAGAAAATAGAACATACACCCTGGAGAAAGTTTAGCACCTCCAAATGTTGGAATGAAACAACAGTAAAGGCTCCGACCCGTGCTTGCTGAAAAAGCCACCCCTGGCTGCATTAACGCGCGACATTAAGGCACGACAACCGCGGTCTGTAAACCGTGGGGAGGGGGTCCCACAGGACACTAACCCACAGACCAGCAAACTGCCAAGAACGTGGCTGCCCGAACCAAGGAAATTCCTCAAGGCTACGAGAAGCAAACAAGAAACCTTCTCACTTTCTTTGCTGGTAAAGCACAGACAGAAATATTTCACTCAATGCTTTTTTTAAAAAAAACACCTTTTTAAACTCTGTGCACTCTAAACAGCCAAGTTTCAGAGATGAGATAAACATTAAATCTTTAGTTAAATGCCCAACAGGGACTTATTAACTAACTGGCATTCAAAGGTTAGAGCCTGACACTTCCCACTGACCAGGTTGGGCACAGCTGTCTACTTCAGAGTTTCATTTAATGGAGACTCAAAATCAGTAACGACAATAAATGTCGCGTTCCCCCCCTCCAGCTTCCACAGGCAGGGGTGGGTGGGAGAGCGGAGGGGAGGCTAAATAGAGGACAGAGCCCCATTGTTCTTTCCATGGGTGCGGAGTGTACCGAGAGAGATCACCAGCAGTGTAAAGTTTAGCTAAAAAATAAAAAATAAAAAAACAGTTCAGCCAAGTTGATAAAACTTTGGGAAAGGTCAAACCGCTTGCAGAGAAGGAGTTGATTTAGCCGAGCAGCCAAGAAAAGGGTTGGCACTGCACCCAGGAGCCCTGCCCATGCCTGGCATCCTCCCAGGGGTCCCCTTTGTGCCCAGGAGACCCAATACCCTCCGTGATGGCAGTGATTAATACGCCTTTTCTTCCTCCGACTGCAGGCAAATCTGTGGGCATCGTCACCACCACCCGCGTCAACCACGCCACGCCGAGTGCTGCTTATGCACACTCGGCCGACCGGGACTGGTATTCGGACAACGAGATGCCCCCGGAAGCGCTTCAGCAGGGGTGCAAAGACATCGCCCACCAGCTGTTTGAAAACATCCCAGATATTGAGGTGAGTCCAGCGGGAAAAGCCAGCGAAGCCGATTAGGGGAGGGGAGCTGCAAGCGGGCAGCTAAAGACTTTGGGTAGGTCTAGAGTGCCGTTTCTCTACCTTGGAGGGCTCCCTTGATGAAGACCCTCCAGGGAGACCCCCCCTGCCCCCAGGACTTATCCAGGTAAAAGGAGACGGGCGATGAGCCAGGTGTTCCCACCCAGTTTGAGCAACGGGAGCAGTGGTGGGTTGCTACCGGCTTTACAACCGGTTCGTTGAGTGTGTGCTTCGCTGCGCGTGCGTGAGTGCGTACGTAGTTCAGAGGAAATAGAACTTCTGCGTTGCGAACTAGGCAAGGAGCAAGGAAAACAGCCGCGGAGTGGCAATTCAATCTGCCGCCCCTGATCAGCTGGGCCAGATGTCAGTATAACACAGGGGCCGGCGGGGCCGCTTTCACAGATACAGAGAACTGGTTCGCTCTCGGCTTGGAGTCAGAAATAACGGTTTGGGCGAACCAGTCCGAACCGGCAGCAACCCACCACTGAACCGGAGGTCTCTTCCTTCTCCGCTTCGAGTCTCCTTCTGCAGCAAGGAGACATTGGTGAGCAGGCCAAGAATCCCCTTCAGGATCCGGGCCTGGGTCTACTTTGCTGCATTTCGAACCCAGGAACTGGGAATGTGATGGAGGCTTCCCCTCTCACCTATACGGGAGTGGGAGGGGCTATAAGAACGTTCAATTAAATTAAATTAAATTAAATTTGATCCTCTGTCACACACAAAAAAACCCCATTGAGTGAAATGCTGGCTCCACCCAACGACCTGTGATCTCCTAGGCTGGATTTTCCTTCCTCTTTGCCTCCTTCTTTCCGAACCCCAGTCTCGGTTGGCCTCCATCTGCCCACTTTCACCAGTCGAGCCGTCTCCCCAAAGAAGGTACCCACTGGTCTTTTTTTAAGGGCGGATATGGATCATTGTCTTTTGGAGGACGGCCAAGTGCGTCTTTCTGAGCCAGGATTTCGACAGAGCTCACTTCCTTCTGGTGTCTCCAATGAGGCTCGGACCGAGATGGCTGCCGGTCACGCCGAGTTCCTCCATGAGGCAAGCCAGGCCCTGTAGGTGATGGGAAAAAGCGTGGGAAAGAGGCTTGCGGGGAGGGACACCTGCTTTTTGATGACCCACAAGGAGGACTTGAGTTGACTGAAGAGCACTTCCAGTACAACCTGTTGGTTCCCTTCCCAGTGTCTCATACTGAAGTGAGACTCCTTAAATTCCTTGGAAGTTAAACGTCCTCCCGTTGGCCACTAAAGACTGGCTGCTGAGGAAGGAAAAAAGTGCAAAGAAAGAGGCAAGCGGCTGCCCCAGGATGAAGGGGGCTGAGTCATCTTGGCAGCCACGGATAGTTCCCATGGCCAGAAAGCCCCCTCCCCCCCCACCACTGGGGGACAGCAGAGTCCTCCCGTTGGTCTCTTCTCCTTTCTTTACTCTGCGTCCACCAGTCTGACTCTGGGCTTTTCAACACCCCAACTCTATTATAAACACAAAGTTGATATATGAGCATGAGGAAAACCACCCACATTAACAAAAGCTCGGCTTGTGTGTGTGTGTGTGTGTGTGTGTGTGTGTGTGTGTGTGTGTGTGTGTGTTTTAAAAGGAAAAACACTCTCAATTACAAGTTGCAAAATTGCTTATTAATGGCTTGTTTCTGGCAATGAAGTGACAACACGGGTGTTCCTGGAAAATTTCCTCTCCGGATTTACGACATTTCTGAATCTCTCGGCATGAGTAATTCTTCGCCTTTGATTCTGCTGCTGGTTTAAATCCTGAGCCGTGATGGCAGCTCGGATTTTCTTCCTTTTGATTCCAGCACACCTCTTAGCCCAGATAATTTTGATTCAAGCACATGCCCTAGCCCAGAGAAAAGGGAAGAAGGAAGAGAGAGAAATCCGAAGTTCACCAAGGAATCATCAAATCGCCTTTGGCCATCCTTGAAGGGCAACATCCTCTAAAGTTTAGAGCAGGGGTCCCCAAACTTGGCAACTTTAAGACTTGTGGATTTCAACTCCTAGAATTCTCCAGCCAATTCTGGGAGTTGAAGTCCATAGGTCTTAAAGTTGCCAAGTTTGAAGACCTCTGGTTTAGAGTCTAAAAACAAATGAACACCGTATATAAAAACGTTAAGGACCGCAGCCTTAATCCACCACATAAATTAATTCCAGTTCATGATCGTCTTGGGACCCGCCCTTTGGAACCTGATCGATTGCATAAAACCATTATTAAAATAAACTTTCGTGACTGGGCAGCCGTTGTAACTTTAATGAGTTTCCTATTTGCCTAAAACGAAATCTATTAGTTCAGCCAAAGTAGACAATTGGAACAATATCTCCTTGTTTGAGTGCATTTGTGTGCTAATTCCACTCCGGAGATCTCCGGAGATCTCATCCTGAGGTTCAGAACACGTTTTTTTTACAGGGGATTTTGAAGCCTCCCGTTTTTTCCAATCCCCAAGCTGGCAAGGAATTCTTTCTATGATGCCTGACGATAACCTTCCAAAAATGTTTGTTCTTCAGAACTGGGCGGGTGCCCACTTCCAAAGAAGTGCACCAGGGCTGGGTTCAGCAGAAACAGGAGTCTGTTTGCACCCGGGTTTGAAATGCAGGTGGTGCCTGGGGAGCTGTGCCAAGGGGTGCCCATGGGTGCTGAAGCGGACCGCGGGGTCAGGACGGCAGCGTGGGAGGCTGGTTGACCTTTGATCCAGGCCATTAATGGCAGAACACAATAAGGACATCTCGGCCCGAACCCAACCGATCTGCTTTCCCAGGAGTGCCACCCGGTTCAGATATAGGGCACAGCACCCTCTGCCGACAACCCTTCTTCCTCGCTTTACCGGAGCAGGTGGCATGTTGCAAGAGGAGCCGAGCGGTGCTTCGTGGCATATGTGGGTCTCAATAGGAGCCCTTTCGTTTCCAAACGGCTTCCCTCGTTTTAAGGAAGGTTGCTTTAGGTCCAGCCCTCCCCCTCCCCAGGAGAGGAAAATGTGCTTGGCTGATCCCTGCAGCTGGCAGGCCCCAACCAGCATCTGGATTCCATAAAACGACCAACCATCAGGAGTAGAAAGCAGGTTGAGGGCTGGTTTCGCTACGAAACTATGGGATCGAGCTTGATACATTGACACTTAAAGCTTGAAAAATTATGTAGAATGCGTAACTCCTTAGCATCAGAGCGTGTTAATATAAGACAGCTGGCAGTTGGAACAGAGTTCTTTTCAGGTAGGGAGGGGGAATAGAATGTCTAAACTCCCAGCCCTCAGGCCGGATGAGTCACATGCTGGCCACGCCCACGCCCAGTTTAGCGAAGGGGTAGCATCAGAGCGTGTTAATATAAGGCAACTGGCAGTTGGAGCAGAGTTCTTTTCAGGTGGGGAGGGGGAGTAGAACGTCTCACTCCTTAGCATCAGAGCGTGTTAATATAATACTGTATAAAAAATACTAATGATCTGATGGTCATTCTGAAAAATCCTTTCTTAGCAAGCACCTAGAAGCCAAGAGGAACATACGTGCCAAGTTTCAAGTTTGTAGGCTTTACAGTTCTAGAGATTTCGTGATGAGTGAGTGGTATTTGGCTTTTATATATATATATAGATTATCCCAGCGGCTGGTTCCTGGTCGGGGGCCGTTCCCAGAATCTGTGGCCTTACTGGGAACTTGGTTTCGCAGAAGCAGAAATCTCACTTCTTGCACTGGTTATGAAACCCTTGGCTGGCATGGGAAGGTGGCCTTGGCAGGGGATATGCCAGGTGGCCCTGAAAAGCTACCTTCCCTTCCCAAGGCCTGGCTCAACCATGGTGCACTTCTGGCCATCCCAGCTGCTTCCGGAAGCTGCGACCATCCTCCACAGAGCCCTTGGCACCGGGTGCCCCTTGAGTCCACAGTGCAGCTGCCCTGTGGGTTGAGGCCGGCCGGCCAATGGACGCGCCTGCTTCAGTGCCAGCGTCAGCTCCTGGAATCGGGCACCGCATTTTTTTCTGGGGTAAATAAATAGGTGCGTCTTTCCGTTTGAAAACAAATCCTCCGGAGGAAAGGAGAGCTAAATCTGTCATTTAAGTAGCTTAATAGGGGCATTTTTTTTAATATATAATTTTAACTTTGTTCCTAGGCTGGAAATAATTATACCTTAGGCAGCCAATTCTATTTAATATAGATCTCTCGGTGTGTAATTATTATGATTATTTCGCTGCTGCTGCTGCAGCAGTTTCGTGATTCACCTTCTAAGACTCTAAATCCAAAGAGGAGGCTGGAACGGCAGCAGAAAGGGACTGTGGTCAAATAAATACGTTTTCCATCAAGGCCGCCTCAGATGCTTGCCCAGTTGAATTAAAATCCTCTTCGTTTGGGGAAGGAGCCTGAAGGCGCCAACCCAGCCCTTGGGCAGCGCTCAGGTTGCCTCAAATTGCTCTTGGCCTCTTTCCCGCAGCTTCTGCCAAATCCCTGGCTGAGTAAGAGAGCTGGCCGGGCCAGCGTCAGAGGTGATGGAGGCCTCGCTGTGCCATCACGGGGAAAGCCTCTGCATCTCGGAGCCCTGTGTTTCTGGCCGCCATCTCTCCCCTCCACCATGCTCTGCCCTCCCAGAGGTCTCTCTGGCCCTGCAGGCTTGATGTGGGGAGCAGTAGTGGGTTTCATTTTCGCTACCGGTTCGGAACTGTGAACACACACGCGGGGCGCTTCTGTGCATGGGCAGACACATGACGTCTGGACAGGTGGGCGGAGCCTCCCGCCACTGCTGCTACCAGTTCGCCCGAACCGGTGCGAACCGGTAGCAACCCACCACTGGTAAGGAGGCAGCTGCCTTAACTGGCCCGGGCACATCGGTGTTAGCTACCCTCTTTTCTCTCACTCAGGTCATCATGGGAGGAGGCCGGAAGTACATGTTCCCCAAGAACACGAGCGATGTGGAGTACCCCGATGAGGAGAAGTACAAAGGGACCCGGCTGGACAATAGGAATCTGGTCCAGGAGTGGAAGGACGCCAAGCCCAAAGACAAGGTGGGGACGCATCCAGCCAGCTCGGCAAAGCGGTTGCTGATCATGATGGATGTAGGGCTGGGAAGATTGGAGGCGGCTTTCCCTGGACGAATTCTAGTTCGATTCCTCCTGGGCATCAGAGATCCATCCGGGAGAAAATTCAGGCGGTTATCGGTCCTCCTCCTCCTTCTCCCACTGATAATGTTACCTAGTTTGGGTAATGAAACGTCTGCGAGAAAACAACTAAGCTCAGAGAGCACCAAGGACCCCACAGTCCTTTTCCTCCTCCTCCTCCTCCTCCTCCTCCTCCTCTTGTCCCCATTCCCTTCTAGCACTGATGGTGCTTCCTAGTTTGGGTAATGAAATATTTGCAAGAAAACCACCATGCTCAGAGAGCACCACCACCTCCTCCTCCTCCCACTGATGATGTTACCTAGTTTGGATAATGAAATGTCCGCGAGAGCACCAAGGACCCCACACTCCTCCTCCTGGGCTCTCTCAGCAAGAGATCACCAGAGTAATCTCAGGGGAGCCTCTCTTAGCCTGGCGCTCCTGAGCCACAACCCCCTTTCTGAGCTGCCTAACTGTCCTTGGAAGGGGAGGGGGCAGGGATCCGGCTGCCAAAATCCTTCGGCTGAGCCCCCTCCCTCTCCTCTTCTCCCAGAATGCCCTCTATCTATGGAACCGGGCGCAGCTGATGGAGCTGGATCCAGTGAAAGTCGACTATCTTTTGGGTGAGTTTGGCAGATGGGTGGGAGCTCAGGTGGGCTCTCAGGGTTCTGGCCCCCTTTAGCGGAGAGCCCGAGGCCTCCGGAGCAGAGGTGGGTTCCTCCCGGTTCGGACCAGTTCGCCCGAACCGGTAGTGACCCGCTGGTGATGTCACAGAATGGTTCGTTCAGTGCTGGTCCGTGGGCGCTGCCATCTTTTTTTAAAAAAAATTTCTTCTGAGCATGCGCAGAAGCCAAGTTTCCGGCACTGTGCATGCGGTCGCCATCTTGTTTTCGGCTTTTTTTTTCTTTCGGATTTTTTGGCACTGTGGATGCGCGCGCAGCCACACGGCGCGGAAGTGAACTGGCAACGAGGTAACTTAGAACCCATCTCTGCTACGGAGTGACCTTTGTTAACATGACTCACTTGGCCGGTCCTGCCACCGAATTTCTCCTGGTGCCAGATGTCCCGTTGCAAAGGACAACGCTCGCTCTCCAAGCCCAAATGGATAAAATTAGGGGGGTGGGAAAAGAGCTGAAGGGATCCCCTAAGAATTCGGGCATGTCGTTTGCCCTCCAGTGTGGGCAAACGACTTTTTGCGGGCAATTCAAAGCCCCGAGAAGCCGCCTTGCCTGCTAACCCATTTTCATTTAATGGGTGTGGGGGGGATACCAATCTCTTCTGAGGAAGCCGCCAGTCTGTTTTTGCCTTTGGGATAATTAATTACTAAGAAGTTCTACTCTCCAGGTGAAAGTTTCCTCTTGCAAAGGAGGGGTGTTGGGGAGCTACGGAGAGGAGAGGATGGGCAGATGAAGGTTGGCACCCTGGCAAGGAACAGGGTTGGAGACCTTCACAGGAGCAGCTCATCCCCAGGACAGCAAGACGTTGACGGGCAGAAACTGAAGGGTGGAGGTCCTGGTGCAGTGTTGGAGAACCTTTTAGACACCGAGTGCCAAAACAGGAGCGCGGGGAGGGGGGAGGTGCCCGAAACCGGAAGAGCACTTCCCCAGCGCGCATGTGCACGCCGGAAATCTAAGCTTCTGGTTTCCGGCGTGCACGGTGGTCACCTCTTCCGGTTTCTGGTGCGCACGAAGACCAGCTGGCCGGCGTGCATGCGTGCCGGAAACCGGAACCTCCCCTTCCCAGCACGCGCACCAGGGAGCTGCTCTTCCAGTTTCCGCTGCTCCCAGGCGCGTGAAGACCAGCTGGCCAGCACACCGGAACCTAGAAGAGCAACTGGCGACGACGGCTGGCATGCCCGGAGAGATGGCTCTGCGTGCCACTTCAGGCACGCGTGCCATAGGTTCGCCATCACCGTCCTGGTGGAATCCCCCTCCTCAGCTGCCTTGGTGGCATGTTCTGGGCAGCTCTTGCCAAGTCCTCTCCCTCTACTCCGCAGGTCTCTTCGAGCCCATCGACATGATGTATGAACTAAACAGGAATAACCAAACCGACCCTTCCTTGACCGAAATGGTGACAGTGGCGATCCGAATCCTCCAGAAGAACCCACGTGGATTCTTCCTCCTGGTCGAGGGTGAGCCACAGGAAGGGGGCTGCTGGGAGGAGACCAAAGAGGGCTGGGGGGAGGGAACCAAGCTGGGAATTCACCCTCCCCTTTCTCTGAAGGCGGCAGGATTGACCACGGGCACCACGAGGGGAAGGCTAAGTTTGCCCTGCACGAGGCGGTGGAGATGGACCTGGCCATTGGCAAGGCTGGCATCCTGACCTCTTCAGAAGACACCCTGACAGTGGTGACCGCGGACCACTCCCACGTGTTCACATTTGGGGGCTACACACCCCGTGGCAACTCCATTTTCGGTATGTGACGTCTCCATCCACTGACGCCCGTAACACTGTGTGAATGCTTGAATTCTTGGGTCAGCGAAATGCCCCTTGGACAGCAGAGGGCACAGTTCCCTGGGGGGCAGCCCAACTTGTGGGTCACATCTACTTGGTGCCAGCTGATCCCGTAACACTGGGTCTCCCATCGCCCTGGGCGAAAGGGGGCTGGGAAATAAATTCTGGGTCCATTTAATGCCGGGATCGATCCTTTCTTGTCCACCTAAAGACAGGCCCCAAAGAGGTTATGTGTTCTGTCCCTACGAAACACACAGCCACACGAACAGGTTTAAAGCAATACTTTTACTAATAAAACTGTTATCAGTAAAGAACGCGCACACCAAATTACAAATAGTCTTTGTTGGCAAACAACCAGCTACTAATTACTTCATTAGTAGCCAGGATTAGTTCAAAGAGTTCTCAAACAATGACGAGCCAATTAAGTCCAGTCTCTGATAACAAAACAGGTATCACCAAAACAAACTATGATTCAGACTGTTCCCAAGTTGTTCTCTTCCCAGCTGCATCGACTCTTTTTAAATAACTAGGGGAGTGGCAAATTAGCCCCAAGTCTTACTCTTGAGTAGACCTCCTCTCGAGTAGACCTTTCTGCCTCTTGGCAGCCCTGCATGCTCTTGCGTTCAGGAAAGGAGGAGTAGCCCCTCCTTTCTCAGCACTGCCAAGAGGCACTGAAGGTTCCAAAGGCCCAGGCTGCACACGCTGCGCACGGGCCACAACATTATGGGAGGAGCCTTGGTAAAGATGGATTGCTCTTTCTCTAGCGCTGGCCCCGATGCAGAGCGACATGGACAAGAAGCCATTCACATCCATCCTGTACGGAAACGGACCCGGGTACAAAATGATAGCTGGAGAGAGAGAGAATATCTCTGCGGTCAATTTCAGTGAGTACCAGTCAATGGTTCCCCATCTTCCTTCCAGCAAACGGGGTTCAGCAAGACCCCGTTAATTTCCAAAGGGGTGTTAAGGGTGAGAATAAATATCTCATAGAGGCGATGTGGATCTTTACTTGGAATTCAGACAGTTAGAAATAAAGCCGAGATTAAAAGTCTAATACAAAATATTTATTTCGGTACAAAAACAATAAATCCTGAATAATTACATTTTTTGCTAAGAAAATGCGACCGTCCCGGTCAAGAGCCAAGTCAAAAAGAATAGTGGTGGTTTAGGAATGCACACATGCATACAACTCATATCGCGTATTCTGCCTGTATTGGAATGTACCATAATATTAGGATAGGGGTGCATCACCCTGCATAGACATACAACTGACAATATTCACTACGTGACAAGGGGTCTCCAACCTTGGCCACTTTAAGCCTGGAGGACTTCAACTCCCAGAATTCCTGCTAGGGAATTCTGGGAGTTGAAGTCCTCCAGGCTTAAAGTGGCCAAGGTTGGAGAATGGCTCTTTGGCCAGTCCAGGCTGGATTTCTCCCCGTTTTATGACCCCCGGATCAGCCACGGTGCTCGTCCCTCCAAGGGTATACCAGGGCATCTCTTCTCCCTTGACTGATCTCCGAATGCCAACGGGCACTGGCTCCGTATCCTGCCTTCCTTCGTCTTGCTCCCAAACCCCCTCTGCGGGGCACTCACCTTCTCCCTCTCTCCCTCCGCAGCCGATGCCAACTACCAGGCTCAATCAGCCGTCCCGCTGCGCATGGAAACTCACGGAGGGGAGGACGTGGCTGTCTTCTCCAAGGGCCCCATGGCTCACCTTCTCCACGGGGTCCATGAGCAGAACTACATCCCTCACGTGATGGCCTACGCAGCCTGCATTGGCGAGAACCAGGCGCACTGCTATTCGGGCACGCCAGGCAGCCGCTCCGGATCCGTCCCTCTGATTTCGGCCATCTTCTCCCTCCTCCTGCTCCAAGTTTTGTTCTAAAGGCTCAGCTCCTCGGACTCTTCGGATTGAGGGTTTTTTTTTGGGGGGGGGGAGATTTCCAGCCTCAAAACTTCCCTCGAGGGGTTTCTGGCTTCATGGACGACTCGGCTTACTCCCCAATGAACTGCTCTGCTCTGGAACAGAATGGTCCGTGGCGTCAGGATCGGAGCAGCTGGAGAAGCCAGGATATTCTCCCCCCCCCCTCTTAAAGGAAGGGTTTGTCCCATTGGAGCAGGAAGGAGCATGCGTACCTGGCTCACCTCGACAGACCGTAGGCATCTCCGGGCCTTGAAAGGTTCTCCGTGTTCCTAAAACTTTTCCAAAGCCAATTCAGTACAGAAATGCGAGCCTGGTAAGGGTGGTTCCATTAGCCCGCCGTCCTGACCCACTTTCGCTGTAAGTGGTGTAACGCAAGAGGCGATCACATCTGTCCACATCGGCCGCGTCTTAATTTGAGCCCCGAAGAATTTCCTTAAGCAGCTTCCAAGTGTCGTCGTTCCCCCACCCCCACCAAGGAAGGAAGTCACAGGACATCCCAGGCAGGGGTGATCCAGGGCACGAAGCCCACACATTAGCAAAACACATGAAAAGAAGATTCTGTGCTTCACCCCATCAAGTCGAGTTTTTCTGCTGCCAACAGCTGGGACAGGATGGACCTTCGTAGCAATTCTGAAGGGTTTAAAACATGTCGCCCTTTTACTCCCCCACCCCCACTAAGAGTTGTGACTTCAGCAAATGAAAAACAGAAAACTCTGCCACAGGGGAAGGAATCAAATGCAGCGAGGGAGGAGGTGGCCGTGGGTGTCATCGTAATAAGCCAGGGTGGGTAGGCCCTGACGTGGCTGCTGGCTCTTGTTATGCACTGTGGCTTGTAAAAGTCTTGGCTTGCAGATTAGCACAATGTACAAACTCGGTTACTGTATGCAGCTTATTCAGCAAACCCTGGTTAAAGGGAAAAAATTCGGTTTAGTTTGAGACAGGGGTCCCCAAACTTGGCAACTTTAAGACTTGTGGACTTCAACTCCCAGAATTCTCCGGGAGAATTCTGGGAGTTGAAGTCCACAAGTCTTAAAGTTGCCAAGTTTGAAGACTTATGGTTTGAGAGGTGGACAGAAACGACTGCAGAATCCACCTTAGGTGTGTGTGGGGGGGGAGGGGGGCTGCTTACAAGGGCTGTGAGGTGTAAATCTTTATGGGGGGGAGCCTATTACGAACTATGTCCCTCCAGGTGCAGAAGGCTGAGCGGGGGAAGGAAAGGAGAAGTGGAGTGGGGGCCCCGCTGCCCTCCACAAAACAGGAAGGCTAGATTGAAGTCAGAAAGGGCTTGGCAGTGAATGTCCACCTGGAGGTCAGACTCACTCTGGCTCTTCATGCCTTGAGCAACTCCTCGTCTTTACTTTTGCTTCTCATGGGCCGTAGGTTCGAGGCAATCCATTGTCCCTCAACTGGTCTTCAACACCATGGAAGTCAATTCCGCAAGACCCCCATGGAAAATCTCTCCCTTCCTCTTCTCAGTTGGAAGCCATGATGGGTGGGCAAGGATTCGCCTTTAGAGGCCGTGCGTGGAAGGGGAAGAGGTGGGAAGGCTGGATCCTCTTGTGACCATCTCTGAACTTCTCAGAGGCTTCTGGTGGCCGCAGAGCACCAGACTGAGCTCCCGGTCATCGTCGGTTGGGTGCAGCTTGGCTTCTCACAGCTCTTCCGGTCTTCAGCTTCCTGACTGTTGGGCAGGGAAGGAGCGTAGGAAACGGTGTTGCGGGCAGCCTCTTTGCCCTCTGCAAGGACAGGACTGTCACCTCTCCCTGCTACTTTGGCAGGGCAAAGTCTTAAGAGCACAGGGAGATTTTTCCCTTCCAAACAGAGAAAGCGTCAGACAAGCAGCTTCTTCATCTTTGAGGCATCATGGAAGGTGTCTCTGCCAAAGGCACCCAGACTGACTGGCAGGAACATGGGCACTGTCCACCTTGGGAGAGAGATCTATGGGAGTTGCTCTCACTTTAAAAAAAAAAACAACTCCTCTAAATTGATTTTTCCCCCCTCTTTGTTTGCATAACTTTTTTTAAAAAAAATTGAAATTCAGGGGAAGGAGGAACCCGAAATAAAATTATTTTGGACCCGCTGAAGAACTGGCTGCTTTGAAAGGAAATGGGCACTTTCCAGGGGCACAGCGGGTATCCAGAACCACAGATCTGATTTGGGGAACAGCTGGACAAGAAAGCGATGGGAAAGCCATCTGCTGAAGACGTTTTTCACAAAGGAAGGATTCTTCCGAAGTTTTGGAGCCGGCTCTTCTCTCTGCTCCGTTGGGCCATCCGCTTCCGGATGTTGAATCGGGGGCCCGTCCTTTCCGCCCCATTCACACATTTCAAAGGAGGAGCAGGGGAAGAATTAGCCCAAACCTGTCCAACGAGGTTGGGGAAACAGAGGGGCTCCTAAAAAAATGCCATCGATGGCTGCTCTGCTATCCTCCTGGGGGGGCTGATGGATTGCCAAGGGGCTTCGGGGCAGCGGTGAAATCTACTTGCCTTCCCTACCGGTTCGGAAGCCGCACAATTTGCCACCGTCGCACACGCTTTTTCACCCTCTGCGCATGTGCGGAAGGCTGTGCATGCAGAGGGTTAAAAAACAAAAATGGTGCCGTGGGCGGAGCCTCGCACTGCCGTCGCTACCAGTCCTCCGAACCACTGGCGACCGCCGCTACCGGTACGCCTGAACCGGGCCGAACCGGTAGCATTTCACCCCTGCTTCAGGGCACTTTAATTGTGGAGTGTGTGCAGAGGGGAGATTCAGAAATTTGCCATGAGAGGCTGGTGGTTTGCAGGTCATATCTGTCCACTCGGATCTGGGACAGTTTGACACCTGGGCTGATAGGTGGAGGGAGGGAGGGGGCACATCGCCTTGCTGGCCCCAGAGCCCCTATTACTGAGGACAAGGGGTGGGGAAAAAACCCCCTCTGCAGAGCTGTTTGCCAAGCAGAGTCAACAACGCTGGACTAAACAGAGGAGTGTCTGATCTGGCACCTTAATAAATACATTTATTCCTATATTTATGGTCAGTGGTTTTGCCCTCCACGTCCCACAAGCGCAACCAGGCACAGAACGCTAGTCAAAAGGTGTCAGGAACCGAAAATGACAAATAACAGAGCAGGAGCTCCTCATATATAAATATAAATGGTGGGGCAGCGCAAGGCGGAGGGCAGCAGCCAACGGAGGGCAAGGGGACAGATGCAGGCAGCTCTGAGGGCCTCCTCGGCTCAGCAAAGCCCCCCCTCCCCAACAAGAGGGGCTCCCTGGGCCAGTCGGGGTTCAGATTCACACATTAGGGTCACATTTCAAAAGAGAAGAAGAACTGCAAGGCTTCTTAATGGAATTGCCTCGAAAACATCTGCCTGCTCTCCTTCCCTTGGGCTGGTGGTTAAAGGAGGGGGACTCAGGTCTCGGAGAGGAAATGCCAGATACTGACCCCCCCCTCCCCACCCCCGGTGAGCAGAGCCCCCCCTCCTTTTTGCTCTGTGTCTAAATTAGCCACAACCAAGCACAATTTTCTCCTGCTAAAGTTTGCTTGGGCTCCTGGCCAGGGGGAACATCGCAACCGCTTACTGGCCAAGAGCCTCAGTGGAAAGTTCAGAGTTTCGGAGGAAGAACCTCGGCAGCCCTGGCACCTGGTGCCTCGGCTGGACGGGAGCCCCTGGGGAAACATCTGGGCAGAAGGGAACGGCGCTGGCCCTCCCTGGCTCCAGCAACAGGCGGCTTCATCCATCTCACCTGAAGAGATGCCACAGATGCTTCCCAGACAGAGAAGCGAAGGAGCCTTGGGAGGAGTCTTAGTGGACAACCAATTAAATATGAGCCAACAATGTGCGGCGGCAGCCAAAAAAGCCAATGCAATCCTAAGCTGCATTAACAGAGGGATACAATCAAGATCAAGGGAGGTATTAATACCACTCTATAAAGCCTTAGTTAGACCACACCTAGAGTACTGCATCCAGTTTTGGTCACCACACTATAAAAAAAGATGTTGAGACTCTAGAAAGAGTGCAGAGAAGAGCAACCAGGATAATTGGGGGACTGGAGGCTAAAACATGAGATGAACGGTTGCAGGAACCGGGCATGGCTGGTCTAGTGAAGAGAAGGACCAGGGGAGACATGAGAGCAGTCTTCCAATATTTGAGGGGCTGCCACAGAGAGGAAGGGGTCAAGCTATTTTCCAAAGCACCCAAAGGCCAGACAAGGAATAATGGATGGAAACTGACCAAGGAGAGATTCAACCTGGAAATAAGGAGGAATTTTCTGACAGTGAGAACAATCAACTCATGGAACAGAAGTTGCTTTCAGAGCTTCATCACTGGATGCTTTCAAGAAGAGACTGGACTTCCATTTGTCAGAAATGGTGTAGGGTCTCCTGCTTGGGCGGGGGGTTAGACTAGATGACATTACAAGGTCCCTTCTAACTCAGTTAATCTGTATCTGGATTGGTTAGGGAGGGTTGTACCTTGATGATCTTCTGCTTGAATCCAGTTTGCGGTTGTTACCTCTGATCACTCGTCTTGGTCACTTCCAGACCCCTTCGCAATTACGGTCCTGAAATAAAATTGCAGGTTGATTTTTCCACCCCCTACAAGATGCCTCCCGCAAGTCAGATTCTGGGAAGAGACGCAATGCCTCCGCATGCCTTAATTCCAGGCCGTGCAGCCGGGCACGGATGGTGGGGCAAACCCCAAGCCACACAAGAGCTACTTCTGTGTCCTTTGATGCCACTTGGGCCCCTCTGTTCAGGCAGCTGTGGGAGGGCGGAAAGCATCAAGAGAAGCCGCCGCTTGCGCACCCCCTCCTGCCTCCTGGTGGGCACAAAAGGGCAGGGGGGCAAGGAAGAAAGGGCACCCTTCTTGGTCCACTCCGGATGGGCAGATGTCCTTCAAAGCAGCGGAGGCCACCAGGGAACATCTAGGCTGCTGCTGGCTCCAATTCTTGCCAGGCTCCACAAGTAGGCCACCGGGGACGATGGGTCCTCCCTTCCCGGCCTCAAATGCCTTGTGGTTATCGGGTCAGTTTCCACCAGGTCTCCTGACCCAGACAAACCGGCCAGCCCTGTGGACAAAGGGACAGGCCAGAGTTGGTCGGTCTTCACCGTCTGCCCAGTTGAATGCCAGGTCTGCAAACCAGCCTGGCCGCCAACCCCCTACTGAGGTCCGTTTTTGAAACTTTTTTTCCTCTGAAGAAACCTTTTTTCGGCTTTCTCCTTTTGTCAGAGGTGGGGTTAAACCGAGCCCTTCCTGGCAGATGGCACCCAAGGCAACATTGCGTGGCTTGGAGGGAGAGGCTAGCTGGGCCACTGGCTGACCACCAGGAGCCCTGGCCAGCTGGGTTGGCAGCTAGAGTGGGGGAAAGGTTTGTTCAGCAGGAGAGTTTGGATAAATATTTATCTGCAGAGGGCAGGTGCCCAAGGAGGTGAGAAGGGGCCAAAAGGCTCCGGTCAAGCTTCAGGCGAGAGAAGGAATTTGATGGCCAGATAAGAGAGGAAACAGGGGCGCTTTCCCAGGTGGCAGCAAAGGGGTTGTGCCAACGCTGGCACTTATCCTGCTGGCCGGAGAGAGGCCGGTGCCTTTTCCAAAACCAACCAATCAGGTCATCCTGGAGGGCCGCCAAAGCCGGACACAGGAAGCTTCTGTCCTCCCTGAGCCACCAGGCCAGGCTGCCCAGGCACTAAGAATAGCAACCGGACAGGAGACGGGGAAGTGCCCTGAAAAACCCACTTCTGTGGATTTGCTCTTCACACAGCCAAGCACAAGCTCTCTTCCGATGCCAGCAGCAGCACGTGGCACATTGGGTCCTGGCGTTTTGGGGCTACCTTCACCTTGAGAAGTTTAATCGGGAGGTGCAGACTTGGGTTCAGAGAGCGCAAAAAAATATAAAAAGCAGCCACAGGCGGTTTTCTTTCAATACCCAAGAAAACGCTCACCAGATTTCTGTCTGCAAGGAATATAAATCCTTCCATTCCCCACCATCATCCTGTCAGAGGTGAAGAAGCTTCTTGGATGAGAAGCGAAACGTCTTCAAAAGAAAAAACAAGAAAGACCAGCTGCTCACCAGATTTGTTGACCAGGAATAAAACAAAGCCGGTGGGTTGTTCATCACATTGGGAGCTGAAGGAAGGGCAGGGCTGAGGACAGAAGATGAACCCGAATCAAACTTCCCTTGGGTGAAATGGATGGCTACTGTAGGCTCTCCCTTCCTTCCTTCCTTCCTTCCTTCCTTCCTTCCTTCCTTCCTTCCTTCCTTCCTTCCTTCCTTCCTTCCTTCTTTTCTTCTTTCTCTCTCTCTGTGATTGCTGACCCTTGAGTTCACCATGCCTTCTCCTTTCCTGGCAGTTCCTGCAACAGTTCACAAAATTGGAGTTACTGCAAGGCCTTTTCCGGGAAAAACCAAGTTTCTAAAAAAGAAAAAAGAATAACCCCAAACCACTTGGCAAGTGACAGTATGGAAACCAGTTTACAGCCAAGCGTGGGTGGGGTTCCCCCACAGGACCAGACGAATCCCCCTGACTTTCGATCCCAGAACCGATCACCTCATATCCACCGCCTCTTTTCTTCCTTCAAACCTCAGAATGAGAAAACGCTACACTTTAAAATTAAATATCGGGCCCTTTTACAAACCAAGGCAACCACTGGCTTGGATCTGATCCCTCTGGAAGGGCTGCCATCCCTGGGACCGACAGAGCGTGCCTTGAAATGTTAGTTTATTTCTTTGCCCCTCGCACATTATTAACTTGGAGAATTTCCTGCCTGAAGTATGGTGATGGTTACACATTTATTTATTTATTTAGTGACATTTATATACCGCCTCACAGTGCAAGCACTCTCTAAGCGGTTTACACCAGTAAGCAATGTATATTTTATATTGCCCCCAACAATCTGGGTCCTCATTTTACCTACCTCGGAAGGATGGAAGGCTGAGTCAACCTTGAGCCGGTGAGATTTGAACCGCTGACCTGCGGATCAGTGTCAGCTAAAGTGGCCTGCAGTACCTGACTGCAGGTATTTAGACGGCTATACCTGAATCTCGCCAGAGCTTCTTAAGAGTATACCTTATATTAGCATCCCTGTGTCTCAGGTGTCGTCCCCCCCTTGAAAAACAGGGATGGGGGAATCGGATCCTGCTCACGGCTT
Source organism: Diadophis punctatus similis (assembly GCA_023053685.1). Taxonomy (NCBI): domain Eukaryota; kingdom Metazoa; phylum Chordata; class Lepidosauria; order Squamata; family Dipsadidae; genus Diadophis; species Diadophis punctatus. The sequence goes on along the minus strand of JALIGW010000011.1, from coordinate 17,538,586 downwards.
CTGCAGGGGAGGGATGGGGCTGAGGCAAGAAGTTCATCTCCTCTTGGTGCTATTTTCGCAAAGCATCAACGCTGAGCTTCCCACAAAGGCAGAACAGAGAGAGAACTGGCTAATTCCTTGGCATTTCTAACTGGGTGGGCTCCTCACCTCCAGGTAAACAGCAATTTGCTCAGCACCAGGTAGATTAAAGGGGAAAGCACTTAATCCCAACCGGCAACCCAGGCAGAGAGTGGGGTTGTTGTTTTTTGTCGTCGGACGGATGTTCATCACTTGAACGCATAAAGCACCAAATGCTTTCTTAAACGGAGGGAGGCGGGCCGCACAGGGTGGTCGCTTGCTGGAAGTCTCCTTGCATCACACACACACCACAAACCCCCTTTGGCAAAAAAAAAAAAAAGGAAAGAAAAGGCAAGAAGGGAAGGGAAAAAAAAGATAATGGTAGGAACAAATTGTTTACAGCTGAAGATGACTAAAAAGTTCTCCTCGTCCCAGTTGCGGGCAAGTCGGAGAACTCTTGATGCCGGATCCGTTTTCCCTCCGATGGTTCCCAGGGTGGCCTGGAAGGCCCCCCCCCCACTTCGCCCTTCCTGTTTGGGATTTGTTTCCACAAACTTTGGACGGATCAAGTTCAGAGGGTAATAATGGGGGGAATTTGGCTGGAGAGCGTGCAGAGGCAATCTGCTGGCAGAGAGAGCGGCCCAGCACAATGGCCTTTTGTCCCCCCACCCCAGTGCGCTTCACATCCCCTCTTTTATCAGAAAATAACAACACCCCTGGCGTTGGAAATGCCCCCCCCCCGGAAAGACAGCATCCGCGCCACGAAGGCCTCCTGACTCCCAAGATTAAGAAGCAATTCCCACCCTGCCTTCCACTTATCTCTACTTGCTTCCCCCCTAAGACGTCACTCCTTTAATTTTTTTTAAATTAATCGGTGGAGATTATGAGGGACTCTGCTTCCTTCCTCAAGCCTGGACCCCTCTCAGGCGCCTCAGAGAGGAAGGTGTAACGGGATAGACGGAGCTGCACATCCCGTTTTAAAGATATTCCGAGGATGTTGGCCCCATGCCGGTCCCTCCCTCTGCCAGATCGTCCCCCGAAACAAATACACGAAGGATCTCCCCCTCCCTCCTCTCTCTCCCACACGTCTAACGTCCCTACTCTTGGATTGCTCCTGTCCCCAAAAGTGCTGTCATCTCAAAGCTGGCTCGCTTTCTATGTAGTGTAAGGTGACCAGATTTTAATAGTTGTAAAGCGGGACACCATTGACCGGGGGGGGGGGTTTTCTAGGGGAGCAAGACGGGAGGGGTCCGTCTCTTATCCTGCAGCTTTGTGCATCCCCCCCAAACCCCCCCTTCATCACAGCCAGGGGTGGGTTCCTGCCGGTGCGGGCTTGCCTGTTCGTCGCCGCAGAGCCGAAGAAGCTGGTGGCGTTCGCAGCGCGGGGCTTCCCCCGGCCGCAGGGACGCCGCCATTTGCGTTCTTTTGCCCTCTGCGCATGCGCAAAGCGTTCTGCTTGCGCAGAGGGCAAAAGAACGCAAATGGCGGCGGCCGGGGGAAGCCCCGCGCCGCAAACGCCACCAGCTTCTGCGGCGACGAACAGGCAAGACTGCCACTGCCCCTCTCACTGCCCTCCCTCCCCGCCTGGCAGGAGGAGGCAGGCAAGGCAGGAGGCAGAGGGGTGTGCAGGGCAAATTCAAATTTAAAAAGCGGGAGTTTTTTGAAACACCGCGGGACGCGGGACAAATTATTCAAAAGCAGGACTGTCCCGCCAAAAGCGGGACATCTGGTCACCTTAATGTAGTGTCACGGCCAATCAGACAAGCAGAGGTCCGAGGGAATGAATTTGGCCAGAAATAATAAGTCAAACGGGTAAATAAGGACTGGGAATCTGATGGTGGAAGTTCCCCGCTAAAGATGGGGAACAAGGAAAGTTCCCAAGGGAGCAAGTATGGATCGATCTCTAGGGGATCCATTGCTGGGTTCCCAAGTCCTTAAGTTTCTTGTAGCGCTCCATGCAAGATTACTGGAGGTTGACTAACCGCTTTTAAAAGTTCTTTTTCTGGAAAGAAAATGTTCTGTGATTAGGGATGTAGGACAGGCCCAGATCTGCCTCCACAAGGTGGAGTGACCGTGCCAAAGTTCACTGGAAGAGTTTTTTTGGCCGGCTTGCCAGGCCGCGCACCTCCCCAGTGGGAATTGGCCAGGTGTGAACTCTCGTCCCGGAATGACCTGTGATATCACCTCAGATGGAAAACGAAGGATCTGGAACAGACGCAAGCTCTCGCTCTTTGCAGAAACCAAGTCTGGAAAAGTTTCCCCGACTTCTTCACCCTGGGAAGGATCACAGAGCCCTCAAAAGGCCTTTCAGCCGCAGCTGACCGTCCAATAGGGACCCTCAATCAAGAGACCTCACTGGAGAGATTCCGTTTCCAAAGATAGCAAGAATTTTCCAAACACAGCAACTGTCGATGAAACAGGGAAACCCTTTCTTTGTAAAGGGGACAACTGTGTCAAAGCCACCCAAAAGAAATAATAATAAAAATTAGTAGCTGGATACCCGTGCTTCGCTATGAAACTATGTGATTGGGCTTGATAAATTGACAGTTAAAGCTTGAAAATTAATGAGTAGTTACGATTGGGCTTGATACATTGACACTTAAAGCTTGAAAATTTATGTAGAATGTGTAACTCTACATGTTAATATAAGACAACTGGCAGTTGGAACAGAGTTCTTTTCAGGTGGGGAGGGGGAGTAGAATGTCTAAACTCCCTGCCCGCAGGCTGGATGAGTCACGCGCTGGCCATGCCCACGCCTGGTTTAGCGAAGGGGTAGCATCAGAACGTATTAATATAAGGCAACTGGCAGTTGGAACAGAGTTCTTTTCAGGTGGGGAGGGTGAGTAGAATGTCTCACTCCTTAGCATCAGAGCATGTTAATATAATACTGTATAAGAAATATTAATGATCTGATGAAAAATCAGATCACTTTCTTAGCGAGCATCTAGAAGCCAAGAGAAAGATACGTGCCAAGTTTCAAGTTTGTAGGCTTTACAGTTCTGGAGATTTTGTGATGAGTGAGTGGTATTTGGCTTTTATATATATATATAATATAGGTAGTCTTCGACTTAAGACCACAATTGAGCCCAACATTTCTGTGGCTAAGCAAAGCACTTGTGAAGTGAGCTTTGCCCCATTTTACGACTTTTCTTGCCGCATGTTGTTAAGTGAATCACTGCAGTTGTTAGATTAGTCACACAGTCATTAAGTGAATCTGGCTTCCCCCATTGACTTTGCTTTGTCAGAAGGTCGCAAAGGTGATCACATGACCCAGGACGTTACGACCATCGTAAATACGAGTCAGTTGCCAAGCGTTTGAATTTTGATCACGCGGCCACAGGGATGCTGCATAGGTCATAAGTGTGAAAAGCGGCCAGAAGTCCCTTTTTTCAGTGCCGTGGTATCTTTAAACGCGTCACTAAAACAACTCTTGCAAGTCAAGGATTACCTGTAATAATATTCAGGTATGTTTTGCAATGAAATAAAAGAGAGAGATGTAGAGACAAGCTGGATTAATTTGAGAGTATCATTAGCACTTAAGGATCATCACAGGATAAAAAGTTAGGAATTTGATGCGGTTGGAAGCCAAAGATTCTGTTAAAAAGAAGACCAAACAGCAGGAAAAAGATGAAGAATATGGAAAAAAATCTTGGTACATTCCTGTATCCCTAATCACAGAACCAGAAAGTCCCAATTTTCTTTCAAGTTCAGGAAAAAAAACTTTTAAAAGCCGTTAAGTCAACATCCAGTAATTTTGCATTTAGACCATGGGCAGCACTACAGGAAACTTAAGAACTTGGGAACCAAAGGTTGCGGAATTGGAAGAGAATAATATACAAAATTACTGAGTTCCATGTTCTGAACAGATGAGGGAAGCAAAAAGGACACATTTGAATTTGAGTATCAAAGATAAAGCCAGGATCAAAGCGATTGGGATCAGCTTTGAGGGTGGGGGGGCTGTAGCTGCAGGGTCCCTGGGGAATAGCCCCGAACTAGCAGAAGGGCAGAAGACCACCTTCTGGGGACCCCTGGAAGAGACCCATAAGAGTGTCCGGGTGCGAAGAGGTTAATTCTCCGAGAGAAACTCTTTTTTCATTCGCATGGAATTTTTCCTTTGGAATATAAACACTTTGGAATATAAACAGTTGCGGCTAGCAGCAAAGGCAGTTTTGCATTCTCTCTAGTCTTCGTACCCCAAATGAGGTTTTCTGCTATGTGTGTGTCCCCCCCCCTATTTTGCTGGTGGGGGGGAATGTCCGAGAGACATCACTACTGAATAGAAACTCAGATGACACACTGGGGAATGAAAACAGGGGAAGGGGGGGAATAAAAATGTTATTAGACAAATGCAAGTTAATGATGAAATATGTGTAACTATTAAAATAGAAAAAGAATTGGAGATGTATGTAAATAGATAATCGGGCGGTGCTCGAACACCATCCTAAGATTATACTGAGTTGAAAATAAATAAACGCAACAATGAAAGGAGGAGATGGAGAGTGAAGGATAAAAAAGAAGAGGAGAGAAGAGAGGAGAGGGGAAAGAAGAAAGGGAAAAGGAGAGGAAGAAAGGGAGGGGAAATAAGAGTAGGAGAGAGGATTGGAAGGGAAGAAGAGGAAAGGAGTGGGGGAAGGGAAGGGGAAGGAGAGAAGGAGAAAGATAGAAGGAAAGAAGAAAGTGGAAAGGATTGGAGATGTATAAATTTCCATATTATTAAAGAAGGTAAATGGAAATAATACTGTATATAAAAGAGAGAGATATTTATATAGAAACAAAGACTTATATTTAGGAATGAAGCAACTAGATTAAATTATGTAAACTGGATTATCACGTCATGTCCATGTTGTCTTGTTTTTTGGTTTTTTTTAAATTGTATTATAAATAAAAAACTTTTTAAAAAGTGGGAAAGGAGAGAAGAAGGGAGGGAAGGGGAAAGAGGGGAGAGAAAGAGGGGAAGGGTTGTTGTGGAATAAAGAGAGGATACGGAATGGTTAAAGAGCAACGGCGATAATATGTTTACATTTAAATTTAGGAAAGATAAGGTAAATGATTATTAATGATTAAGAGATTGTATATTTGTGTGCTTGTATGAGAAAAAAAATAAAAAAAATTGGGGGAAAAAAAGACATCACTACCCTGAGCAAACATCGAGGGGGGAAACGCTGCCAGCCCAGCCCAACCCCGCAGTTAGAGTGCAGTACTGCAGGCTACTTTAGCTGACTGTGATCAGCAGGTCAGCGGTTCAAATCTCACCGGCTCAGGGTTGACTCAGCCTTCCATCCTTCCGAGGTAGGTAAAATGAGGACCCAGATTGTTGTGGGCAATGTAAAATATATACTTTGCTTATTGGTGTAAACCGCTTAGAGAGTGCTTGCACTATGAGGCGGTATATAAGTCAATCAATCAATCAATCAATCAATCATAAATAAATAAATAAATAAATAAGGAGGAAGCGGCCCTGTGGGAGGCTGACTGTGCTTCAGATCCTGGCGCCAGCAACCCCCCCAAAGCAGAGAGAGACCTTCTGGAATCTGGCTTGCTCTCCCCTCATCAGCCCAGGGGGATTAAATGGGGCTCTGTTTTCCTAAACCCCCAGAATCCACAGAACAACAGAGTTGGAAGGGTCCTCGGAGGTCTTCTAGCCCAACCCTCTGGTCAGGCAGGAACAGGTAGTCCTCGAGTCACGGCCGCAATTGAGCCCAACACTGACGTTGTTAAGCGAGACATTTGCGAAGCGCGTTTGGCCCCCGTTTTACCACCTGTCCTGCCCCCCGTCGTTAAGTGAGTCACCGCAGCTGTTAAAAAGTTAGCAAGACGGTCGTTAAGCAAATACAGCTTTCCCCGTCGACTTTGCCCATCAGAAGGTCGCCAAAGGGGATCATGTGGGGACCCCCCCACCCCCACTGCGGCCATCGTAAATATGAGTCAGCGCCGGCCAAGCCTCCGAATATTGGAATCACGCGACCGTGGGGATGCCGCCACGGTCGTAAGTATGAAGCCACTTTTTTCAGTGCCATTGTGACTTCCAACGGTCACTAAGCGAACCGTTGTAACTCGAGGACTACCTGTAAGGAATAAGGGTCACTTTTTTTTTTGGCCTGGCAGAAGGCGGCCAGCAGGGCCGAGAGGACGGCTCAGGACCCCTTCCCTCCCGCCTCAGGTGCTCCCCTCAGGCCGCAGCGTACCCTCCACCCGCGAAGGGGAGCGAGGGGCGCCCGAGGGAAGCTTCCCTGAGGGGAAAAGGCCGACGAAGGCGCCCTTTTCGGCCACACGCCCGGGTTAAGCCGTCGCTGTCGGGCTGCCCCTCGCCTTCCCCGGGACTCCAGGAGGGAGCCAGCCTCGCCTTGCGCACCTGAGGGAAAGAGGGGGCCGCCGAGAGACCCGCGCAACTCCCCTCCGCGCCTTGCGGGGAAGGGGACTCTGCAAGAGGACCGACCCCCCCCCCCAATCACCCAAACCCGCCGGGCTCTCGCAGGCCGCCCACCCCATTCTTAGGCTCCCTTCCCCGCGCCCTCGCGGCGTTGCGCACCGGCCTCCCGCTCGCTCTCTCCGGAGTTCGGACAAGACGCGGCGGGGGCGGAAAGGAAGCCGGGAAGCGGCCGCCCATCCATCCCGCAGCCGAAAGGGCGCCGGGAACAGCTGGAGGGGACCCGGCACGCGCCCGCCTTCCCCGCGGCGCTTGGATCCGCCTGCGCGCAGCCTCCCTTTCCCTTCCCTTCTTCGCCTCCTCCTTTCTTCGCTTTCCAGCCAAAGGCCGCTTTTGATGTGGCCCCGAGGGAGGAACCCTAACCCCCAACCCCAAACATCCCGCAAGATCCGCCTGGGAGATTTACGGCTGCCGGGCCTGCAAATTTTGAGGTTTTTCCCCCACCCTTTTTTGTTGCTGTTGCGAGGTTCTTTTTTCCCTTCCCATTCCCAATATTCCCTAATTAGCCTCCAAATATAGGTAGTCCTCGACTTAGGACCGCAATATCAAGTGAGACACTTAAGTGAATTGTGCTTCGCTTTTTCCGCCCTTTCTTGGCCAGCTTTGTTAAGTGAATCCCTGCCATTGTTAACAGGTTAACAGAGTTGGAAGGGACCTTGCAGGTCATCTAGTCCAACCCCCTGCCCAAGCAGGAGACCCTACATCTGCCTCTACCTAGGATCAAACTCACAGCCTCCTGATGGTGAGGCAAGAGCTCCACCTCTAGGCCACATACTGTTAAATTAGTCACACGGTTATTAAGTGAATCCGGTTCCCCCCCCCCCATGCACTTTGTTTGTTAGACGGTCCCTCAAAGGGGGATCGCAGGACCTTGGGACGCTGCGACCGTCGTAAATGCGAGTCAGCGGTCAAGCATCCGAATGTAAATCATGTAACCCGTGGGGGTCCCAAATCTGAAAAGCGGTCCCAAGTCCCTTTTATTCAGTGCCGTTGCGACTTTGAACGGTCACTAAGTGAAACAGTTGTAACTCGAAGACTACCTGTAAAGGCGGCTTGTTTGCAAAAGGCAGAAAATCTGCTTTCCTTTCTGATTCCATGGGGGCTCCACACACACACATACTCCAGCATGTACCCAGAAAGGCTTAGCAATTGAGACGTCACTCACCCCAGTAGCCAACAGCTCTGTTAACAATGGCTTAGTGAATAAACCACCATTGGATGAGGAGGTGGACTTCAACTCCCAGAATCCCCTAGGCTTCGAAGACCGCCTCTTGGGAGTTGCCGAAATTGAGAAATATTATACTGAAAACTCCTCCTCCTCCAGGCATCTTAAACCTCTTTTTTCGGAGGTTGCATCCTTCCAAGCCCCTAAACCAGGGGTCCCCAAACTTGGCAACTTTAAGACTTGTGGACTTCAACTCCCAGAATTCTCCAGCCAGCTATGCTATGCTGGCTGGAGAATTCTGGGAGTTGAAGTCCACAAGTCTTAAAAGTTGCCCAGTTTGAAGACCTCTGCTCTAAAATGCTATTGGGTTTCCTCCTCCTCACCCACCCTCATCTCCCCTTCTCCAGATAAACATTAGAATTGGACACGGGACCGGAGCAGGAGGACTCCATCCCGTAATCACCCCGTCTTCCTCCTTCTCGTGGCCTCCCAAACAGTGGTGGGTTCCTACCGGTGCGGTCCACTCTATAGCACTGGTAACGGCCCGCTGGTGACGTCACAGTACTGGTGCAGTCGGTTGCCGGTGCCTGGGCGCCATTTTTTTAAAAAAATTTCTTCTGCACATGCCCAGAAGCCGAGTTTCTGATACTGTGCATGCGCTGCCTTCCTACCCCACAGTGAGTCCAAGCAGGGGAGGATAGCTGAGGGAGCGCGTGAGATGCTGAAAGAACGGGCGGCAGGAGCTATCTCCGTTCTCCTCCCTTCAGCAGTCCGAGAAGCCACGAACGCGCGGTGATGATCCTAGGCATTTTCGCACGTTTGAGGCTTCTTGAGCTGCTGAGGGGAGGGGGAACGGGCGGCAGGACCTATCTCAGTTCCCCTCCCTTCAGCACTCCGAAAAGCCACGTCCACCCGGTCACATGGCCAGCAAGCCACACCCACCTGGTCACATGGCTGGCAAGCCACACCCACAAAATAAGCCACACCCACAGAGTGGTAGTAAAAAAATTAGGAACCCGCCCCTGCTCCCAAATCAGAAGCCTTCCTTCCAACGGGAAACGGAAAAGCCACGTGGAGGTTTCTCGTTTTATTTTCCAGCCTGTCTATCTTAAAAAGCATTTTACAAATAGATTCTTCTTACAATAGCGATAAATAGATAATATATATATATATATATATTATATATTATATATATTTTATACACAGGTCACTGGAAACACGAATACAGTCTTGGAGTTTAAATTAAATACAATGTTTAAATTTTGTAAGTTCATGGATTCGGTGCATCTTTAAAAAAATAAGAATAAAATTAAATTAAATTAAGCAACCAAAACAACCCAAAACGGAAGAAAGAAAGGACGGATTTACACAACAGACATAAGAGAGAGACCCAGACACCGTGGAATCTTTTCACATCATCGGAAGGGTGTTTAAAATTAAACGTGGGTGCCTGGGAATCGGGGGGCCATTTTCCCTGATCCAGACACCTGTGGAGCCAGTAGGGTGCATTGCCCACAAGTGCCCCCAACCCCTAAATCCTGCACAGCGTGGGGGGCAGCCCAACCACAGCAGAGGGAAGGTCCCTGCAGCTTAGAGCCCAGCCAGAGCGTCAAATGGGGTCTCCTGGTTCCTTTGGCCAGGCCATGTGGGGTGAAGGGGGGCTGGTGGCCGAGCTGCCCTGGATTCAGCCAAGCCCCTCCTCCACACCCTAGCTGACCTGTGGCGAGATTGTCAAGGTTTCTTTGGGATGAACATCCAGGAAGGGAAAGGCTGGGAACGTCTGGGCAGGAAACGCTCTCCCCCACCCCCAAAGTGCCACTAGGATAAGAGGGAACACGGCCGCCGTGGGTGGCAAACCGGACAGGGAACATGACGAGAACCCAGGGCAAGGAGGAGTGTGCCAGCCGGGCAGGGGAGAGACGCAGGAGCAGCACATTGGTGGCAGGGCCAGTTGAAAAAATGGAGACGGAGGGAGCCGATGCAGGCGTAATCCAGATGGTGCCCTATAAACACCTCCATCCATGGGTCTCCTCCGCGTGGTTGAAACACCGTCCAGAGATCCAGCGGTCCAGGAAACTGCCTTCTCCAGCTTGCCCGGCTGTCCTTTGTCAAGGTGGCCCCTGCAAATGGCGTGGCTGCCGGCCTCTGCGATAGGAAAGCCAGGGAAGAGGCCGAACGGCCAGTCCAGACGGCCTCCCCAGACGGACCGGGTCGGTGGGAAACACGCAGGCCTTCTCCGTATCTCTCTGTGATTGTCCACCGTTTTGACTCCACAGGCTGGAGGGTTTGGGTTAGGGGTGGAATTGGGGAGGGGGCATCTTTGAGCACAGCTCATGGAAGGGGGGGGAGAAATCGAGGCCCGGGGCAATGCCATTCCTGGCGTGCCTTGCACCGCGATGGAAGGAAGCCGCCGGACGTGGCCGGAGAGGAAAAGAAGCAGCTGCTTAAAATGGAAAGTTTTGCTGGTCGGAGTGTCGTCTTGTGCCGAGACGAAGATTGGGCTTCTCCGCATTTGCCTGAGCTTGTGTTCTTTGCCGTGAGCTGTCGGGGAGGGTAAAGAAAGTGTCATCCCGCCCACCCAGATCCAGGATGGGGGATGAAAGGTAGAGGGGGTACCACGGAGCAGTAGGGAACCAGCAGAAACAGGGAGGAACAGGTGTGGGTGTGTGTGAAGGGGCAGGGCCCCCTAACTGGGTCTTTTGAGGGTTGGCCAGAGGCTCAGGGATGGGAGGGCAGAGAAAATACTGGGGGACCCCAGGTCTGACCTGCTCAAGAGGCACATCCACGAGACGGGAGGGAGGTTAGCAGCTCTGGGGTAGGGAAACAAAAGGAGGATTAAAACCGGTTCCACATGTACCGATTTCCTACCTGACAGAACCCCTCCACAGAAAAGGACCCTCCCTCCTCCAGCCCTTGCGAACCCCCCTCACCAGGTGTGGGGGCTGCTGGTCCGAGTGTTCAAGCTGGATCTGGATCTCTGGGCAAGGGGGGTCCGTGGGCTTCCTGGGGTCCGGCTGGGGGGAACATGAGGGGCCTGGAGAGGGTAGCAACAAGGCAATTTGGGATTAAAACCAGCCATCCCTGCCTTGGGAGCAAAGGGGCCCCACGCTGGGCACCAGGGGGCGAGGGTCCATCCCATTTGTCTGTCTGTGTGCGTGTGTGCGTGCGTGTGGAGGGGGTGGAAGCCCAACTCCTCCAGAGCAGCCTTGTGGGGCGCAGCAAGGAGGGGCAGGGAGGTACCTGGAGAGCTGCCCCCACTGAGGGTGCTGCCGCTGTCATCCAGCCACGTGCTGTACACAAAGGAATCGCGTTTGTGGGAATGCGTCGATGGAAAGTGGCTCTCCTGGGACAGAGAAAGCAGAGGAGGGCGGGCTTAGTGGACACCCGTGCAAAACCGACGCGAATCTGACGTTCCTCCAGCAAGTTCCTAGTCCACAACGTTTAGGGCAGGGCCAGCCTTGGATCGGGAAGCCCTTCAAGTGGGTTGCAACTGAGAATCAGAGTTAAGTCAGGGGGAGTTGAAAAGAGGGGCTGCGCGCGCACCTCCATGTTTCTCCATGCACAGAAGCAAAATCTCGCCAAAATCTCGCACGCGCGCATATTCCCTCGCGAGATTTCGGCGAGATTTTGCTTCTGCGCATGCGCAGAAGCCAAAAAGCCGAAAATTTCTTTTAAAAAGATGGCGACGCATGCGACTGTCCGGCGAAGACGGCACCAGAGCAGTCGCGCGCAAATTGAGTAATCAGCGGTCCCTACTGGAGCTGCGCACTGGACCGCACCGGTAGGAACCCACCCCTGGCTGGAATCCTTGAGCCGTTTACGGCAACGGAGGCCTCTTTAATGGCCGCAGAGATGGCCTCCCTGCCCATTGCTTAAGGTATTCCGGGAAGCTTTCATTCAGCTGAACAACAAGCCACGATTTCCAGGGGCATAAACTGTGGCTTATTACTGCTTTTACTTTTCTACTTTCAAAGACGCTAGAAGCCAACAGGAGAATCTGTAAAAGCCACTTTTTTGTCTCCTTCTGAATTCCCTCCTGGTTTCTGTGCCCCCCAGCCCCCCTCCCTTCAGCCCCCCCCCCCGGTCCCCCGTGCCACCTCACCCCGCTTGTGTCATCCTGGCAGCCTTCGGCGTCCTCCACCATGCTGCCAAAGCTACTGGCACTGGAGGAGGAGCGGGACGATTCGTGCCCAGCTTCTGACTTTGGCATCACCGGATCCGCCCTGCAAGGGGTGGGTGGGAGAAACAGGGTTTTAAGGGGTTGCTGGGAATCAGAACCAAGGCCGGACTCAGGCAGCAGATGCCAGGGTTTCTTTTCCCACCTGTTCTTGGTAGTGGGCATCTCTGGCGAGCTCTGATTGGAGGAAGTCTCGGACCGGGGCTCCTGGCTGGTGTGGCTGCCATCCGGCGTCTTTGCAGTGCCCGTCGGGCTCTCCCTGTGGGACACACAGCCGGGGTTTCCAGATCAAGGCTGGGGCAGAGGAAGGCTGGGGGGTGGGAGCAGACCCTTCCCCACCCTCAGAAAGGAGCAACGTCTGTTGGGTCACGCTTGGCGCGAAGGCAACGGCTTTGATTGGGCTTCCGTGACTTTGAGGAAATCTCTCCGTTGTGGTTTAGTGCGCTCAGCGTGACGCACAATCGCGGCCTCTGACGATGGCTCAAGAAATCTGGGGGGCGGGGGGAAGAGGGACAACCCGCCTGCAGCCCCCCCCCCACCTTTTCTCCTGCACTTCCTGGATGTTCTCGATCCCGATGGCGCTGCTTCGTCGGGAACCGAATGGCCCCGATTTTTTCCGCGTCGGACTCTTTCCGGGCACGATCAAGGACTGCAAGAGACGGGGAGAAGTGGGGAGGGGTGTGTGTCATTAAGCAGAAAGATTGGAGGGGAGAGAAATTTGGGGAGGGGGTCTCTGCCTTGGGAAACCCTGCTCCAGAGCTGACTATCAGGCAAGCAAGCCGAGGGCGGGGGTAGTGAGAAAGACCACCACCTCCATCTCGACAACAGGACGCTGCGCTAACCACCCGTCGTCTTAACCATGTTTATTCCAAGTGTTCCAAATAACCTAGAACAGTGTTTCTCAACCTTGGCAGTTTGAAGATGTGTGGACTTCAACTCCCAGAATTCCACAGCCAGCGTTGCTGGCTGTGGAATTCTGGGGGTTGAAGTCCACACATCTTCAAACTGCCAAGGTTGAGAAACACTGACCTAGAATATCCCACTTGGGAACTGCCCTTGCTGGCGGTCCCTGAATAGCTATGGGGGTAGCCCCACAGCGTTCAGGGCCAGACCCCCACAGGGGCAATCCAAATCTTTCCAGGCCAACCTAAAAGTGCTTACGATGCCCTAGACAGAGGTCTCCAACCTTGGCAACTTTATGAGGTGTGGACTTCAACTCCCAGAATTCCTCAGCCAGCCATGCTGGCTGAGGAATTCTGGGAGTTGAAGTCCACACCTCATAAAGTTGCCAAGGTTGGAGACCTCTGCCCTAGAACAGTGTCTGCAAAACAGACAGCAGAACCGGTGTAAACCATACCTCCCCCTCCCCAAATAATCCCTCTGCATCGTGCCAAGGTTTTAATCCTTTTTTCTGGAGAGGATGCCCCAGGGGTGGGGCAGAGGTAGAAGGAGAAGCAGGTGGAGGGTGCAGGGGGGGAGGTTTAGAAAAGTGGAGATGTGAGCCAGGGAAGACCCCCCCCCCCAAAATGGGGATGAGTCTCTCTTCCTCCCAAGCCTCCATCTTTCTTTTCTACGAACTTTTTTTAAAAAAACAACACCCTGCAGAACGACAAGAAAACTCTGGGGTCCCCAAAAGGGGTCAGAAGGACAAACCGAAACAGGGAGATGGGCAGGAGAAAACGGACGCCATTCTGAGGTGGGGTTTGAGAGGGAAGGGGCGAGCTCGGCCCTCCCCGGCCAGCATTTACTACAACAACTTGTCGGTTTCACGCGGAAGGAAAGAAAGAAGGGTGCTGTTGAACTCTGAACCTTGCGCGTTACTCCGTGAGACGTTCTGTGGCTCCCAGGAGAGTTCGTCCTTCAATCTTATTTTCCCGCTGACAGCACAAAGACCCCCATCGCAGAGGGATAAAAGGGGAGACCTTGAAACCATCTGAAACAGGGGTCCCCAAACTTGGCAACTTTAAGACTTGTGGACTTCAACTCCCAGAATTCTGGGAGTTGAAGTCCACAAGTCTTAAAGTTGCCAAGTTTGAAGACCTCTGATCTGAAAGGATGGGAGACTCAGCTTGGCTTGCTGGGCGTGGGGGGGGCACTTCAAGGGCTCAGAAATGATCACCCCCCCTCTAACAGACCCCAACCCCCTCCCCCAGTTCGTGCATGCATCTGAGGTCTGCCTTAAAAGGGGTCAGTAGCAAAGGCCAAATTTGCACCCCCTTTGAAAGGAGCATCTAACCGTCTTCGGGATCCTAGCTTAACCAGAGGTGCTGAGGGCTGGGGAGGAAGGAATGCTTCCAGCCAGATGGAGGAGGAGGAGGGTCCAAGACCCCTGGAGGACTTCAGGGCGGGGGTGGGGGGGGGAGAAAGGCTAAAAGTACAAACAAGCCCAGAGGGCCCCGCTTCCTTTCAAATGCAAAGGGTTGTAATTATTGCAAAGCAAGCTGGCAAAAGGAAAGTCCTTCCCAGCAGTTTCCCAGGCTTAGGAAAGATGCCCCCCCACCCCGGGGAGGCAAGAGGGGTGGGGGGTATGCAATGGGGTGGGGGGAAGGGAAGAAAGAAAGAGAGAGAGAGAGAAGAGAGAGAGAGAGAGAGAAAAGAAAGAGAAAGAGAGAGAGAAGAGAAAGAGAAAGAAGAAAGAAAGAGAGAGAGAGAGAAAAGAAAGAGAGAGAAAGAAGAAAGAGAGAGAGGGAGAGAAAGAGAGAAAGAAAGAAAAAAGAGACATAGAAAGAGAGAGAAAGAGAAAGAAGAAAGGGAGAGAGAGAAGAGAGATCGAGAGAGAGAGATGATAGATAGATTAGAGAGAGAGAGAGAGAGAGAGAGAGAGAGAAAAGAAAGAGAGAGAAAGAAGAAAGAGAGAGAGGGAGAGAAAGAGAGAAAGAAAGAAAAAAGAGACATAGAAAGAGAGAGAAAGAGAAAGAAGAAAGGGAGAGAGAGAAGAGAGATCGAGATAGAGAGATGATAGATAGATTAGAGAGAGAGAGAGAGAGAGAGAGAGAGAGAGAGAGAGAGAGAGAGAGAGAGAGAGAGAAGGAGAGGAGAGAAAGAGAAAGAGAAAGAAGAAAGAGAGAGGGAGAGAAGATATCTATATTGAGATAGATATATAGATACCGTAGATAGATAGATAGATAGATAGATAGACAGATAGATAGATAGATAGATAGATAGATAGATAGATAGATAGATAGAGATAGATAGATATAGAGAGAGAGAGAGAGAGAGAGAGAGAGAGAGAGAGAGAGAGAGAGAGAGAGAGAGAGAGAGAGAGAGAGAGAGGAGAGGAGAGAAAGAGAAAGAGAAAGAGAAAGAAGAAAGAGAGAGGGAGAGAAGATATCTATATTGAGATAGATATATAGATACCGTAGATAGATAGATAGATAGATAGATAGACAGATAGATAGATAGATAGATAGATAGATAGATAGATAGATAGATAGATAGAGATAGATAGATATAGATAGATAGAGAGAGAGAGAGAGAGAGAGAGAGAGAGAGAGAGAGAGAGAGAGAGAGAAGGAGAGGAGAGAAAGAGAAAGAGAAAGAGAAAGAAGAAAGAGAGAGGGAGAGAAGATATCTATATTGAGATAGATATATAGATACCGTAGATAGATAGATAGATAGATAGATAGACAGACAGATAGATAGATAGATAGATAGATAGATAGATAGATAGATAGAGATAGATATAGATAGATAGATAGATAGATAGATAGATAGATAGAGATAGATAGATAGATAGATAGATAGATAGATAGATAGATAGATAGATAGATAGATAGATAGATGAGAGAGAGAGAGAGAGAGAGAGAGAGAGAGAGAGAGAGAGAGAGAGAGAGAGAGAGAGAGAGGAGAGGGGGGAGGAGAGAGAGAAGAATGAAGAAAATTCCAGCCACCTCTTCAATGGTTCCTATGCCTATCGCGCTGCCTCGACGTCCGTACCTACTTGACGTTTTTCCAGGCACAAGCAATGACTGGCAAGTGGGCAGAGCATGAAAAAGGAGAGGGGTGAAGAGGACAGAGGGGGGAGAAGGGGGGGAGGACAAAGGAGGAGGAAGGGAGAGAGAGAGAGAGAGGGAGAGAAAGAAAAAGAAGTCATGCAAAGAAAATGGCGCTCAGTCATTATCCACCAAGGGCCCAGCCTCCCATGAAAAGGGCCAAGGTAGCCAGCAGGCATGGAGTGGGCATGAGAAGGCAGAGGACGCTGCTGGGGCTGTGCCTGGGATGGGATGGGGGGGTTGGAGGGGGGGGGGAAAGCTGGGAGATGTTTGCCTGGGGTTGGGCAGTGGAAGCGATGCCCAAGGTGTGGGTCTCAATTTCAGGGACTCTGCCATGCTCGCTGCCCCCTCTTGTTACAGCAGCCCAGATGTTCTCTGGCATCCACCGGGTGCCCTCCACCCCAGCAATCCTCCAGCCTGGGGGGAGGAGGCAGGGGAGGGCGGGAGACGCCCCCCTTTATAAGCCACAACTGTGAGGGAGAGAACCTGGGGATGCTCAATGCCCCCCAGCCATGAGAAAGGGAACGTGGCCTCCAGAAAGGCAGGGCCCACAAGACCACCCCACAGCCCACAAGACCACCCCCCTCCCTTCCAAGCCCTGCCCAACCAAGGGTCCTGCCCACCCCTCTAGGCAGCCAACTCTCTGCCTTTCGGTCAAGGCTCCTATGCTGGGGCAAAGCTGCCACCCAGTGGCCACTCTGGGGCACTGCAGCCCAAGGAGGTACCACGGGCAGGGAAGAACAGGGGAGACGTGGGTCTGCTCCTGAACCCACATCCTCCCCTGCCCACCCTGCCAATATCCAACGCCATCCCCATTGGGGTGGGGGCCCAAGCAAAAACTAAGGTCACCCCAGAAGGCGCTGGGGGGCTGTGAAGGGGAGTGGGGGAAATGGGCACTGAAGGGCATGTGGGGGGGGGGAAGGCAGGGAGCATAGGGGGGCACTCACTAGGCCCATGGCTTTTGCGATGTCAGGGCTGTGGTGCCCAAAGCTGCCGCTCTGGCTGGTAGTGACGGTGTTCTGCCTCTTGCCGCTGAGACCCATGGCGTCCATCGACTGGCTGCGGCTGCGAATCACCCGCTGGAAGGGAAGGCCGGGCCCACCCTGAGTCACCCTTTGCCCCTCCCCGGGCTCCCCACTGCCCCTCGAAGTGGGGACTTAGGTGGCGGACCAGTCTGGCTCCAAGGAGCAGAGATGCCAGGAAGCCCGCTGCCTGTGGGGGGGGGGGTTGCAGCCCCAGGAATCACCTGCGGGAGGGAGGCCGGGGGAGGGGCTGCCGAAAGGGGGCGGAGATCAAGGCACGAACCCACAAGATGACCCCTCAGCATCTCCGGCCGCGCTGCCCACCCTCACCTTGAACGATTCGAAGAAGCTGCTGCTGCCTCCCCCGCCGTTCTCCATCTTGTCATCCTCGGCCCCCAGACCCATCATGGACTGGCTGTTGAGGTGCAGCTCCTCGTAGAGGGTCTCCAGGAGGGCCGCCCGCGTGCGCTCCTGTCAGGACAAGGGGACACCCCCCTTGAGCCAGCTGCAGAGACTGCGTGAGGGTCAGCAAGATGGGGAGCGGGGCGGGGGGCAGAGAAGAGGTACTGGGGTACACACACACCTCCCTCCACTTGCAGAAGAGCCAGCCAGAGAGGCTCCTCTCCCCACTCCTCCCCCAATTTCTCGGAAACTCACTTCCAGTTTGGCAAATTTTTCCGCTTTGTAGCAGGCGTATTCGGCGTTGATCAACTTGGTCAAAAGGAACGTCTGGAAGTCCGGCCCCTGCAGGGAGAACGGGGTGGGTGGGGACGTGTATGCAAGGGTTGGTTTGGCTGGGCGAATAACCCAGAGGTGGGCTTCAGATACTTTAGCAACGGGTTCGCTGTCCCATTGCTGGGTGGGCGTGGCCATGATGGGTGTGGCCTAGTTGGCCGCCTGCATCATGGCGGGAGGCAGGGGTGGGTTCTAACTTACCTCGCCGCCGGTTCGCTTCTGCGCATGCGCAGAAGCAAAAGCCAGGAAAAAACAGGGGGAAAAAGGCCGAAAACAAAATGGCGGTGCATGCACATTGCCCAAAACTTGGCTTCTGCGTATGCGCAGAAGCAAAAACCAGCAAAAAATAGCAAAAAACCGACAACAACCCCCCAAAAAGATGGCGGCGTCCACAGACTGGCACCGACAGAACCAGCTCCGTGATGTCACCACCGGTTTGCTACCGGTTCTACAGAACCGTTGCGAACCGGGAGGAACCCACTTCTGGTGCCGGAGGGGCGGATTTTTCACTCTCCCCAGGCTCCGGAGGGTTTCCTCGAGCCTCCAGGAGAGCGAAAACTGCTTCCCTTGGGCTCCAGAGGCCGGAAACAGGCCCGTTTCTGGATTTCCGGAACCTCCGGTAGGTCCTTTAGCCCTCCCAGAGCCTTGACGTGGCCCCTGCACTTATCTGGAATGATGAACGGGCCGCGTGGAGACTCCTGGGAGGGGCGGGGCCAGCCAGGGATGGCATTTGGGGGTTTGCTGAACCTCGGCGATCCTTGGCTAGAGGATTGCCCGAACCCTGCCGAACCCTCAGGAGCCCACCCCTGGAATAACCCCGCCCCCGCTAAGGTTTAGCTCAGGATTCTGCCTGTTGCATGAGGCCAGCAGCAGGACACAGTGCCTGGCTGTCCTGTGGCAGCCCCCAGACACTGCTGAGCATTGCCCGCCCACCCAGATTCTCTCACCCCTCGGAGAAGCAGCGTTTCCCCTGCTGGGGGGTGGGGAGGGAGGGAGGGATCGAGCACGGGGCTGCATCCTTCCCACCTTGGATGCCCACAAGAGGCAATGCACTCACCTTCTTGAAAACGGCTGGGTTGGGCAGCGGGGGGCCGAAGAAGGGGACGTCGTCCCGGGCAGTGACCGAGACCTGCAAGAGACAGGGCGAGCCTCAGGCATTGGCACTAGGGGGCTACCCCCTCACGGCTGGACGCAGGACCCCATTGAGCGGCTCCCTCCTCCTTCCCCCCCTTGCAATCTACCCCAGTCACCTTGTAGAGGGTCTTGTCCGAACAGGCGTTCTCGGCCTGCACCACCACGTAGGCGTGCAGAAAGTTGGAGGCGATCATATCCGGCACGAAGGGAGTGTTCTCGTCCTGGAAGACGATGGCCACGATGTCGTTGCCGATGTGGCGCTTCCGCTGGAGCTGGGGGCGGGGGGGAGAAGAGGGTCAGCCTCACCGGCTATCTGGGGCGTGGAGGCGAAGAAAGGGGTTTCCCCACCTCCCCGGGTCCTCCTACCTGCTGAGCATCTCCTTCGGTGTAGGGCAGCTTGGTGGAGACGTGGAACATGATCTCTTTGTTTCGGAAGTTGTAGTAGACGGACTCGGTCCCCGTCTGGCCGTGGGTCACGTCCAGGCCACCCCGGAACCTGCGCAGGCCCCAGAGAAAGAGGCCTTAGGGCAGAGGTCCTCAAACTCGGCAACTTTAAGACTTGTGGACTTCAACTCCCAGAATTCTCCAGCCAGCTATGCTATGCTGGCTAGAGAATTCTGGGAGTTGAAGTCCACAAGTCTTAAAGTTGCCAACTTTGGGGATTCCTGCCTTAGGCCAAGACCAGCTGCCTCGGGAGATTTGTTGGGGGAGGGAAAGCTACACACACACACACACACACACACACACACACACACACACACACACACACAGATTGCCCCCTCTGCCACACTCACCCCTTGAAGTCCTGCAGTTGCACTTTCTCGCCCAAGAATTCCAGGAATTCCAGAAAGGCAGGACTTTCTTCCGTGGTGCTGAACAGCTCCTCTTCCGACGTCTGCAGGGAAAGGGGACATGTGTGTGTGTGTGTGTGTGTGTGTGTGTGTGCCCGGGCAGCCGAGGGAGGGGCACAGGGGGAGGTCTGGCTCAGGTTCAAAGGCTGCTGCTGGCCACAGCAAGCGTCCTGCCGGATCTCCCGCGGAGGCATGTGTGGCACACGCAGGGCGCCCCGTCTAGCCCAGGCCAGCTGCATCGGGAGGGGGGCGGATACCCTCCCCAGCTGGGGCTGCAGGTGGCACTGCCTCCCTGGCACAAGCAGCTGAAGCCTTTTGGGTGAAGCGAGGAGAGGGGAGGGGAGGGAGGAGGACGCTGGCATCTCTTGGCAAGCTTTTCCCTCCAAGGGCCCAGCTGGAAGTGAGACCAACTAGACCAGATATGGGTCTCCCCCCTTGGTTATGAATGTTAGATGCTCTTTTCAATTTTTGTAGCTTTTAAATTGTTGTGTCTTTTTATATTGGAAAATGGATTGACATGTTGTGAGCCGCCCAGAGTCCCCTGGGGAGTTGGGTGGCATATAAATCCATATAAATCCATATAAATCCATATAAATCCATATAAATCCATATAAATAAATAAATAAATAAATAAATAAATAAATAAATAAATAAATAAATAAATAAATAAATAAATAAATAAATAAATGGAGCCGCACTTCAAGAGAAGCCACAGGGATCTCCAAAGATTTAACAGATTAACAGAGTTGGAAGGGACCTTGTAGGTCATCTAGCCCAACCCCCTGCTCAAGCAGGAGACCCTACACCTGACAAATGGCAGTCCAATCTCTTCTTTTTTTTAAAAACAAAAAGAATTTTTTTAATTTTTTCACCATCTTTACATAAACATCCACACATATACCATAATATCAAAACATACATAGCAATAGCACTTAGACTTATATACCGCTTCATAGTGCTTTACAGCCCTCTCTAAGCGGTTTACAGAGTTCAGCATATTGCCCCCAACAATCTGGGTCCTCATTTTACCCACCTCGGAAGGATGGAAGGCTGAGTCAACCTATAATTACAGACATGTAATTATACATATCTGTCCAAAATGCTATGTCTTCTTGAAAGAGAAGGGGGGGTCTCTGCACTGTGCCCGGGCGGACCCCCATCTCTATTCCCTCCCCCATCCTGGACAAAGGCTCCTCTCCCCGACACCTCCCCCCCCACAACCAAGGCCTCCCGCAGCCTCACCTGCTCCCTCCGGGCACGAGGCGCAGAACTCACCTGGCCAAGTTTTTGGTAAATCACCCCAAATTTGAAGTTATTGCTGATGACGTGTTCGTCGAAGGTGACGATCAGGCGGGAGGCCTGGGGGCAAAGAAGGGGGAGTGTTGTTGGCGAGACCGGGAGCGGTGGGGGGGGCTTGGGCGGTGGGGAAGGGGCTTTTTCATCAGGACACCCCCCCCTCCTATCCCCGGTTCAATTCACGCTCTTACCTTGGGATACAGGACTGGGTAGAAACGGTCGACGTTCACATCTTCACAGACCAGCTGTGGGGCCAAGGAGGGAAGTGGCCGTGTGAATACACAACTGACCCCCCCCCCTTTCTACACAGGGGGGAGACCCTCTCGACCCTCCCCCCTGAACTTTTTGTGACTAGCATGCGTCCCTCTACCCTCGCACCCTCCCTGCGCCGAACGAACGTAGCTGGGTCAGCTGCCAGGGGAAGCGCCAAACCTGTGGCCGAGCCGGTTCTCTTGTGGGAAAAGAGAAAGGGGTGAACCCCCCCCGACCCAGACCCCAGACCCGCCAACTTGCCTTGGCCATCTGCACCACGTTGGGGAACTCGGTCAGGCAGGAAATGGGGATAACGTCGTGATAGGACCGGCTCTTGGTGCTGTGGGGGAAGGAAGAGGAGAGTCAGGGTCGAGCGGCCGGGGAAGGGGGGGGGGAGAAAGGGGGCCCGGCCCCATCCCGGGAGGTACCCCTCCTCTTACCGCAGGAGCAGGCGCAGATGCTCCTGGTCCCCGATCACGTCGTATTTGAGCGAGAAAACCAGGTGTCCCAGGGCCGTGTCCACCGAGTAGTAGTTGAAATGTTCCTGACCAGAGACAAGACCAGAAGGGGAGATTACCAAGCTCTACTGCTCCTAACCTTGGAGGCTCGGCGACACGAAGGTCGCGGAAAGCAACGCATCTGACAAAATTCCAGTGTTACAACTGCTTTGAGTGAGGTATTCTGCCGAGAAGCCTCCTGCCCTCAGTTCCACGAGACCGGGCCGTACCCGTACCTGCTGGAAAGAGCGAAGGGAACCCCTCCCCCCAACTTCTCCCCACAATTCACCCATCCTGCTTTCATCCCTCTGCCCCTCCTCCCCCAGGTCCTGCTTTCCTTCGAAGGGCAGGGCAGGAGGAGAGAAGGGGGTCACCCTGCCCTGCCCCACCCGGCAGGCCAAACAGCTGGGCCAAAGTGCAGCCCCTCCCTCATCATCCCGGCTGCCCCACCCAGAAGGCACACAGGTGGCAGAGCCGGGAGAGCAGCAGGTGAGCCGGGCATGGCCTCGGGTAATTTCCCACTGGGGGATCCCCCTAAAACTGCAGCACCCCTCCTTTTTGTACCCTACCCAGAAATCCCCACGATGCTATAGAGCACTGCACACCAAGACAACTAGACACAAGGACAGTTTTTTCCCGAACACCATCACTCTGCTAAACAAATAATTCCCTCACCACTATCTAACTATTCACTAAGTCTGCATTACTATTACTATTAGTCTTCTCATTGATCCTATCACCCATCTCCTCCCACTTATAAATCGTTGCTTGTATCCTTACGATTTATATCAATATTGTTTCCTGATTGCTTATTTGTACCCTATGACAATCATTAAGTGTTGTACCTCATGATTCTTGACAAATGTATCTTTTCTTTTATGTACACTGAGAGCATATGCACCAAAGACAAATTCCTTGTGTGTCCAATCACACTTGGCCAATAAAAAATTCTATTCTATTCTATTCTATTCTATTCTATTCTATTCTATTCTATTCTATTCTATTCTAATTCTTTTATTTCTATTCCATATTCTATTCTATTCTATTCTATTCTATTCTTACTTTCCATTATTCTATTCTATTCTATTCTATTCTATTCTATTCTATTCCTACTTTCCATTATTCTATTCTATTCTATTCTATTCTATTCTATTCTATTCTATTCTATTCTATTCTATTCTATTCTATTCTATTCTATTCTATTCTATTCTATTCTTCATTCCAATATTCTATTCTATTCTATTCTATTCTATTCTATTCTATTCTATTCTATTCTATTCTATTCTATTCTTACTTTCCATTATTCTATTCTATTCTATTCTATTCTATTCTATTCTATTCTATTCTATTCTATTCCTACTTTCCATTATTCTATTCTATTCTATTCTATTCTATTCTATTCTATTCTATTCTATTCTATTCTTCATTCCAATATTCTATTCTACGCTATGCTACGCTATGCTACGCTACGCTACTCTATTCTATTCTATTCTATTCTATTCTATTCTATTCTATTCTATTCTTCATTCCAATATTCTATTCTACGCTACGCTACGCTATGCTACGCTATGCTACTCTATTCTATTCTATTCTATTCTATTCTATTCTATTCTATTCTATTCTATTCTATTCTATTCTATTCTATTCTTCATTCCAATATTCTATTCTACGCTACGCTATGCTACGCTATGCTACTCTACGCTATTCTATTCTATTCTATTCTATTCTATTCTATTCTATTCTATTCTATTCTATTCTTCATTCCAATATTCTATTCTACGCTACGCTACGCTACTCTACGCTACTCTACTCTACTCTACTCTACTCTATTCTATTCAACAGCATCTGGGGTGAACACAGAGCAGGGCCCCAATCCGGGGGCGGGGGAAGAGGGAGGCAGCCCTGCAATTGGCGGTGGGAGGGATCCCCGTGCAGCCCTCCGCCCGAAGGAAGGACAGGAACAGCTCATCCTCCAGGTTGGCTCCGACTTGTCTGTGCGTTCTTTGCATTCCTCCCCCAAAGTCGGCAGGCCCAGGCAGAGCGAGAGGGAGGTCCAAGGCTGGCCTGGGCAGAGCAGCCCCCGGCGCCTCTCTGCACCCTGACTTCGGAAGGCAGCCCCCCCCAAAAGAGTGGGAAAGCTGGAGTTGACCCTCTTGGGATGCACCAAAACATCCTCTCCAGATGAGGAGGAGGAGGAGGAGGAGGAGGACGGGGCCAGGCTCTCGGGGAGGGGGCTGCACCCCCAAAAGATTCAAGGACGATTTGAGGCACGCGCCCTGCCCAGGTCGCAAGGCATCAGAGCAGCCTCTTAGTGGGGGTCCCAGTGGGGTTATGAGGGGGTGTTCTTTCCCTTCCCAAGCCCCCTCCCTCCCTCCCTCCGTCCCCGGGCACTGACCCTGCCTAGAAAGTGCTTCCTGTAGACCCTGGCCAGGTGATTGGATTCCAGTTTGACTTTTAAACCCGGAGACTGGAGCTCGGGCAGCTCCGTCAAGTCGTGGTTGGTGCCCTCGATCCAGTAGCCCCCAAATTGAGGAAGCAAGATGAGGGGGAAGGGAGCCTCTCGGCCCAGAACCTGCAGAAGGGAAAACACTTGGTCGGAGGAGGAGGAGGATTTGAACCTGGGGCAGGCAGGTAGGAAGACTCCTTTCCCCTCCCCACTGTCCCCCACCCAGCTGAGAGACAGGAGGGTCCGCCCAACAGCCCCCTACCCCCCCCAAAAAAGGGAACACGGGCGGGCAACAATTTAATTTAATTTAATAATTTAATAATAGAATTTCTATGCCGCCCAACTCCCAGGGGACTCTAACAACAAGTTAAAAAAAAACATATAATCAAATAAAAAACAATTTAAAAACACATTAAAATGCAATCAATATCTAAAAAAAGAGCTTTCAATCACACATGCATACATGCAATTCTCCCCATCACTCTGAGGTAGACTGCTCCTAACCATGGAGTCTCCGTTCGGCTGATAAGACTTACTCTTCCTTACCTCATGGACGCTGGGATACGGGATATAATCCTCTTCCGTCTGCAAAACACAAACATGTGTGTGTGTGTGTGTGTGTGTGTGTGTGTGTGTGTGTGTGAGAACGCACGAGCAGGGCACATACACACGCGCGCTCAGCCCGCCCGCCCGCCCTCCCACAATCGGGGTCCTGCAGCAGTGGGGAAAGTTGGGAAGAAGATCTGTGGGGCTGCAGCCCCCCCCCGCCCCCCCCCCACGAACTGGTCAGGAGGAGACTACTGGTGGGTGGGAATGAGTGAGGGGGGGGGAAGAGATGCCACCTGGGGCAGGTAAGAGGCTGCGATGGCACCACCAACCCTAGTTTCATGGGGTGTAAAAGGGGTGGAGACAGAAATTCACTTCCAGGCCGGCAAGATTCTGCCAAGGTAGCTTTGCAATACCGCGGAAGGAGCTCAACCTGTGGGGTTTCTGCCTGGGAGGGAGGGGGCGGGCAGGGACAGAGCACCTACCTTGAGGGGAGGGGGGAAGGCACAGCGCTGCTCGTCCATCCGGTTTGCCTGGGGGGGGAGAGACCAGCCCCAGAGTCAACAGCCTTCCTGGGCCGCCCGCCAGCCGCGCCTGGGCTGGGGCAGAGGGTAGGGATAGCGGAGATCCTGCTTGGCACAGGTCGGCCTGGCCCAACGCTTGGGCGCGGAGGGAGGGGGGGGAAGGGAAGAGCACGGGTCCAGCGGCTGCTCCCGAGCAAAGGCAGAGCCCGGGGCCACGCAGGCCCCAGATGTGGCCCCGGTGCCAACCCCGGCTGGGTTGGCACCCTGCAAAGCCTGGCTCTCTTTTAAAGCCCCCACCCCCACCCCTCCCCTTCCTGAGGGACAACTGCGTTAGCTGAGTTTTATGGACGCTGCAATCCCACACAAACCAGAAGAAAGGGGAAGAAAGGCGGCTGTGGATCATGAGCTCAAGGGAAGGTGCAGGCATCTCTGAGCATGCAAAGAGCACATTTCGTAGCCCCCCCCCCCCCCATGCGTGCACTCTCAGAAAGGGTCGATACTACTCCTTATTCTCCAAGGGCTCGCTCTCGGACAGACACCCCCAGCCCACTGGTCCTCAAGAGCCCCCTCCCCTCCCTCCCCCCAGCTACCCCAGACTCCCCCCCCCCCACAGGCTCAGGCTTGCGAGAGGCTTGACTTACCTGCATCTTTTCGATCATGGCAAACAATTCGGTGTTCTGCAGAGAGAGAGAGAAGGGACAGGCAGGGTGGGTGGGAGGGGTCCGGAGGGCGCCCAGAGACCCTGAACTGGAAGCCCCCCCAGCAAAGACCCTCCTTCTCCTCCATCCCAGAAGTGGCACAAAGGCCCAGCCGCAAAGGGGACGCATGTTACCAGACCCTCTCCAGGGCAGCAGCTCAGCGCAAGGTCATGGGGGAAGGGGGGAAACACGGGAGGGCGAGACCCCCACGGCCCAGGAGTCTCCATCACAGGCAGGTGATGGCCCCTTCCTGCCTGCCTGCCCCTGTTCTCCCCTCGGCTTCCCACCGCCCTCCTTCCCCCAAGGACCATGGGTGGGGGAGACCAAAGGGGGCTCCGAGCCCCCCTGCAAGCAGCGGCTACTCACACTCCAGCCCGGGTCCTGGCCAGCCCCCCTCCATTGGGGGGGCTTTGGAGGGGGACCCGCCATTGGCTCTCCTCTCCCTACACAAGGTGGGTAAGATCACATCCTTCTCCCCACGCGCTGCAGCGGAGCAGGGGTGGGTGGGGAGGGAAGAGGGAACAGCAGCACCTCCCGGCAGGTCGGTCGGGCTTCCGAGTGGAGGGAAGGGGAGGGAAGGAGGGGCGAGGCGGCCGGGCAGCTGCACACGCCTGGCATCTGCCTGTGCAGCCATTGGGCGCCAACCAGGTGGCCGGGCCGGGAGGAGGCAGGTCTTTCTTGGGAGGGAGGGGGTCAGAGGGTCACCATGGCAACTATCCGCCCCTGAAGGGGATGAATGAATGGTGGGAGTGGGGACCCCGGTGGGAAAGGGGGCTCGGCCAGGACCGAATCCATCCAGGAAGCAGGAAGGCTCCGGAGACGATGATGAAGATGAAGATGGTTTTCCCCATGGATGGAAGGGAGTCTCCACAGGGGGAGCAGCCACCCCCCCCCACATAAGGACAAACCGTCAAAGGCGGAAATGTTGGTAAAACAACATTGGGAGGGGGGGAAACCACAGGAGAGCGGGGCCCCCTCCCACCTGTAATGCTGGCATTTGGCTGCTGAATTAAGTCAGAAATAAAACTTTCACTGGCCCCCCATCCCCTCTCTTGTGGCCTGCAGTTTTCTGCCCACTGGTCTGTCTCCTAAATTTTCTAAACTCCCAACTGCCCGACTTCACCGGGAGGGGGTGGGGTAGGGTGGGGGGTGGCATGGTTTTTTGGGAAGCGCCCGACAGGGATGCATTCGAGGAGGGGGAGGTGATCGACCTCACCCCATTCCTAAGAGGTCGGTAAGGGGCGTGCATAAGCGCACAATCGTGCCTACCGTTCCTGTCCTAATGTACCCATATATTCACACCTCATTTACTCTTATTCATGCTTGTAACATTACATATATATTCAATCATGTTTTACTGTTTATACTTTGCTTATAATCATATATGGCTTGACAAATAAAACAAATGCAAAATACAAAATAGTGTCCATGGGAAAAAAATCAGACAAGGGGCTGCCCTGCATCCTGCCGGCTTGGCTAAGCCGTCCAGGTGGAAGGGCTGATCTGCTGGGTTCCCATTGGCAGGTGGGCACGTTGCCTTGGCAACCGGGTCCCCCTCCCTCCCTCCCTCC
>JALIGW010000011.1:17433696-17506196 GCA_023053685.1 Diadophis punctatus similis | reverse complement strand
CGCAGAGCTCTGGAGCCCAGCAGAGAAAGGGGGAGGGCCCGGCTGGCCCCTCCCGCCAGTCCAAACTGGTTGGGCGGCTGCAGACAGCCTCAGGGCACTTGGTCTGCCAGCCAGCCAGCGTCCCCGGAGGGCAGAGGGGCCGCTCAGCCTCCCTGCCTGTCAGGCCTTCGGTTGGTGTCAGTCTCTGCCAGTGCCCTCCCATAAAGCGTCTCTCAATCTCGGTCCTGGGGGCAGCTGTGGGAGGGCCACGGAGCGTCTCCCACAGTGAACCCTTTGCTGTCCTGCAGCCCCAGAGACAGCCTGGCCCTCCGTCCTTCCTTCCTTCCTTCCTTCCTTCCTTTCTCTCTCTTTCTCTCTCTCCCACCCTCCTTCCCTCCTTTTCCTCCTTCCTTCCTCCCTTCCTCCCCCCCCTGTGTGTGTGTGTGTGTGTGTGTGTGTGTGTGTGTGTGTGTGTGAGAGAGAGAGAGAGAGAGAGAGAGAGAGAGAGAGAGAGAGAGAGAGAGAGAGAGAGAGAGAGAGAGAGAGAGAGAGAGAGAGAGAGAGAGAGAGAGAGAGAATATTCTCCTCCTTCTGTGCAGGGGATTCTAATCCCCCTCCCCAAATAGGAGGCTGGGAAGGGCGGTGGGCAGACCCCAGACTCAGGCAGGGAGACTGGCCCAGGAACATGGCAAGAGGAACCCACCCTACCCTCGGCTTACAGCAAAAAAGATGCTACAGGATAGGCTCTTAAACATGTGCAGAGTGCCTTCCTTTTGCTCCTGAAACACATCTGTTACACCGAATGATTCGGGACCCCTTCCCCTCACGGCTTGATCCTAGCCCAAGCGCCCTTCCTAGCAGCCTTGGGGTCCAAAGGAAGGCAAGAATCCCATGGACAAAATGGAGGCCTGGATGCTCCCATTCAGGGACGTCGTAGCCCCCACACTCCCAAGCCATGGGACTCCCCCCTCCCAAAAGGGACCAGCCGAATCCCTCTGTTACGCGGAGGTGGTGGGTGGAAACAACCTCCCCTCCCTCTCCATCAAAACGCCATTAAACAAGGAGAATGTCCTGCCTCTTTAGGACCGCCAAAATCAGCCCCCGTCCCTCTCCTCAGAAGGCCCAACAAACAGACTGAGCTACTGACACCCAAGGCAGCCAATCACTTCCCAGACTTCAGAAGTTGTGACTTTGCCTGCACCAACCTCTCCCCTTAGGACAGTGTTTCCCAACCGTGGCAACTTGAAGATCGCTGGCTGGGGAATTCTGGGAGTTGAAGTCCAGACATCTTCAAGTTGCCACGGTTGGGAAACACTGCCTTAAAAGGTGGACGTCGGATGGGCAGCATGGCTGGCTCCCAGTCAGCATGCGCCCCCTACCGGAGAATGCCAGGCGTTGCTCCAGAGCCGGGCCATGGCAGAGTAGCACCGCGGACAGCGTCTCCTCAATTGCTTCCTTCCCACAAGTTGTGCTACTGGCGCACAGGCATGCTTGTGCCTCTCCTGAAACATCCCCCCCCTAAGAACCTGAGACGACCCCCACTCAGCCAAGCAAGAGATTTTGCTTTTGCAAACCAAGGCACCAAGAAGTACACCCAGCGGGGTCCGAGCACACCCACCCGCCCACGTTTTAAACGTGAACACAAAGGTTTCAAGAAAAACACCACCTCTATTCCATAACACAACGCAGGCCGCAGCTCACCAGGGCCAGAAGGGGGCTCTGGAAGGGGATGATGGATCACAGCGGGCAGAGAGGTGGGTCTGGGTTCAACTCCCGGCCCGGGCCAGGGTATCGCTGAGTCTTCCCTTCTCTTTAGGTTTCAGCTCTTTGGGGCTGTGACAAACTCTTGGTTGTGAGGTTTAAACTCACAGCCACTTTAACAGATGACCCAGGAGTTGGCATCTTTGGGCCCCACCAGTGGCCCTGGGCAGAGCTGCCACCCCACGGATTCCTCAGGGGTCTCATGCCCATCATAAGCCATGCAGCGAGGAAACCGGGCCCGTGGCCTTTATCCCCCTTGCCCAATTCAGCTTTGGAGATGTCGATCTGAAACCGTGTCTCCCATGCTACAGATGGGAAAGACTGAGGCTCAAAGAACAGGCTGCCTGGCTAATGAGCTCGTGACGGCTGTTTGGATAAGGCACGCGGGCAGAGCTGGCAGCACCCCTCCCCGTTTCTGGGAGACAAAGCCTGGCACGGATGCATTGCCAGGCGTGGGGTAGCGGGTGGTTGGTAGGAGGTGTGAAGCCGCCGAGGAGTGTGGGCCACGTTTTTCAAATCTGGCAGAAGGAAGCCGGAGCTGAGTAAAACAAGGAACTGGGGAGGAGGAACTGAACACGGAGGAGCGAACATGGGCAGAAGCAAACCCCTCAGCCACCCCGGGGAGGGAAGGGAAGCGGGCAAGGCAGCAAGGAGGAGGGCAAAGGGTAGCAGAGCCGGAATGGCATCCTGTGGGAAAACTAAACCTCACCTGGCAAGGACGGGTGGGAAAAGCACAGATCCCCCCCCCCCGTTATGGGGGACTTTTTCCAAGAAAGGGCATCTCTGCCAACCCCCCTCCTCCCCCTCCTCCTGCAGGGCACGGGGAAATTCAGGCCACCGTGTTTCTTCACGCAGGAACCCGCGGGGAGTGGGGGGAGGGAGGGAGGCCACAGACACCCCTCCCCCTCGTAGAAGTGCGACAGGCGGAAGGGACGGGGGGGGGTGGCACGAGGCCAGGGGGGGCACGTGGCAAGCAAGACGGGCGGGCAGAGGCTGGGCACCGTTTCTCGCAGGGCGCCTGCCAGTCATCCCCAGCCCCCCCTTTACAGGACTCCTCTCCTCTTCCTCCTAGCTCCCCCCCCCCGCGTCAGCCATCCAGGATCGGGCCGGATGATGCAGCTGTATCTCCCCTCCCCTCTTTACCTGGCACAACCTTCCGTGCCCTTCAAGAGCAGCTCTACCTGCCCAAACACACGCGGGGGAGGGAGGGAGGGAGGGAGGGAGGAAGACGCCCCCTACCAGACTCCGGGAAACTCCTTCTCCCCCCCTCCCGCAGCCCCCTCCCCTGGCCCTTGGCTGCCCACTACTCCGCCCGCAGCCCCCGTGCCAGCCCAGGGACTCCGAGGGCCCCTGGGCGATCCTCCCGCCTGGCAGCCGGCCAGACTGGGGTGCGCCAGACCCCAGAGACCCCCCGTTCCTAGAAAGAGACCCCCTCCTCCCCGTCTCTTCCAGCGCAAGGTGGGGAGGGGGTCCTTCTGCGGATGCCAACCTGGCAGGAGCCCCCCCAGAGGATGCGGAGGTGGGGTGGGCAGCAGAGAAAGGCCGGAGAAGGGGGGGCAAGCTGGAGGGCTGGGTGGGGGTCTCCTCCCTCTCCTGCCCCCGAGGTCTCCCGTGGCAAAGCGGCCCTGCGGCCAAGCCTTCGCCCGGTGCCCGCCTGGCAGCCGGTAACGAGGTTCCGAGCCGTGAGGGGGGTTCTGGGGGTGGGGGCAGAAGCTGGGGAAAGAGAGACCTACCGGAGCCGCCGCTTTCGTCTCCCCTCCGCGGCGCAGCCAAGCCGGGCAGGAGCCGCTCTCGCGCGCGCGCGCTTCGCGCAATGCCAGCTCCGACCCCCACCACCTCCTCCGCGCGTGCCCATTGGACGCCCGCCGCAGGAGCGCCGACGGGGGCGTGCGCGCGCCCGGAGATGCTCGTGCCCGCCTCTCGGGAAGGGAGGGTGTGTGCGCGCGCGGGCTTTGGGCCCCTGCGGAACGCGCTGCTACCCGGTGCGCCCTTTGGAGAGCCTGGCAGCACCTGGGTTTAGGGGGGAATTGAAACAGGGATGGGGGGGCGCCCTAGAGGCCTCCCTTACCCAACCTGGGTCCCTTTTCTGCTTTTTTAAGGACCAAATAAGTGTGTGCTTCTGAACAATGAATTTGCTAGAATAAAAAAATGGTTCTAGTCCTCATTGTTCCAAATCCAGCCGATTTAGAGCAAAGTGAAATGCTATCCATCCATCCTTCAGATTGTCTCCCAGCCAGCCCCTCTATGCTATTATTGGCTGGTGGATAATCCCCCCCCCCCCACACACAATTTTTCAAGAAAATTGAGGCCCCGTTAAGAGACATATGTAACATACGCCAAAAATTAAATTGGAATAGATTGGAAATAGAAATTAGGATTTATTAATGTGACTGCTAGAATAGAAAAAAAAAACAAGGAATTTAGTTTGGTTTGCCGTTGTTATCATGAAGGCTATGATTTTTGTTTTTGTTATTGATGTAAGATGAACAGTAGATATTATGAAATGTGATTTAGATTGTACTATTTCTATATAAGGGACATTATAGATATATGGTTACTTATGGTATATGTGTTATTGTATGTATTTTTAAGATGGAGAAAAATTTAAAAAAAATTGCAAAAAAAATTTTTTCCCAAGAAACTTGGCTGAGCCTGTAGTAAAAGGAAATCCTTCGCCCTGCAAAATTCTGCCCCCCCCACTTGGGCAAAGCCCCCTCTTCCTGGGGCCCACATCCCGCCCCCCGCTTAGGACCCAACCCGGGTTGAAGAGAGGTGGCGGCATCACCCTGGCACGGTTCAGACTGGGGCGGCTCCTTCCATCATCCCTGGCCGGGAGAGGAAAGGCGTACGGCCCTGGCTCCAGGCAACTGTGAAAAAGGGCCGAGGATGGACAGATGGACAGACGCCCACGCAGAGGCTGACGGACTTTGTACCCGGCCAGGCTGCCCGTCCCTGGCAGGTGGACGGAGGGGGGGTTTGCAAATAGGGGGAAAAGGCCAGCAGCAGCCTGAGAACGGGCGTTGTCTTAACAAGCATGGGGGGGGGGGCAGGTGGGCAAAACAGAAGACGGGCATCTGCCTTCTGGAGCCCTTTGCTGGCAAAACCTTTTGGCCAACACAAAAGAGCAGCAATGCCCATTCTTAGCGGGAATTACAAATAAAAGGCGGCCCAAACGCTTCTTGCTGTTCTGTGCTCAGTCCCGCAATAACATTTCTCAAAGGGTCTTGGCTTTTATGCCAAGCTGCTATGCCAAGCGGGTGATCAATTATTGGGCAACTTCTGCCCAGATTGGCTCGAGACGCCAATCCGAACGGGACTACTTCCCCAAGGGCCAACCAGCGTGACTACGCGTGCGCGCACACAATGTCCGAATGGCTGTCTCCCGGCACAACCGTCCTCCTCTACTCGCCACACCTTGAGCCGCTGGCAAAGTACCAACCGGTTGCTTTTAATACGAATGACTCCCATCGACTCTTAAAGCCAGGGGTCTCCAACCTTGGCAACTTTAAGACTTGTGGACTTTTTAAAATAAAAAATAAAAAAATAATAAAAATATACCCACAGAGGAAGAAATTTTACACAAATTATTATCATGTGCGGAGATGGATAGGCTAGCGTTAGAAACCAAGGGAAAAGATGAAATCAAATACTTATATCATTGGTGGGGAAAAAGGAGAACCAAGATTAAAAATTAAAATGGTGGAGATGTAAAGAAAAATGGGTGACTCACTTTTTGCAATTTAAGATAAACGGCGATGTAAAAATTAGCAGAATGTAAATACGTATACTAGATGAAGATTCGTCATGTACTTGTTTTTTTATGTTTAATGTATGTTTTGTCTTTTATCGGTTTTACAAATAAAACACTTTTTTAAAAAAAAACTAAAAAAAAAAAAAACTTGTGGACTTCCAACTCCCAGCAAAGCTGGCTGAGGAATTCTGGGAGTTGAAGTCCACAAGTCTTAAAGTTGCCAAGGTTGGAGACCCCTGTGACCTAAAAGACCCTGGGGGAAGAGAGCTGCAACCCAAGATGGGAGGTGGCGGAGAGGAGGGAGGGGGACCATGGCGGCCACTGTAACCCCCCCAAGCCCGATGCTGGGGAGATTTTAGTATATATATATATATATTTTTTTAAAAGCACAGAGCCGATGCCGGAAGAGGTGAGTGGAAAAAAAACCCGATTTTATGCAAGGCAATACGATACAAAGACGACCGACCACGTGTACATACGTTGAATAAGGCTCTGAAGAAGACTAGTCCCAAAACTAGTTGGCAGCGCAGGCAGACGGGGCGACGGAGAGGAGGGGGGAGGGCTTAGGCCCCCCTCTCCCAGACTGCGCCAGACTTGAGCAGTCTCCAACCCTCACCAAGAGGGGGGGGGAGGAGGCTGGGGAAGAGGAGAGCAGGAGAAATCCAAGCCTCCACCGTCCCATCCCGGCGCCCTTTCAGGAATTGCTGAAGGCTTGTTCACCTGCCGCCGGCCCAGTTCGGGAGACACTCGGAAGGGTTTATATGTGCAGCCCACCCCCTCACGTGCGGCCAAAAAAAAAAAAAAAAGAACCCGGGGCCTCCGTTGCTTTGGGTCTGAAAGGAAGTGGGGAAGCGGCTGCAAACTTCGAGAGCCCACCGGCCCCCTCCTCGGTCAGACGTCGCAGCTGCCCTGTAGAGAAGCCCCCTAGATTTTTTTGGAGGGGGGGCTGCCTCTGTGCAGGAACAGCGGGGCCCCCAAAGGGAGAAGCGATGCTCCGGAAGGGGTCCCGAAAAGAGTGCCGGGCTGCTCTCTGCTCCTGCCGGCTGCAACTTTCTCGAGGAGTTCTAGGGCCGACGTGCTTCCTCCCCGCCTCCCCGTCCCCGTCCCCAGGCCGGCCGGCCGTGGTCGTCTTCTTCCTCTGCTTGTAAAAGTGAATGATCTGTTTTAAGAGGGACCTCAAAGTAGGGGCTCCCCTCTGGGAGTCCTCTTTCTCTCTTGCCCCCCAGATGTGCACCAAGATGAGGCCTCCGGGGCGGCCGGGCTGAAGAGGGGAGGGGTCCCTCCGAGAGGCTGCTGGTCTTTCAGTTCCCTTTCCTCAGAAGGCCCAAATCTTTTTCCCGTCCTGCCGATTTCAGGAGTGGCCGGCTGGCCGAAGGACGAACGTTAGTGTCCGAGGAGACCCGTCCCTGGAAAAAAACACAAGGGGGAAGGTGGGGGGCGCGTTTCAGCAAAGGAGGAGGTGGGTAGGGAGATCGGGGCCTACCTTACCTTTAAAGCCTTCCTCCGGAACGCAGACTGGGAAAAGGAAGAGAAAGGCAAGTCAGAGGAGCCTCCAGAGCCCACCACGCTCTACCTTGCTGAGAGGAGAATTCAGGGCCTCTGCCCCCACCCCCCACGCACTTGGGGGGGGACCAGGAATGCCGGAGGGAGGGAGGTTACCTTGCATAACGTCATCTATCGCCGCGTAATCCACAATTGGCTCGTCGGCCTGTTTTTTGGGGAGGAAGGGAAAACCAGGTGTTTTAAGATGGTGCGAAGGTTGCCCCACCCCCACCCCACCGCTCCCTGGCTTTTGCAACGCCCTCGCGAGAGGAACAGAGACCCACCCCACGGGACCTCCGGCTGACCCTCCGAGCCGAAGCAGCCGCCACCGTGGGCAAAGTTTGGGAGAGCCGCCGCAGGCCTGCGGCGTCGAGGGCCGCGCCTTGCTCACCTTCAACAGAACCACGGACTCGGGAGTGACCCCCAGGCTGCCCAGCGTGGCCACATCGTCGGACAGCAACGTCCCGTCGATCGAGAGGTTCTGGTCGAAGGGAGCCACGGAGAAAGCGTGCATGATCTGCGCCAAAGACACATGGTGTCAGCCCTGAAGTGAGGCCGTCTTGGAGCCTTCAGGGTTGCAACACAACCGAGGGAGGGGGAGAGAGAAATAGCTAGATGGGGTTTTGTAGCCAAAGCAATAATGTTTTCCTGTGGGAACCAAGGACATTTTCACAGGTGGCTGGCCAGAGGAGGAGTGAAGTAACCAAGCAACTGGCCAGCACCTTGATTGGACCATGTGGCTGATGACTTGGGGAAAGGGGGAAAACTTTCTCTTTTAATTAGGTGAAAACCGCGGGAACTTTCAGAGTCGGTTTTCACCAGCCTGTGCCAATAGGATGTATCCAATAAAATTGTCCTTTGAGGAATCTACCTGCCTCGGAGTTCTGCTTTCTATGGGTGCATTACTTGGAAAGCTGACACACGGCTGCTAACTGAACAGGTGATCTTCCCTGCAGAGAGGATCTTTCTGCCTGGGGACACCCCGCCCCCCACCTTTCTCCTGAAGGACTCCAATCTCCCCCCACCGGCATTCTCTGCTTCCTGAACAGCTGAAAGGCCAAGGAGAACGGCCTCAACACGAGCAGCTGCAATGCCCCTTCTGTTCTGAGAAACGGGGGCCCTCTGCGCATGGGCAGGAGGGAGGCTGCTGGAGGCAGCAACCAGTGCGGCCTCACCTGGATCTTCAGGTCCTTCAGTGTCTGGTTGGCGGAGACGAGGAGGGCCTTTTCGCCCCGTATCCTCCTGTGCCGGGTGCTGCGCCGGATGCCCTGCTTCTGACAGACCACGGAGTTGGGATGGGACACTTTCTGCCGCTTGGTGTTGCTGTTCGCCTGGGAGCGAGAAGAGATTCCAGCAAGGGGGAAACTGAGTCCCACCCACCTCTTCCCCAACCTGCTGGGCCTTTTGCTTCGATTAAGGCCACGCTGGGGATCCCAAGACCCCCCCCCCTTCCCCAAAGCAACCTTCCCTTTGCCGAATCCAAAGTGTCACTGTACAGGCCAATTACAGGTAGTCCTTGACTTACGATGAAAAATGGGAGCCCAGCATTTATGTCGCTAAGGGAGAAGTTTGTCACGTGAGTTCTGCCCCATTTTACGCCCTTTCTCGCCAACGTTTGTGAAAGCGAACCGCTCCGGTTGTTAAAATTAGCGACACGGCCGCTAAGCGAATCTTGTTCCCCCTCCCCCGTTGCCTTTGCTTGTCAGGAAGTCGCAAAAGAGGATCACGTGACACTGGGACTCTGCGACCGTCATAAATGTGAGTCAGTTGTCAAGCATCCCCCCAAAAAAGTCACGTGACTACCGAAATGCTGAAACGGCCCCAAGTGTGGAAAACGGTCATAAATCACTTTTTCCAAGTGCTGTTGTAACTATGAAAGGTCACTCAGCGAACCGTTGTAAGTCAAGGACTACTTGTGGATATGCCTCCAGGGAACACCCTCAAGCTGAACCCCTCAGCTTGGGAGCAGCTGCCCAGGGCAATCGGGGTCTCCTCTGGCCGATCCGGGTTTAACACGAACACTAAACTGCCTCTTAAAAAAACCGCCATGCCTCCTCCTCCTCCTCCACGTTGCTCGTGGTCTTCCCACTCGCCCGGACCAAGGAGGAAAAGTCCGGATGAGAATTCGGAGCTACTGGAGAAACCGCTTCCATTCCCCAAGATCAGAATTTACCTGGTTGAAATCTGGATCGTTTTCTCCTTCTGCCCTGGTCTCCTCCCGCTCTTCTTCGGCCTCCGAACTGCTCACGTTCAGCTCCGGAGCAGCCTCCTTCATCACCTGGGTGGGGGGGAAGGGGATACCAGTCAGGGACGGAGATGAGAGACAGGACGTGCCCTTGGCCTCCTCTAATAATATAGGGATTTATCTATATTTGTATAATTCTGTATTAGCTATATTTGTTTATTCTGTTATATTATGTAGTGTATATTGCAGGTGGTGACCCTTTGAGAGCTGTAGGCAATGAAATTTCACTTTAATGTATGCCAATTAGTCTACATTTAAAGTGACAATAAAGTTATCCTATCCTATCCCTTCATCCTTCTATTCATTCTTCAATTCTATTCTATTCCTTCATTATTCTATTCCTTCATCATTCTATTCGATTTCTTCATTCTTCTATTCTATTCTTCTATTCCTTCATTCTTCTATTCTATTCTATTCTTCTATTCTATTCATTCATTATTCTATTCATCTATTCTTTTCCATTCTTCTATTTCTTCATTC
Organism: Diadophis punctatus similis; assembly: GCA_023053685.1. Classification (NCBI taxonomy): domain Eukaryota; kingdom Metazoa; phylum Chordata; class Lepidosauria; order Squamata; family Dipsadidae; genus Diadophis; species Diadophis punctatus. The sequence goes on along the minus strand of JALIGW010000011.1, from coordinate 17,496,438 downwards.
TTCTATTCTATTCTATTCTATTCTATTCTATTCTCTATTCCTTCATTATTCTATTCTATTATTCTAGTCATTCATTATTCTATTATTCTATTCCTTCATTATTCTATTCTATTCTATTATTCCATTCTATTCCTTCATTATTCTTATTCTTCTATTCATTTATTCTTCTATTCCTTCATCATTCTATTCTTCTGTTCTATTCCATCATTCTTCTATTTCTTCATTCTTCTGTTCTTTCATTCTTCTATTCTATTCTATTCATTATTCTATTCCATTCCATTCCTTCATCATTCTATTCTATTCTATTCTATTCCTTCATTCTTCTATTCTTCTATTCTATTCATTATTCTATTCATCTATTCTTCTATTCTATTCCTTCATTCTATTCCTTCATTCTTCTATTCTATTCTATTATTCTATTCCTTCATTATTCTATTCTATTCCTTCATTATTCTATTCTATTCTTCTATTCATTTATTCTTCTATTCCTTCATCATTCTATTCTTCTATCCTATCCCTTCATTCTTCTATTTCTTCATTCTTCTGTTCTTTCATTCTATTCTATTCTATTCTATTCTATTCTATTCTATTCTATTCTATTCTATTTTCTATTCTATTCTTCTATTCTATTCTATTCTATTCTATTCATTATTCCATTCCATTCCATTCCTTATTCTCTTCTCTTCTCTACCATTCTCTTCTCTGGAATTGAATGTTCACACCGAGTGGGACAGAGCTGGACTCACTAATAACCACCCCCAGGGAGATCCTCAAAACCTGGATATCCGGGCCCCAAAAATGAGGATACACCCAACAGGGCTGCCTACGGAGATTCTCAGTCAATCCAGGTCATGGCTGCCGCTTCTCATCCAAGAAGCTTCTTCGTCAGCTTCTTCTTCTTCTTCTTCCGAGCTGAAGAAGCTTCTTGGATGAGAAGCGAAACATCTTCAAAGAAAAACCAGAAAGTCCAGTTGCCTCTTGCGTGGGGTGGGTGGGGTGGGGAAGCACTTTTTGGGACACAGGGCTGTGCGCAAACAAGAGAGGTAGGTCAAAGTTTTCTAGAAAATGCACTGTGGAAAACAGCTAGAAGGGCCCAAGCCCCACTCTACCCCTTCCTAAACTGAAACCCTTGGTTTAAACCAGCCTTCCCTGAGCCCAGCCCTGGCTGGCTTTGAATAGGGGTGGCGGGTGGGGGGGGCGATGCAGCCACCGTGGACAAAGCCAAGGCCTGGGGCTGCCGTTGGGAGGTGCATCTAACAAATGGAGGGTTTTTTTTCCCCCCTCCCTCTTGCTTTTAAGAGAATTGCTGAAGGGCCGGGACTGATTCTGACATCAAAGAAGCAATTGGCCTTTTAATGAATGCCCCCCCCCCCCAAGAAGGAACGGCTTACAAAGCCCCTAAAGAGGAGCAGAATCAGGCCCTCCGTGCATCAGCCGCTTAATGGAGCAGAAACAGCCACCGAGTGGCTTTGCTGAGACTCCAGAGGGGTGTGTGTGTGTGTGTGTGTGTGAACCCCGAGAGCGGAGTATCCGGGTCCGTTGCCAGCTCTTCTATAGCCCACCACCTTTGAATCCCCTGATTTTTTTCTGGCTGGAGAGGAGGAGGAGGAGTGGGGGGGGGGGAGACCGACCTTTTTATCATCCACCACTTTCCGTACGTAGATGGTGGCCTGGGTGTATTCGCGCAAGTCTCTCTGCTGCTGGTACAACAGCCCTTCACGGCAGTCCAGGCACAGCTCTGCGGGGGGTGGGGGGGGAGGAAGAAAGAGAGCAAGGAGGAAAGGGGTCCGTCTTGGCAAAGACTGTCACGATGTGATTATTGCCAGTTGTGCATCTCTATGTTTTTCTACTGTTTCTTATATTTATGGTCAAGCAGACGTATGATATATTCTACTACGCATGTCTGCATTCCAGAGGTTTCCTCCTTCCTTTTCTCTTCGCCATTTCTACCAAGGTAGAAGTGATTTATTCCTTAGCCGATAAAAATGTAGTCTAATAAGAATACTTTTTATTACTTTTCTACTGAAATAAATATTTTGTTAATTAGATTTGAATCTCGGGTTTTATTTTCTAAGTAAGTAACAATGTTTTCAAAAGGGAAGCAACGATCCATCGACCCACGGAGTGATCTCCGCTAACAAAGACCCCCCCGTGCTCTGCAGGATTCTCCATCAGCGGAACTGACTGCCGCGGCGGGGCAGAGTCACAGATCGCTCAGAATTCATGCCCCGTGGAATGAAAACTCAACCACGCCAGATCGGAGAAAAGAGCCACGGCTGTGATGGATGCAGAAGAATTAAGGGTGACATGCAAGAGGCCCTTGGCAAATCAAGGGAAAGGAAGGAGACGCGGCCCGCAACCGGCACTTCTTCTGTTCTGACCTAGGCGTTCCCAAACAGACTCCTTGTGCCGACAAAAAACCCTTTTTATTAAGTTACTGTGAATTCTTCTCATTCACATCCAGCAAAATCTTTCAAGGGTGAATTTACAGTCACAGACCTTATCTGGCTTGGAGAGCTGCCAGGCCGATATCTTCCAAAACTTGGCAAGGAGTCTCTGAGAGTCACGAACCAATTAAGCGAACTAATTGTCTCCTGCAAACTCCCCTCCCCTTTCGCTCCTCTTTTATTCCCTGTGGGAGGGGCCATTCATCGTCCACCTGTGGCCTTACTCCCAAGTCGACACTTGTTCCTTAGCTGTTCCCTTTGTGTGGCAGCGCTGCGCATGCGCACACTGGGAACAGGCTCCAGCTGATCTTCTGCCTCACTGATGTCTGACTCCAAAGGCAGCTGATAACTGTCAGACTGCCCTGGCTCCATCTCTGCCTCCGACGAAGAGCCTTCCCCAGACTCTAGGACTGGCCCATAGTTAACAGACTAACAGAGTCGGAAGGGACCTTGCAGGTCATCTAGTCCAACCCCCTGCCCAAGCAGGAGACCCTTACATCTGCCTCTACCTAGGATCAAACTCACAACCTCCTGATTGTGAGGCAAGAGCTCTACCTCTAGGCCACAGCTGCTGAGACTCCAAAGGCAGCTGATAACTGTCATATGGCCCTGGCCCCATCTCTGCCTCCGACGCAGAGCACTCGTCCGAGCCTTCCCCAGACTCCACGTTCCTCCCCAACCTCCTCACTGTCCGAATCTGCTGCCAGCTCCGCTGGCAGGCCACAACATCTTCCCCCTGCAAAGGTGTGTCTGCTGTGAGGGTCCTGGCAGAGGCTGCCACAGCACCCAGCTGCCCACCAGGCCGCTTCAACAGTGGGATACCTGAGCTTGCAGCCTGCCGACAAGTGCCCGGAGCTCAGGGGAACAGCGCACGTGATGCCAATGTGTCACTTCCTCAACTCACCAGGTTCGGTCATGTACAGCAGGCCCTCTGCGCTCTCCTGGGGGGCCTCCCTCCTGATCACTCGGATGGCGTGATCCACCACGAAAAGCTTTCGGATCTTTTCCCATTCGTCGGGCCATATCAGAGCTATACTGTGCCAAGAAGCAGAACCTGCTGTCTTCTCTCAAAGGCCGGCCACGGCCCCTCTGACCTCTAGACACCCCCCCCCCAGGGACGGCCACGCCATATACAAGTCGCCAGGGAAGGGTCAAGCGTGTGTGTGTGTGTGTGTGTGGAGGGGTTGATGCCTTGCGCAAAGGCTGTCTGGGCTGTGTGTGTGTGTGTGTGTGTGTGTGTGTGTGTCAGTCATACGCTGCTGGAGTCACAGAGACCCTCCCCACATGCCCTGAGCCGCTTGGCTCTTCTCCCCAGCTTCCGGGAAGGGGGGAGAAAGGCGCCGGAAGGAAGACACTCACAGTTTAGAGTCATCCTTGGTCATGGACGCAACGGTGAACATCAGCCCTCCGTGTGGGCAGAGCAGTTCCCGGTTTCCGACGGAAGAGACGGGGCTGCATCGGGTGGGCCTCCTGGGTGGAAGGCAAGAAAAAGGGAAGGGTGGGGGCGCATTGCAGACTCCCTTTGGCTAGCAGAAATGGGGGTGGGGGGTGCGTGCGAGTCCAATGGAACGGAGGGGTGGGGGGGAAAGGGAGAAAGGAGTGGGCACACGAGAGAACCAAAGGATGTGGAGGGGATGGAGAAGCCGTTCCCAAGGGAGGAGGGGGAGGAGGAAGAGGGGGAGAGGGAGGGATTGGTTGCTTCCTTCAGGACATTTCATAACCCAAATAGGGAACATCATCAGCGCTAGAAGGGAGTGGTGTGTGCGGAGGACGACAAAGGCAGCTCACCTCACAAACTTCCGCCATTCCTCCACAAAGAACCTGGAGACCACGTAGAGCTCCCCCACCTCCTGGGGGATAAAGAGATTTTGTCGTTCGGGGCCATGAGGATCCCGAAGGGAGGCCCGGCACTCAACGAGGCTGCAGGAGAGCTTAAGCCTTTGGGGGGGGGGGGAGAAGCAAAGCCAGAGGGACTCCAGGGAGATTCTGCCTCGGTCTCCTGCTCCCAAAGGACCGTACAGAACCTCTAGGCTGCACAGGGTGTGTGGGTGGGTGTGTACACAGGTGTGTGCGTGTACACACAATTCAGCAAATTCTGTTGCTTGCAAAGCACAGCTGAATCTTTTACTGCGGCTGCCGATTTACAGGGCTGGAGGAGAGACCCCAGTGATCAGACTTAACTGGGCAGCCCCCCTTCTCTAGCGATACATCTTGGCCAGAGCCTTGAGTCGCTCCCCCCTTCCCCCCCCCCAATATCCCCGGTCTCCCCCCACCTCAGGCCAGCTGCCGAGGCAGGGCCGGCTCTTATCCTGGAAGAGGTGGGGCAGGCTGGCTTTTTGCTCATTGGCCATCATCTTGTGCAGGGCTTCGTTCTCCTCCCCTTCCTGCTCCAGAATCTGCAGAGAGAGAGAGAGACAAGCGCTGGTCACCCCTTCCTGGAGGGGTGAGGGTCTGGCTTTTAGGATGTGGAGGGGGAAGGAGGAGGAGGGGGCCCGAGACTTCCAGGAGTGGCCTTACTTCACCAGACAAATCAACAAGAGCAGAAGGCTTGCAATCTTGCTCAATCCAAACGCTGGAAGGAAAATTGACACCAGGCCCCTCTAGGTCTCAAGCCCCCCCCCCAGGAATCCCCCCCCCAAATTCCTTCCTGGAGCAAGGCTCCAGTCCCCAGTTGGTCTCTATCTTGAGTACAATGCAGAGGCCTCCTGGTGGAGCAAGAAGTCTCTGAGAGTCCCGAACCAATTAAGCGAACTAATTGTCTCCTGCAAACTCCACTCCCCGTTCGCTCCTCTTTTATTCCCTATGGGAGGGGCCATTCACCGTCCACCTGTGGCGTTTCTCCCAAGTCGACCCTTGTTCCTCAGCTGTTCCCTTCTCCTGGCAGCTCTGTGCATGCGCACACTGGGAACAGGCTCCAGCTGTTCTTCTGCCTCACTGATGTCTGACTCCAAAGGCGGCTGATCACCGTCAGATGGCCCTGGTCTTGCTTTGGGGAGCGGGGGCTTTTTCCCCCCTCCCTCCCTCCGTCCAAAGCACCCCGCACCTTGCACTGGGAGCAGGAGTCTCTGCTGCTGGAGAACTGTGGGGCGTTCCGGAAGTAGCGCTGAAGCGTCTCCCAGGCATCCCTGCAGACCACGCGCCGCTCGTTCTCCAAGATGCAAAGGTTGCCTGCGGACGGAAGCGGCGGAGATGCTGTCCGGATGGCCGAGGGGCAGATCCGGTCACCCTTTTGGCTTCCCTGCCAACAGCGCAAGGACCCCAGAGTAGGAGAGCTTCCCTGTCAGGGAAGTGCGCCCACACAGGTCTCTCCCACAATAGCAACAGCACTTAAGACTTGTATACCGCTTCACAGTGCTTCACAGCCCTCTCTAAGCGGTTTACAGAGTCAGCCTTTTACCCCCAACAATCTGGGTCCTCATTTTACCAACCTCAGAAGGATGGAAGGCTGAGTCAAGCTGCAGCCAGTCAGGATTGAACTGTTGGCATTGGGCAGAGTTAGCCTGCAATACCGCATTCTAACCACAGGGAGGGAGGGAGGGAGGGAAAGAAGGAAGGAAAGAAGGAATAGCAATAGCACCTAGACCTATATACCGCTTCGCAGGGCTTTACGGCACTCTCTAAGCAGCGTAGAGAGTCAGCCTCTTGCCCCCAACAATCTGGGTCCTCATTTTACCCACCTCGGAAGGACGGAAGGCTGAGTCAACCTTGAGCCTGGTGAGATTCGAACTGCCAAACTTCTGGCAGCAGAAGTAGCCTGCAGTACTGCACTCTAACCACTTGCGCCTCCGCAGCTCAAGGCCCCCTTCCTTTCGGAACCCCCCTCTCTGTCCCCATGGAGGACATTGGAACTGACCACAAAATGGGTTGCTGGAAGGAGTGGTTTTGTCACCGGTGAGGGGGAGGAAAAGGTAGTACCAGACACCTTCGGGACCACCATCAAGCATCCTTTTTGGATGCTGTCATTCAGATGCCCGAATTGCCAACTTTGCCGTGGAGGGGCAAATGGAAACGCCGTCTGGATGTTGGGCCAGTGTCCTGTCCCTTCCCTCCTGCAGCAGCTGGTTCCTCCAAAAAGCTCCTCCTTCCCAGCTAAGGGGACCCACTCCCAAACTTTACAGGCTGATTCCCATCCCTGGCTGACTCCTTGCCCCCCCCCTCCCAAAATTGGGAGCCCTTCTCCTGGCCGCCCCCTCCGAGCAGAGCATGGACGCAAAAAAAGGCCTCTGCTCCCTGCTCCGCAGCAAAGAGAACATCTGTAGGAGCCCCGTTGGCATCCAACTTCTTCAAGAGCTGTCGCTAAGGTTACGGGCCAATTACGAAGGAGGCAGCCGGCAATTAAGCCGATGGGGAACGTTGGCTGCCGGCTCGTTCCTGCGGCACAAAGGAGGGATTAGATCCCGAGGAAACACCTACCTAAGCTCCCCCGAGGATACGCTTGGCAGGGGCGGCCAGAGGTGCGCGCGTGTGCCTGCACGTGTACTGGCACGACACACACCTGGCGATGCTCCAAATGGCCTCGTGGGCGCATCAGGACGAGCTCAAACACCAGGCCAAGGGAAGCCCACAAAGGGGCTTTCTTTTTTTCCCCCTCCCACGAGGCAACTGGACTTCCTCGGTTATTTTTTCTTTCGAAGACGTTTCGCTTCTCATCCAAGAAGCTTCTCCAGGAAATCCATTCCAGTGTGGTGTGGGAGTAGGAATGGATTTCCAGAGAGCGGAAAAAAAATTGCAGACTACAGGAACCATTTGCACCACTCAGGTGACCCTGAGGACACAGGTAAACCTCCAAGCGCTTCAACGACCCTCAAAAAGGATGCAAATGGCCAGGTGTCTGCAAGGAATATAAATCCTTCCGTTCCCCACCATCCTGTCAGAGCTGAAGAAGCTTCTTGGATGAGAAGCGAAACGTCTTCAAAAGAAAAAAAAACAAGAAAGTCCAGTTGCTTCATGAAAAAGCACCTTTGGGCCAACCGTGGAGGACTGAGAATCTCTACAAACTTTTAGCTATACAATTTGGGATGAACACCCTTGGAATGGTGCGGGTGTAGGGAGGGATTTCCAGAAGGGGAAAAAAATGCAGACTACAGGAACCATTTGCACCGCTCAGGTGACCCTAAGGACACAGGTAAGCCTCCAAGCGCTTCAAGGACCCTCTAAAAAGGATGCCAATGAGCAGCTGTCTGCAAGGGGTATCAATCCTTCCATTCCCCACCCTCTAGTCAGAGCGGAAGAAGCTTCTTGGATGAGAAGCGAAACGTCTTCAAAAGAAAAAAACAAGAAAGACCAGCTGTCGCCTGAAAATGCACCTTTGGGACAAACCATGACCTCTACAGACTTTCAAGCCAAGGGAAGCTCGACCTAGAAGGGCAACAGGGGAGGGGGGGGGTCCTGCTTCAGCACCTCACCTGTTCTTCCAAATTTATTTATTTTAAAAAAAAAATATTTATTGAATTTTCCTTTAAAAACAAAGCAATTAAATGCACACAACAAAAACACAACAGAAAAAAAACAAATGCAAAAACTGTAGAAAACACTACATTAAGCAAATATCATACGTAATCAACTACAAACTTAACGCCAACTAATACAAACCATAAAAATGAAATCATGCTTCTTTAACAGCCTATTAGCTACTAATACTAATCTTTATACACTCGAATATATATTATATCTATATTTATACATTACAGATCTTATCTTCTTATAAACTATGTCTATTGGAATGTCAACTTTTATTTCTACAGCTAATTTACCCAATTCATATTTACTCGCACTATATATTTTTAATTGTTATGTCTCTTTTTATTGATAAATGGATTTGACATGTTGTGAGCCGCCCAGAGTCCCCCGGGAGTTGGGCGGCATACAAATCTATTTATTTCTTTATTTAAATAAATAAATAAATAAATAAATAAATAAATAAATAAATAAATAAATAAATATGTATAAGTAAGAGAGAGAGAGAGAGAGAGAGAGAGAGTGTATATATATATTTTTGCTGATAAATGAAAATAAAGGGAGACTATTATAGATCTATTTCGAGCTTATTTTGCTCTCGTCAGATAGCCATACCCTTACTGGGATTTGAACCCGGGCCGGCTGCCTTGCAGTGCAGCAACTTAACCATTAGGCTATAGGCTCTGTTCCCAATCAGCTCTTTCACCAGGAAAGGGTTATATATGTTTTTCTGTCGTGTTATATATATATAAATAGTTATATATATATATATATATATATATATATATATATATATATATATATATATATATATATATATATATATATATATATATATATATATATATATATATATATATATATATATATATATATATATATATATAGTCCATCTTTAATCCTACTGTTTACAAACATTACTTCAGTCAGAAAGTGAGGTAAAGTATTATATCATGGTATAAATAAATTTATTTATTTATTTTAAATTAGCCTCTAAAAGAGCAGAGCAACTACGCCGAAGATCCGCCCCGCTCTCCTCCCTCCGGTGATGCACTAACCCTGTTTGCTCGGAGTTCGCTGAGGCCTCTTTCTTGGCAACTGCAAAGACCGAGGGGTGAGGGCTTTCCCCCTCCTCCTCTCTGGGGTCCACCATCCTAGGGGGCCACAGTCTGAAGGAGGGGTGGGGGAGGAGGAGAGGGAAGGCAGGGGCAAGGCAAATGAACCCGGAGGAGCAGTACGCAGGTTTCCCCTCAACAAATGGTCATTTTCAAGCAGAGGGAGAAAAGGGAGAAGGGAAGAACGCCTTGGGGTACGATCCCCGCTGGGGCAATCTCCCACCGCTCTCCAGTTCAGCTGGAATTTAGGAGGGCCTGGGGGAAGGCGTGTTCCCCCCTCCCCACCCCACTCCAGGCCCCACAGCTGCAAATGTGCTTCCAGTCAAGGTGAGGGAGAGAGCGGCCTTGGGAGGCCTGGGTCAGTCTGACCAGAAGGAACCAAGGTCTCTTCCGATGAGATGCCAAACGGCTGGATTCCCACCAGGCGCCCAGCAATTCCTTGGAAACGGCTCCCGAGGGAGGGAGGGAATGCCTTACAAGCTGCTAGAACTGAGGGAGGGTCCGTCCTTGCCCTCCCCTCCCCGCCACTCACCGTGGGGGCACACAATGTCCTCGTTGAACTTCAGCTCCTCTTCGTCTCGTTTCTCTGCACTGGGCTCCTCTGTGGAGGAGAAAAAGCACCGGGGGTGGGGTGGGGTGGGAGTGGGTGGAGGAATCAAGTCAGAGAACCTCTTGCAACCTGGCCCAAGACGAGACAAGACGGGGCTCGGTGGCCTTCTCTCCACAGAACAGAGGCAGGCTGGCTGCACTCTGAACTCTCTGTGGAGCATTTGCCCTGGAGCCTTCCTGCCTTTTCCCCTGTGTTTCATCACCTTCCTTTGCCTTCTTCCTCCCCTCCCCTTCTTTCTTGTTCTCGCCTTCCCTTTTCTTGTCCTCCCCCTTTCCTTCCTTCCTTCCTTCCTTCCCTTCTTTCTTGTCCTCCCCTTTCCTTCCTCCCCTTCTTTCTTGACCTCCCCTTTCCTTCCTTCCTCTCATTCCCTTTTGTCCTCCTTTCCTTCCTTCCCTTTCTTGTCCTTCCCTTCCTTCTTTTGTCCTCCCCTTTCTTTCCTTCCTTCCCTTCCTTTTCTTTCCCTTCTTTCTTGTCCTCTCCTTTCCTTCCTCCTTCTTTCTTGTCCTCCCCTTTCCTTCCTTCCTCTCATTCCCTTTTGTCCTCCTTTCCTTCCTTCCCTTTCTTGTCCTTCCCTTCCTTCTTTTGTCCTCCCCTTTCTTTCCTTCCTACCCTTTCTTTCCTTCCCTTCCTTTTCTTTCCCTTTCTTGTCCTCTCCTTTCCTTCCTCCCTCCTTCTTTCTTGTCCTCCCCTTTCCTTCCTTCCTTCCTCCCCTTCTTTCTTGTCCTCCCCTTCCTTCCTCCCCTTCTTTCTTGTCCTCCACTTCCCTTCCTTCCCTTTTCTTGTCCTTCCCTTCTTTCTTGACCTCCTTTGCTTCCTTCCTCTCATTCCCTTTTGTCCTCCTTTCCTTCCTTCCTTCCTTCCCTTCCTTTTGTCCTTTCTTTTCTTCCTCCCCTTTCTTGTCCTTCCTTCCCTTCCTTTTCTTTCCCTTCTTTCTTGTCCTCCCTTTTCCTTCCTTCCTTCCCCACCTCCCCTTCTTTCTTGTCCTCCCTTCCTTCCTTCCCTTTTCTTTCTTGTCCTCCACTTCCCTTCCCTTTTCTTGTCCTTCCCTTCTTTCTTGACCTCCCCTTTCCTTCCTTCCTCTCATTCCTTTTTGTCCTCCCCTTTCTTTCTTTCCCTTCCTTCTTTCCTTTCCCTTCTTTCTTGACCTCCCCTTTCCTTCCTTCCTCTCATTCCTTTTTGTCCTCCCCTTTCTTTCTTTCCCTTCCTTCTTTCCTTTCCCTTCTTTCTTGACCTCCCCTTTCCTTCCTTCCTCTCATTCCTTTTTGTCCTCCCCTTTTTTTCTTTCTTTCTTTCTTTCTTTCTTTCTTTCTTTCTTTCTTTCTTTCTTTCTTTCTTTCTTTCTTTCTTTCCCTTCCTTCTTTCCTTTCCCTTCTTTCTTGACCTCCCCTTTCCTTCCTTCCTCTCATTCCTTTTTGTCCTCCCCTTTCTTTCTTTCTTTCTTTCTTTCTTTCTTTCCCTTCCTTCTTTCCTTTCCCTTCTTTCTTGACCTCCCCTTTCCTTCCTTCCTCTCATTCCTTTTTGTCCTCCCCTTTCTTTCTTTCTTTCTTTCTTTCTTTCTTTCTTTCTTTCTTTCCCTTCCTTCTTTCCTTTCCCTTCTTTCTTGACCTCCCCTTTCCTTCCTTCCTCTCATTCCTTTTTGTCCTCCCCTTCCTTCTTTCCTTTCCCTTCTTTCTTCTCCTCTCCTTTCCTTCCTTGCTCCCTCCCTTCCTCTAAAAGCAGAGGAGAACGGTCAGTCTGCAGGCAGGGGTGGGTGGGTGGGGTGGGGTTGCCACCAGCAGGGCTTCCGGGGAAGTCTTTAACAAGGGAAGCCCGAGTCCGCTTCAGGTTTGTCCCCAGCTCAAACCTGAAGGGGCCTTAACCCAGATCCTTTGGGAGGATCCGGGTTAAGGCAGAATCCCTGAGCCATCCTGAAAACCTTGGAGGCTGAAAACAGGTGCTGGCCCAGGGAAACCAACCGTTTGGAGAGGCCAGGCCTGCCTTGACTAAAGGGGTGGGCGGGTGGGTGTGAGGAGGGAGCTACCTCTCTCCTTGGCGTCGCCGTTCATCTTGCCGTTGCTCTGCTCGGTATCCTCGTCCGAGTCTTCCAGCTGCTCCAGGGCCAACTGGCGCCAGCTCCGCAGGGAAGACCTCCCTACCCAAAACCCATCATCGGTCCTGCGGGGCGAGAGGGGGCGACTCACAGCCCAGGAGGCGGGGAGGGAGCAGCGGAGGGAGCGGAATTGGGGATCCCGCCTCTTGCCCGCTCCCCTTCCTGAATGCCCCCCTCTGCCCGGCGGGAGCCGCCTCACCCCTTGACCGCTGCTTTGAGGAGGTTGCAGACGGCCTTGTAGTCCTCGCTGAGCCGGCTTTTCAGCCGCAGCACCCGGCACCTCTCCACCACGCAGTCCTTGCAGAGGGCTTTGACTGAGGAAGAGGAAGGAGGCTGAAAGGGGGGAGCCTCTCTGCCATCCCACTGCCCACCCTGTGGAGGAGGACCACCCAGCAGGGGAGGAAGGCGAAGGGAACCTCCCTGAGCTTTCGTGGGCGGGCGCCGCTTTTGCCAACGGGGGATTCCTCGGGTCGCACCTCCGAAAAAAGTGCTGGGGAAGGTGCGAGGGAGGAAACTGACAAATGTGGCAGCAACACCAGTGAGGTGCAACGCCAGCTTTGCAACAGTGTGAGAGATCACACCACCTGCAGAGCTGGAAGGCTCCCCTCCCTTCTCCATCTGCCTGGTATTCCTTTGCTTTTCCTTCCTTGCTCCTTTCCCCCCCACCCCAAAGCAGAGGGGATCCCACCAAGGAGGAGGAGGAGGCCAGGGACAAAGCCGGCTTCATCCAGGAAGGACCCCCACCACCACCACACCTGTCAGCCTGGGTCCTCCCCCGTATCTCTTGTAGAAGTAGTCGGCCACGTCCTCCGAGACCCGCTTGACGGTGGAGATCTTATCCGGGTGCAGCTTGCCGTGGGGGCACAAGCAGGCCGTGTTGTCGATGGCTTTGGGGGGCGTCGATTCGTCCAGCCACTGCTGCAGCCATTCCAGGGAGACAAAGTCGTAGGGGCAGCCTGAGGGTGTGGGGCGCAGAGGGCCAGAGCATCAGCACCCCCCAGCTCCTCCGCTTCTCCTCCTCCAACACCGACCACGCCGCGTGCAGGTTAAGATCGTGCATCTTTCCCCTCCCCTCCCCTTCAAACGACCGATCAACCCCCCACCCCCTTTCCCTGCTATGCAACAGAGGGGGCAGCAACTCAGACCAAGAGCTCCGGCCCTCCTTCCCCACCAGCCGAAGCCCATGGCCATAGGTGAGCCTCTGCCCAGCGCCCCCTCTTGCGCCAATCCCCCTTGCCCTGTTGGCCGAGCTGAGATGATGCCCGCCAAAGCGAGGGGCCTCTAAAGAGACATCCTAAGGCAGGGGTCTCCAACCTTGGCAACTTTAAGAGTTGTGGACTTCCAACTCCCAGAGTTCCTCAGTCAGCAAAGTCAGAAATCTGACCTGGCATAAAGGGGGCATCCCCTGTTACGTTGGAAGAAAACTGATTGTTTTGAGACCACCTTGATGCGTAATTGCAGCTCAAAGCGAGTGGTTTTTTTTAAAGGGTCAAATAATGATGCTTAACTTTGGAGAAATAACGTCGAAGCAGCAAGCTCATGTACCCAAACAAAGAGTGATTTCTTGAGAAGTTGTTGGAACAGGACAGGGCTCTCCAACCTTGGCAACTTTAAGACTTGTGGACTTCAACTCCTAGAGTTCCTCAGCCAGCAAAGCTGGCTGAGGAATTCTGGGAGTTGAAGTCCACAAGTCTTAAAGTTGCCAAGGTTGGAGACCCCTGTCCTAAGGCATTCCTGCCGAGTAAATATGGACGTCCCACCCCCCACCCCGGGAGCAAGCCATGCAGGGGTTGGCTCTCTTGGGAGAGGGGGGGGAAGGGTACCTAGAGTCGTATGTAAAGGAAGCTTTCAAACCCGGAGGGGACGCCAGAGCTGCCCCCTCCCCTCCCGCTTCTGCCTGGCCCAGAGCCGCCCTACAGAAAAGAAGACACGTAATTGGAAGGTCTTACAGACCAGCTTTGGCGGGCAACTTCTGGTAGAGCTCCTTCACCTCTTCGTGCTTGACCTTGCCCCGCGCCACGCTCTGCTTCCGCATCTCGGCCATTTCGTGGCACCACTCCTCAAACCTGCTGTTGTCCTCTTCCACCAGCTCCTGCAGGAAAGCTAAGACGGGGAGAAGCCGAGGAGAGGGATGGCAGAGTTGGAACTCTGTTCAAACGATTGGGTTTGCTAATATATGAACAAGCCACAAATCGACGTTTAAGTGTATGTTGCTTTAAATGAATTGTAGGCTGATTACTATATAAGGAAGCAAGAGAGCATGCTCTGTATGTCTGCGTGTGTGTTTGAAGGTGTGTTCCGGAGTGCTGAGATTCTGCTGATTATCTCTGCTGCTTCACTGTTGAGTAATTGAACTTTGTGACTGTGTGAAGTTACTGTGAAGAGCTGCTGCGACAAGAGTAACTATCTGTGATAGTGTAGATTTAATTGTTAGCTGTAATCTTTTGTTTGCTAGTTAAAACAAAGATAGGCAAGAGGATTCTTCGCATTGACTTACTATGTATGACTTGGACTTCCTATTGAACTTTGCCACTACTTTAAGTAAACGATTTGTAAATACTAAACGTATCTGTTTATTGACCAAATAGCATTCATATCAAACTGCAACACCACAACCACAATCACATTTCTCTGTGTATGTGCTCAACAGCACAATAACTCCTTAACAATCCCGATTCTGAATTTTGAACCAGGCAGCCAAAGTGCCGCTTCTAACCCTTGTGTGCTTCTGGGACAGGAGCGGTGTTTGGATGTCCTGAATGCACGGACGCGCACTGTTAGGACTCTGTCCAAACGGTTGGGTTGGCAATATATAAACAAGCCAACATGTGTGTTTGTATGTATTGATGTAATATAGCTTTAAACTGTATGTTATGTTCTGATTGGCTGTAGTATTGCAAGTTGCCATAAGAGGGTGCTAAAGATCATGGCTTATTTTCTATTGTTTCATTTCTGTATTGACTCCATGACTTGATAGTGATCTCTGTGTTATTTCAGTTACTCTCTCTGATTCTGTTGTGTTTGTAAGCTTTAATCTCTTTGTTGAATGTGTAAGACAAAGACAAGCTGATAAGATGATTATTGTACTTCTAGATATTGACTGATTTGAACGTGTATGACCTGGACTGTTTATTTGGACTGTGCTATTTCTTAAAGTAAACACTATATGCACTTTAACATATCTGTGTGTGTGACTGGATCATTACTTACATCTACTGCAATATCCCGTTTCTATGTGCATGTCCTTGATAACTCAAGGATTGCTCTGCACACACCTTAACACGCACGCATGGTTGACAGGTGGGTGGGGAGGAAAGGCTGAGGGTGGGGAACGCGCGGAAGCCTCACCTGGGAGTTCAACAGCCAGGGACGTCTCCCGCGACTGCAACCTATACACCAACATGTAGGCGTTTCGGGAGCGGTAAATCCCCTTCCCGCACTTGGGCTTTCGAGACTGAGATTTAGAGGGTTCTGGAGGGGGGAGAGGGGAGGACAGAAAGCGAAGGAAGCAAGTGCTGGGGACCTTTGTTCTCCTGCCCCACCCCCACCCCAGAGACATTCTCAGTCAGGCCAAGTTGTAGCGAGCCGAGGAGAGGGGTCACGGCGCCGACCCACCACAGGCTGAGCGGCGGCGCCCGAGTCCGGTTTCAAGGAGAGGCCACTCATTTACCCAGATCCTCTTCCGCTCCCAGCTGCAGCTTCTTGCCTTCCATCTTCTCGATCTCTTCGTCGTTAAATCGGTACCACTCCCCCGTCTGGGGGTCCTTGACGTGGGCGATGTAATGGCCCGAGTAGGCGCTGACCCCTCGGTGGATGAGGATCGCGCTGAGCTCGTAGACGAAGACGCTGGCTGAAACAACAGCAGCGGGCAGCGCTCAAGGCTTGGGGAACGGCGAGAGGCTTCCCTCCCTCCCCATCCTTGCTTTCCCACAGCTATAGGCATCAGCGGCAAGCTGCCCCCCCCTCCTCCCCATAACAGTTTAGCCTTCCAGGTGTGCACAGAAGACAGGAGAAGGGCCCTGACCCCCAATTCAGGGAACAGGACCCCAAAACGGAAGGAAACACGCCAACCCCAGCTCTGCCCACCTTTGTCTTCCATGAAGGGTCCCAGGTCAAGCAGCTCCGAGAACTCGATGTAAGCGTTCAGCTTCTTCTTATGCCCCGTTTGCCTAACAGAGGAAAGGGGATTGCTCTCATTCATCCTTTTCCACCTGGCAGTGCCAACACAAGGGTAACAGCGGCAACAGCACGGTGTTCCCTTTCCACATCGAGAGTGATACGAGCTGGGGGGATGCTGAGCTGGGAACCTGGGAGATTCCCTGGTGTTGGTACCCTTCAGGCACAGAAGCCGTCCTGGGTGACTTTGGGCCCTTCGTGTCAAGGCTGACTCGAACGTTCACCTATATTCCTCTTCGCTCTGCAGCTTGACAAAGTGTGTGTGTGTGTGTGTGTGTGTGTGTGTGTGGAATGAACTATGTGTGGTTTGTGCGGGAAACGCAGAGCCGGTTTTGCTTCTTCTGTGCCAAGGTTGATTCATTCAGTACAGTTTATACTCTTGGATAAAAAATAACGTCCCAGGAGTTTTTTTTCTGGATTTTTCAATGGGAAGGTTGACATTAAATCTCTCTCTCTCTCAGCCCAACCCTCTTCGTTGGAACAGGAGCAGCGGGTTAGACTAGAAGACCTCCAAGGTCCTTCCAACTCTGTTATTCTAAATTCTAAATAGATCGCCTTGAGTTGCCCAAAGAAAGGCAGGACACAATAAGTAAACTGTCTCTCTCCT
Source organism: Diadophis punctatus similis (assembly GCA_023053685.1). NCBI lineage: Eukaryota > Metazoa > Chordata > Lepidosauria > Squamata > Dipsadidae > Diadophis > Diadophis punctatus. The sequence continues at coordinate 17,479,937 of JALIGW010000011.1, read as the reverse complement.
TCTCTCTCTCTCTCTCCCCAACCCTCTTCGTAGGAGCAGGAGCAGGGGGTTGGACTAGAAGACCTCCAAGGTCCCTTCCAACTCTGTTATTCTAAATTCTAAATAGATCGCCTTGAGTTGCCCAAAGAAAGGCAGGACACAATAACTCTCTCTCTCCTCTCTCTCTCTCTCTCTCCTCTCTCTCTCCTCTCTCTCTCTCTGTGTCTTGTTCTGAAGATACTTCATGCCCAGCCTGTTCGATTCAAGCCTCGCCAGGCAGCCCACTTTCAGGCGGGGGTGGGATCCCGCTGTGAAACGAAGGCTTTGGTGCGAGTGCGGGAGAGGCGGCTCACCTATCGAACACGAAGCGCATGAGCTGGAGGTTGAGGGTGCAAGGAAGGCTGAGCAGACGTATCCTCCTGGTGGCGTTCTGCTTGCTCTGGCAGGATTCGCAGAAGTAGCGATTGTCCCCCTCCAGTTTCTCCTCCTGCCAGGAAAAAAAAAACAGAACAAAACTGGTTGCAGGCTTGAAGAGGCATCCTGACCTGCCTGGCAGCAGGGACCACAAAGTCATCAACTCGCACCAACCGAGCTCAGGGCCAAAGACCCTCGAGGTCCCTAGGCTGCTCCCAAAGCCAGTGCTGCTGTGTTTGCCCCCCCCCCTTGGACGGGTACCTTCAGGAACTCCGTGATACAGTCCGACAGCTGTTTGTGGCCCTGGATGTTCAATTCAAGCTCATAAAACTTGGAGATCAGTTTGGACTCCCGGCCACACTGGTTGCAACTGGAGAGCAAAGCAGAGACGGCCGTGAGCGCCCGAAGCCCCATCGCCCGAAGCAGGACAAGGGAGCGAGAAGCAGCAGCAGCAGCCGCGCGAGGCAAAGCCTTACACTGTCACGTAGGCGTACTCTCCGCAAAACTGCTTCTGGACGATGTCGCGCACGTCCGGGTTTTTCTGAGAAGACAGGGTGTCCTCCAACAGGGACATGAACAGCTTGGAAAACTCCTGAGCGTCCTAGAAGAACCAGCGGAACGGGCAGGGTGTGAGTTCAAGGAAACAGGGCAGGGGTACCCAGAACAGAATAGAAAGTTGGAAGGGACCTTGGAGGTCTTCTAGTCCAACCCCCTGCTTAGGCAGGAAACCCTGCACCACTTCAGACAAATGGTTGTCCAACATCTTCTTAAAAACTTCCAGTGTTGGAGCATTCACAACTTCTGGAGGCAAGCTGTTCCACTGGTTAATTGTTCTTGTTTCTCCTTAATTCTAAGTTGCTTCTCTCCTTGTTTAGTTTCTACCCATTGCTTCTTGTTCTACCCTCAGGTGCTTTGGAGAATAGTTTGACTCCCTCTTCTTTGTGGCAGCCCCTGAGATATCGGAACATGGCTATCATTTATTTATTTATTTATTAGTGAGATTTATATACGGTCTCATAGTGCAAGCACTCTCTAAGCGGTTTACACCAGTAAGCAATGTATATTTTATATTGCCCCCAACAATCTGGGTCCTCATTTAACCTACCTCGGAAGGATGGAAGGCTGAGTCAACCTTGAGCCGGTGAGATTTGAACCGCTGACCTGTGGATCACCGTCAGCTAAAAGGGCCTGCAGTACTGCCTCTAACCGCTGCGCCACCTCAGCTCTTATGTCAACCCTGGTCCTTCTTTTTATCAAACTAGACATACCGCATTTTTCGGAGTATAAGACGCACCTTAGTTTTGGGGGAGGAAAATAGGGGGAAAAAATCTACCTACCAGGTATTCATCTGGCTAGCATCCTTAGTCTGTTCAGCTTCAGCACATTATTTTATCCTCTGGTTAGGGCTGAAAAAGCCTTTTTCAGAGGGAGTAGGAATGAAAACAAGCTTGCAAAGACTTAGGGCTGGAAAAAACCTCCTTCGGAGGGAATAGGAAGCCAGGAAGATCGTTAGCACCTCGTTAGGGCTGGGGGAAAAAAGCTTCGAAAAAGCTACATTCGAAGTATAAGGCGCACCCAAATTTTCAGCCTCTTTTAGGGAGGAAAAAGGGGCGTCTTATACTCCGAAAAATACGGTACCCAGTTCCAGCAACCGTTCCTCATATCCTTTAGCCTCCAGTCCCCTAATCATCTTGGTTGCTCTTCTCTGCACTCTTTCCAGAGTCTCAACCTCTTTTTTACATCGTGGCGATGTCCCAGAGGGACAAACATCTCAATTTAATCCCAATTAAGGGAGCCATTGTCAGAAAAATCCTCCGAAAGAGGCAACCCCTTCACCGGGACTTTTCGTCAGAGTACCCCAGGCCAAATGAGGAGGGCTTTTTATTTTTCTGCTGTCAAAGAGTTCAGTGTGGGAACGGCTTTCTTAAACGTGTCATCCTGAGAGACAACAAGGCAAAAGAGAGAAGCAGGCCTAGGCGCCTCGAACCTTACCTGTTGCTGACCTGTGTCCAAGCCAAGTGCTTTCACAAATCCCGATGGGTCAATATATCGCCTTTTGCTGTTTTGGAGCAAGGCAAACAAATACTGGAGGTGCTCGCAAATGGTCTGAGGTTCGTAATCTGTCAAGGGGATCAGAGGCTTGATTAAAAGGCAGGATGTAGACTTGGGACCTGCGAAGGAATTCTTTCGTCCCTCGCTTAACTGAGAGCAACAAGCCAAACGCTTCTGTGGAGCCTCCCAGCAGCTCCAGTTACAGAGAACGGTCACCTCCGTTCCTGTGCTGGGTTTCTCCTCGTTTGCGGGCTCCAAAAAGGAGCCAAAGCCGTCCTGTAGGGGCGGTGAAGCTAAGGAGGAGCCCAAAATTTATGCTGAAACACTTGTTAAGACAGCTTTGCCCCATTTTAACGACCTTTCTTTGCCACACTCCTTAAGTGAATCATTCCATCGGTTAAGTAAGCAACACGGTTGTTAAGTGAATCTGGATTCCCCATTGTACTTTGCTCGTCAGAAGGCCGCAAAGGGTGATCACATGACCCCCGAGACACTGCAACGGTCATAAATAGGAACCAGTTGCCAAGCGTCTGAATTTTGATCATGTGACCACGGGGATGCTGCAAGGGTCGTAAGTGCGGAAAATGGTCATAAGTCACTTTTTTTTCAGTACCGTTGTAACTTTGAACGGTCACTAAATGAACTGTGGTACGTTGAGGACTAGAGCGTTTCCCCGAAAAGAAGACCCAACCGGAAAATAAGCCCTCGCATGATTTTTTTTCAGGATGTTCGTAATATAAGCCCTACCCCCAAAATAAGCCCCAGGTAAGATCGCCAGCCAGACGGATGCATTTTAGTACCGTATTTTCCCAAAAACAAGACCTAACCAGAAAATAAGCCCTAATGCATCTTTTGCAGCAAAAAATAATATACCGTATTTTTCGGAGTATAACCTTAGTTTTTGGGGAGGAAAATAGGGGAAAACAATCTACCTACCAGGTATTCATCTGGCTAGCGTCCTTAGTCTGGTCAGCTTCAGCACATTATTTTATCCTCTGGTTAGGGCTGAAAAAGCCTTTTTCAGAGGGAGTAGGAATGAAAGCAAGCCTGCAAAGACTTAGGGCTGGAAAAAAACCTTCTTCGGAGGGAATAGGAAGCCAGGAAGATCGTTAGCACCTCGTTAGGGCTGGGGAAAAAAGCTTCGAAAAAGCTACATTCGAAGTATAAGACGCACCCAAATTTTCAGCCTCTTTTAGGGAGAAAAAAGATGCGTCTTATACTCCGAAAAATACGGTAAGTCTAATTTTTGGGAAAACACGGTGTCTGTACAAAACAGGGGGATTGTGATGATATTTAGGCCCGGCCAACCATTTGGGTTTCAAATCAGATGAATCTTAGAACCGCCTGCTTCTAACAGAGCAAGGATGCCTCCGAAATACCTTTCTTCTCCGCTGTGAAATATTCAGGGCGGGCAACCGGACACAGATACAGCGCCTGCCGGAGCTCCAGATTTAGGAACCACATCTGTAGGAACGTGTTGACGTAGCAAGTGGCCCCCAGGTTGGTGAGGCCTACAAATGCATTCTGGCGGGGAAGGAAAAATGAAAGAGAGATCATCAGAGGTGAGGCCAGCCAAAAAGCAGAGCGGCTCAAGGATAGGCGATTTTAGCCAGGTCTTCTCGAGAGAGAGTATTCTTCTCCTCCGACAATAGTGGAATTAGTTCCTGCAGAAAGGAGAGCTGGCGCAAGATGCCCTGAGCGTTTTAGAGAACATCGATGCATTGTTTAAAATACTTTGGTTTTGCAACCGCAATTCAATGGGTCTATTCTTCCGTATCTAAGCACAGGACAAGTTCCATTTTGAAATGCTTTTCTATCTTGCTGTCCTTAAAATGCTCAGCTTTCTGTCTCTCTCTTCTCTCTCTCTCTCTCTTTCTCTTTCCTCTCTCTCTCTCTTCTCTCTCTCTCTTCTCTTTCCTCTCTCTCTTCTCTTTCCTCTCTCTTTCCTCTCTTCTCTCTCTCCCTCTCTCCTCTCTCTCTTCTCTTTCCTCTCTCTCTCTTTTCTCTTTCCTCTCTCTCTCTCTCTCTCTCTCTCTCTCTCTCTCTCTCTCTCTCTCTCTCTCTCTCACACACACACACACACACACACAGAAAAAACATTCTGGTTTTTCTTTGAAGACCTTTCACTTCTCATCCAAGAAGTTTCTTCAGCTCTGACTGGATGGCGGGGAAGGGAAATGGAGTCAGAGCTGAAGAAGCTTCTTGGATGAGAAGCGAAAGGTCTTCAAAGAAAAACCAGAAAGTCCAGTTGCCTCTTGAAAAAAAGCACCTTTGGGACAACCACGACCTGGATGACTGAGAATCTTCGCAGACACACAGAAAAACATACCCAAATCAAATATGTTTGAAGAAAAAAAAAATTCCAAACATGCCCACTTAACTTGCACCGATTCAGAAGTGGCTTCTCCATCACGAGAGAAACCAAACTCACAATTTCACAGCTTTGAAGATACATAAGACCCAGTTGAATGAAATTTTGTGTTCCACCCCCCCACCCACCCCCCAGAGGCTCCCTCCTTGTGATACCAAATTGCCTCCCAGGCCCAACTTCAATTAGCAATAGCAATAGCACTTAGACTTATATACCGCTTCATAGTACTTTACAGCCCTCTCTAAGCGGTTTACAGAATTCAGCATATTGCCCCCAACAATCTGGGTCCTCATTTTACCCACCTCGGAAGGATGGAAGGCTGAGTCAACCTTGAGCCGGTGAGATTTGAACAGCTGAACTGCTGAACTAGCAGTAGCCTGCAGTGCTGCATTTAACCACTGCACCAACTCGGCTCTTAACAGCCAACCAACCTCCGTAGATCTTGGGAACCGAGGAAATTTCAGCCTCGGCAATTCAAGGCGGAAGACTTAAAGCACCAACTTTTAAAGAGAGGAGGTGCGATAGGGGAAGAACAATTCTTCTCGATCAGGCCAGAAAAACCACAGACGTACCTTTTTCCGCCTCTCAAAGTTGGGATCGTCGATGTTGTGAAAGGTGTTCTCGTCGATCTCCCCCAGCCAAATGTGCTCTCCGATCCCCACCAGGCAATTAGGGTTCCCTCTGCAGTTTCTCCTGCAGAAGCAAAGCCACAGGTCGGGTTATGTTTCGCGCCCGACGCCATTTTCCAGGAACGGTTCAGGTTGCCCGTTTGCTAGCATTCCCCTCCTGGTTCTAAAATATCTCTTTATTCAAGAAAATAAAGAATGAATGGTGGTAGACCCAGATGACAAAACTAGGTTTGAGGAGGTAGCATTAGATAAGTAGCATATGCCAAAAATAATACATTGTTTGTATAGAAATGATTTAAAAATGATAAATTTTTATCAGCCAAGATGGCGCAGTGGTTAGAGGCAGGTACTGCAGGCCACTTCAGCTGACTGTGATCCGCAGGTCAGCGGTTCAAATCTCACCGGCTCAAGGTTGACTCATCCTTCCATCCTTCCGAGGTAGGTAAAATGAGGACCCAGATTGTTGGGGGCAATGTAAATATACATTGCTTACTGGTGTAAACCGCTTAGAGAGTGCTTACACTGTGAGGCGGTATATAAATCTCACAAATAAATAAATAAAATTTAGAAGAGACGCGGACAGTTTTAAAATGTAACGGAATAAGGTATCAGTCTGTTAAATATGAGATGAACTAGGATAAGGATCACTCTGGGAAAGGTAAAGAAGGAGAAAGAGGAAGTAGAAAGGTGAAGGGAGAGGAGGAGTGGAGGGAAGTAGGAAGGGGGAGAGAAGGAGTAAGAAGGTAGAGGGAAGAGATGGAGATAAGAGGGAGGGGAGTGTAAAGAAATGAAGAATAACAGACTGATTAACAGTAATATAAAATAGGTGCAAAATAGGAGATTGTCTTAAGAATGATTGCATAAAAATGTGCAATTGTGTATATTATTGATATAATTTAAGGTATATGCATTGACATATGTATGGAAATGATGGAGATAAAATAATAAAAAAATTCCAAAAAAAATAATAAAACAAAATATCTCTTTATTTCTGGGAGGAAAAGAAAGCGAAGCCCCTCACAGCTGGGGATGGAAGATTCTGGAAAGAGCTTTGAGTGGCACCCTTGGGGACAGCCATGTTGTTAGTTGCACACAACCCTAACGCATACTGCAAAGGAAGTTTTTTCAACAGGCTTGATGTTTCAGCTTTGCTTAAACCAGGATAAATCTGTACCAGCTCTGTTAGAACCCTGTTCAAACGACTGGGTGTGTTAATATATGATTAAGCCACAAATCATTGTTATGTGTATATTGCTTTAAATGTATTGTGGATGATTACTATATAAGCAAGCAAGAGAGCATGCTCAATGTGGTTGGTGGTTCAGTGTGGTTTTGTGTGGTTTAGTGTGATGAGTGGTGTTTGACGGTGTGTTCCGGATTGAAGACTCTCTGCTGATTTACTGATGAGTAGATTACTTTATGACTGTGTGGAATTGCTGTGAAGAGAAGAGTAACTATCTGTGATAGTTTAGAATTAAGTGATAGCTGTAATCTTTGTTTGTGAGTTAAAACAAAGATAGGCAAGAAGAAGAAACTTCGCATTGACTGAATAACTGTGTATGACTTGGACTTCCTATTTAACTTGGCTACTATTCAAGTAAAAACTACTTTGTACATACTAAAGATATTCTGTTTATTGACTGAATAGCATTCATATCAAACTGAAACACCATTACTACAACACATTTCGCTGTGTATGTGCTCAACAGCACAATAACTCCTTAACAAGCTCCCTCTTCCTCCCATGAAGACAGCTCTTGCTGGTCCCTCACTGCATTATATTTTGATGCATGCTCATTAATCCTCTGAAGGGAAAAACAAGACTCTCAGCCTTGGTAGCTAAAAGATACACATCCAAGGAGGCAGGAGGAAAATCTGGGGGTGGGAGAAAGTGAGGGTGGAGACTGCCTTTGAAAATTATCATCGTTATCTATTAACTTAATACAGGTGCCCACTTTAGTGGACTTGGTGGGGGAGGGGGGTTTATAAAATTTCAGGAAGAACTTCTAAAAATGTTAAATCTTCAAAAGTCGAGGCCATCTTGCAATTCCTGCCCTCCTTAATTCAACAGTATTATTTTGCAAGATCCTTACTGTGGCTGTCTTTGCTGTCAAGGCACAAGCACCAATATTATAACAAAAAACAATAAGGCACTGATGAAAATAATATAACAACTAGTGTTTGAAAAAGAGATAAAAATACTCCTACTCCCACGTACCCTGAAATTACCAAAATACAAAAGCTGAAAGGCAAGAGATGTAGACCAAGCTTCTTTTTATTGTAGTTTTGTTTGTGTTTTGACAGCAAGAACAATAGTTGAGGGAGCCCATAATGGAAGCAAGCAAAGCTTGTCATTAGCTCCTACAGCTAGCAAAAAGCAGGTGTCCTTGTAAACAATAACCGTGCTAAGGTAATTCATCATTTATTAAAGACGTTTCCTCACGCTTCCCCTGCAGCTGCTAATCGATTGAACAAAGCTATTTACTAAGGAAAATATTTAATTAGTAAAGTAAAAGCAGTAATGGTCTTTTCCACCTAACGGGCAAATAATAATAAAATAACGTATTACAGCTATGCTAACCCATAAGGTGGGGGGGGGAGGGCAGAAACCCTCTTCCATGGTTGACAAAATTTAATTAGCATCAAACAAGATGCCACCTTTGGCTTCTAACCAGGTGAATGGACAACTTAGGACCTTGAACACACCTGGGAAGCATTTTTGTAGGATGCCGATTAAAGTGCGATACAGCTGGGATTATTAATATTGTTTTTATAGTTGTTCTTTACATGTTGTACGCCGCCCTGAGTCCCTAGGGCGGCATATAAGAACACTAAAATAAAATAAATAAATAAATAAATAGTATTTGTATTTGATTTTAAAAAAAGGAAGCTGCCCCATCCGGCTGTAGCCCTGCCCAAGATTTTGCAAGAGACCCAAACCCCAGTTCCTCCCGAAGGGAATTTCTGTAGAAAGCAGGAAGACTTCAGATCCATTGATCTTTTTTATTTATTTTAGGCAAGCCAACCTCAGAGCTGTGAGGGGAAGCAGAAGGGAAAGGACACCACGCGGTGCTCCCAAGGGGGGAAAAAACCTCACCGATTTGCCATAATCAAACTAAAAAAGGAAGGCCCCAATGGGAGAGGGGACGCCTGGCATGATAACCCATGGGGCACCGCCACCCCCTTGGCACGACTTCGGTACCTGCGTTGGGCTCCACCCCGGGTCACGCCCAGAAGATGGCACCTGTCGTGCCCCTTGGGCCCCAATTCCATTAGGCGGGGGAGGCCCCAGGCTTTGCCCGGGAGCCAGGCTCTTTAACTCGGGACTAGCTCCGGGCAGCAGAAGGCCGCGCCCTCCCGGGCGTCGCCTCACCTGCAGGCGCCCCGCTGGCAGGGCTCCAGCCCGATCCGGTAGGCCGCTTCGATGTGCTCCTGCGTCACGGCTTCGGGCGGCACCGTCTCCGTCCAGCGCCAGGCCGCCTTCTCCAGCTGCAGCCGCGGAGCCATCCCGGGACCGGCCCGAGCGGGAACAGGGCCTCCGGAGGGCGATTCCGGAAGAGGAAAGAGGAACCGGGCGACCCCGGAAGCGGAAGCGGCCCCAAGGCCCTTGGCGGCCTTCAAGGCCACGCCTCCTGGGGGCGCGCGCGCGGGGCGACTCGCTCTACCTGGCCCTCTCGGCTCTGACGTCACGCCAACGGCGGACGACAAGGCTGGGGGGGGAAGAGAAGGTTTGGAGGGGCGTGGCCCGCGACTTCCAATAGGGCGGCGCTCTCTCGAAAAGGCCCCGCCTCCTTCCCGTGTGTTTTTCCTCCCTCGGCGGCGAAGCTGAGGGGAGGGAGGGAAAGATTTGAGAAAGCCGTTGGACGAGCGGAGCATGCGCACAGCAGGCTCGACTTTCTGAGGCGAAGCTCCCCACAATCCATTGCGCCTCCCCTCAGTTTTGTCTCTCTTGAAGTAAATAAAGAGAGGTTTTTTTGTATAATCACCAAGGTTTTTTTAAAAAAAAAACCATAACAAAACGCCCTACACCTAAATGTGGGGATTCAGGAGGGAAAATACGAGGCACTTTTGTCCCTTTTAAGATGGCTGCCCTATTGCTCTCGGGCGCGGCTGGTGCCGCTTCAACGTGTCCCCCCCCCCCAGGTCTCCGTTTCCCCGCGGGCCTTCAATCCACGTGTTTATTTCTCATGCTAACGCGCGTCCACAACGCCATTGTGGCAAAGAGCCGCTGACCACGACCTGGGAAGTGGATATACATTAAAGGCCCTCTACACCCGGGAAAGACTACAACTCCCAGTAGCCCCTGGGCTCACACCGGAAGAGCCGCCCCCTGGTCCGGAAGCTTGGCTGTGCAGGGGCGGGCCAGCTGAGCGCCAGATGCCTCTTGACAGCCAGGTGCGTTGTCGTAGCCGCGGATGAGCAAAATTTGGCGAGAAGAGAAGAGAGTTGGCAGAAGAGAAGAAAAAAGGGAGGGAGAGGAGGAGAGAGATGACAGAAGAGAAGGAAGAAGAGAGAGAGGAGAGAAGAGAGATACCAGAAGAGAAAAGAGAAGAGATGACGAGAAGAAAGAGGAGAGATGACAGAAGAGAAGAAAGAAGAGAAGTCAGAAGAGAGAAAGGAGAGATGACAAGAGAAGGAGAGAAGAGAGATGACAGAAGAGAAGAAAGAAGAGATGACAGAAGAGAAGAGAGATGACAAGAGAAGAAAAAGGAGAGAAGAGAGATGACAGAAGAGAAGAGAGAAAGAAAGGAGAGAAGTCAGAAGAGAGAAAGGAGAGATGACAAGAGAAGGAGAGAAGAGAAAGGAGAGGAGAGATGACAGAAGAGAAGAAAGGAAAGAAAAGAGAAGTCAGAAGAGAGAAAGAGGAGAGATGACAAGAGAAGAAAGGAAAGAAAAGAGATGACAGAAGAGAAGAAAGGAGAGAAAGGAGAGAAGAGAGATGACAGAAGAGAAGAAAGAAGAAAGGAAAGAAAAGAGATTGACAGAAGAGAAGAAAGAGATGACAGAAGAGAGGAGAGAGATGAAGAGAAGAAAGGAGATAGAAGAGAGATGGAGGGACCTGAAGAGAGGAGGGAGAGGAGAGGAGAAGAGAAAGGGATCTTGGAGGTCTTCTAGTCCAGCCCCCCTGATCAAGCAGAACCAGGCAAGCTGCTTCCTCCTTGCCCCAGAAGGGCTGTAGCAGGGGGCGTCCCCCCCCAAGGGACCACATGTGCAATAAAAGCATTTAATGAATACTTTCCCTTTGAATTTTGAAAGATTAAATCAGGGCAATTGGACCAGTCTATTAAAACAGATGCTTCCTTACTCATCCAAGTAAGTTCTTTAGTCCAAATGAGAATTTGGGTAGTCACGGACTAGTCATTGGGAAAGAACCAAATCTCGCCATATAGACTTGCAGGGGGGGGGGTTTTCTCCCCAAAATGAAAAGCAAGGTGGAAACAAAGATTCCATTGTCCAGGGCAAAAGTCCTCGACTTACAACAGTGACTGTTCGAAGTTACATCATCACTGAAAAAAATAACTTATGACCGTTTTTCACACTTTTAATGACAGCATCCATGGGTGGTCACATGATTAAAATTCAGATAGTTGGCAACTGACTCAGATTTATGACGGTCGCAGCCTCCCGGGGGTCACGTGATCCCCTTTTGTGGCCTGACAAGCAAAGTCAATGCAGGAAGCCAGATCCACTTCACAACCTCGCCGCCCTGAGTCCCGCGGGACATGGGCGGCCTATAAGATCGAACAAATAAAATAAATAATTAAATAAATAATCGTTTAACAATTGGGGCAAAATTCACTTAACTGTCTCGCTTCACAACATACATTTTGGGCTCAATTGTGGTCGTAAGTCGAAGACTACCTGTCTCTTAAAAGGTTAAACCATGGCAACTGGACCAAAGTTTATTACAAAGGTTTATTAACCTTTTTGAGATACTTTTGGCCTGGATGATTGAATCTTGATTTACATATTTTCGTTTGCCTTTCCGAGCTGCACCTGGGTGGGCTTCCTGCTTGCAGCCCCACCGCTCTCCATCCCCTGAGCCCCGGCACCCTTCGGCCTCCTCCGCAGCCACCCTACTCCCCGATGCAGGGCGAGGAGCTTGCTCAGGACAGCGGCTCCTGGCACCAAGCATCTCAGGACCCTGGCAGAGGGCAGAGCCTGCTTCACTTGGATAATTGGTGCCCGCAGTCACCTGCCCGGCTGCCATCTCCCCCAGGAGCCTGCTAAGGGGAAGTGGCAAGCTACCACCCGAATGGGCAGCCCCACTTCCAGGACGAGGCCCCATTCCTGGCCTTGAGGATGGGACACACACTCCCCACTCACCCAGTAGCCATGTACCTGGGTGCCCCTGGCTAAAACTGGGAGGGCATGGCGTTTTTTTTAAAAGAAGAAACCCAAACCAGATTGCTGGACCTGGGGATTTGTTTCCTTATCTGGTTCTGGGACAATTTTTCATCTCTCTCCCTGCAATAACCTGGGCCAAGTAGTTCAGGGTCCGACTCATGAGGGAGGTCACACGCTTGACCTTGTGTTTCTCTCGGGGCAGTGGAGAGATGATCTGAGGCTGAGGGGTTTAGTCACAGTACCCTTGTCGTGGTCAGATCATTTCCTTCTGAGGTTGGATTTCATGGCGCCACTCCTCCACCGCAAGGAGGCGGGACCGATTAAGTGGTTCCGCCCCAGGCGCCTAATGGAATCCGAAGGATTTCAGAGGGAACTTGGGGAAATACCGGACTCCCTGGTACACGATTCATCTGAGGCTCTAGTGACTGCCTGGAATCAGGCGGCAACAGGGGCTTTAGATCGGATTGCGCCTTTGCGGCCTCTCCGTGGCAGCGGATCCCGGAGGGCTCCTTGGTTTACTGAGGAGCTCCGGGAGATGAAGCGCCTAAAGAGACGCCTAGAGCGACGATGGAGAGCCAGTAAAGCTGAGTCTGACCGGACACTTTTAAGAACTTGCATTAAGTCTTACTTAGTGGCGATACGGGCGGCAAAATGTGCGCATTTTTCCGCCCTTATTGCGTCCGCCGACTCCCGCCCAGCCGCCCTGTTTAGGGTGACGCGCTCCCTCCTCGCAAAGGGGGGGGGGGGCGAAGAACCCTTGCAGGGTAGAGCTGAGGAATTTTCCCAGTTCCTGGCGGATAAAATCACTCAGATTCGGACAGACCTGGACTCCATTTGGACAGGGCAGGCCGAGATGACAGGGGCGAGTCTTAGTCCTGTTATTTGGGAGGAGTTTGAGCCTATCACTCCTGAGGATGTGGACAAGGCCATAGGAGCGATGAGCGCCTCCACTTGTTTATTGGACCCGTGTCCCTCCTGGCTGGTTTCGGCCAGCAGGGAGGTGACACGCGGCTGGCTCCAGGCTGTTGTGATCGCATCTTTGAGAGAGGGGTCCGTCCCGCAGCCCTTAAAAGCTGCGGTGGTGAGGCCCCTCCTCAAGAAGCCTTCCCTGGACCCAGCGGATTTAAAGAACTTCCGTCCAGTCTCCAACTTACCCTTCTTGGGTAAAGTTGTAGAGAAAGTGGTGTCGCTCCAACTCCTGCGGCTATTGGAGGATACTGATTATCTGGATCCCTTTCAATCGGGTTTCAGGCGCGGCTACAGTACGGAGACTGCTTTGGTCGCACTGATGGATGATCTCTGGCGAGCACGGGATGGGGGTCATTCCTCCATCCTGGTGTTACTTGACCTCTCAGCGGCTTTCGATACCATCGACCATGGTATCCTTCTGCGTCGTCTTGGGGAGGTGGGAGTGGGAGGCACTGTTTTACGGTGGTTCTCCTCCTACCTCTCTGACAGGACACAGTCGGTGTTGACAGGAGGGCAGAGGTCGGCCCCTAGGCCCCTGGTTTGCGGGGTGCCACAGGGTTCGGTCCTCTCGCCCATCCTGTTTAACATTTACATGAAACCGCTGGGTGAGATCATCCGACGACACGGGGTGAGGTATCAGCAGTATGCTGACGATACCCAGTTGTACATCTCCACCCCGTGTCAGTTCAGTGAAGCAGTTGATGTAATGTGCCGCTGCCTGGACGATGTGAGGGTCTGGATGGGAGTGAACAGACTCAGGCTCAACCCAGACAAGACTGAGTGGCTCTGGATTTTGCCTCCCAAGGATTATGTCGACTGTCCCTCCCTGGTTCTCGGGGGGAGAAAAATTGACTCCCTCGGAACAGGTCCGCAATTTGGGTGTCCTCCTAGATCCACAGCTAAAATTGGAGCAACATCTTTCAGCTGTGGCTAGGGGGACCTTTGCACAGATTCGTCTTGTGCACCAATTGCGACCTTACTTGGAGAGGGAGGCTTTGCTCACAGTCACTCATGCCCTTGTCACCTCACGGCTAGACTACTGTAACGCGCTCTACATGGGGCTACCCTCAAAGAGCATCCGGAGACTCCAACTGGTACAGAATGCAGCTGCGCGAGCTGTAGTGGGTGTACCGAGATACACCCACGTAACACCTATTCTTCGCCAGCTGCATTGGCTGCCAATTAGTCTCCGGTCGCAATTTAAGGTGTTGGTCGTTACCTTTAAAGCCCTACATGGCTCAGGGCCAGGTTACCTTCGGGACCGCATCCTACCACATACCTCCCTACGACCGGTTAGGTCCCATAGAGAGGGCCTCCTCCGGGTCCCATCGGCCAAACAATGTCGGTTGGCGGGGCCACGGGGGAGGGCCTTCTCTGTGGGAGCCCCGTCCCTCTGGAACCAACTCCCACCAGAGATCCGGACTATCCCCACCCTGCTGGCCTTCCGTAAAGCCATAAAAACTTGGCTCTTCCGGCAGGCGGGGTGAATAGGAAGATCAGATTCCCCCCTTGAATGTTGTTTTTATAATTGTTTTAACTATGCCTTTTAATTTTAAATTATGATAATTGTTTTTATTGTACGCTTCTTATTCTGTTGTACGCCGCCCTGAGTCCCACGGGATTGGGCGGCCTATAAGAACGTCTATTAAATTAAATTAAATTAAATAACACAATCACACACTCCTCCACAACTGGGAAAAAACACCAGTCTCTATGATTGTGGGGTTCAGCACCATTTATTAAGAAAAAGAAGTACAAGAAGAGTTAAGGATAAGGAGGGTGGGAGAAGCAGAAAGTATCTCCAGGTTGGCCGCTCCGATCCTGGACACGGGGGCTGCCCCAAAATGCCCAGGGCAGCCAGGCCCACACGAGAAGTATGGGACACCCCGGCTGAAGTAGAACCAGGCATCCCCAAGGCAAAAGCTGTTTGTCGGCCCCAGTGCCTGGGGGCCGGCTGGCAGGAGAGGACAAGGATGCTGGCGGTCAGCAATGCCAGCGGTCAGCAATCTCCTGCCCGAGCAATGGAAGTTAATTTGGACCTGGCTAGTTAGGCAAAGCTCCTTTTTCTCCTTGGAAAGCGGTAAAAGAACCCCTTCTGGTTCTGACCCATAGCAGGGGCAGGACTTTCTGGCTTTTGGGGCCCTCTGCTCTCCGCCCCCCCAAGAAGCAGCCTCGTTTCCAGAAGTTTTGCTGTGAGAAATAACACTCAGCAGGCAACGGAGGGTGGGCGAGAGGAGATTGGGCTGGGAGATAGCGTGTGCATCCGTAAGGAGACAAACCCCCTCAATAAGGCACTGAAGCAACCCAAAGGCGATGGGAAAGACACCTCCCAGGGTGCAGCAGGGTTGCCCCTTCCATAGGGCGAGACCCCAGGACTCCCAGGCACGATCCAGGGGTTAAGGCAGCTGGCCCTAGAGGACCCATAGGGCGAAGTGGCGAGGAGCACCTCTCAGAAGCACTGCGGCTGTGCAGGGCAACAAGGCAGAGACAGGACTTCAGAAAGGATCCGTCTCCTACATGGCATTTGCTGGGCACGGGAGATGTGCTGAGACCACCTTCCCGGGATCCTCTCGCTGCCCCAGGGAGGGCGAGGGCAGGATCTTTGGTCAGTCACAGCCAGCCAGCCCAGCAGAGCAGCCGTCTGGACGCCCGGCTCACTTGCCGAAATCTGGGAAGTCAGCCTGTTTCTGGCCGCCTCCTGCAGCTTCCGGCGCAACGTGGCATGGCTCCCTGGTCCTCCGAGAAGGCCGCGCGGCTCTTTTCCTGCCGGTCCAGGACGAGGACGCCGTCAGCCAACTCCCTCCCCTTTCCCCCTTTTTTTTGGCAGCAGCAAAAGCACCGTTTGTGTGTTTCTTCCTTTTAAAAAATTTGTAATAATAATAATAATAATAATAATAATAAAATAATGATAATCAGCGTAGATGTCTCTCCCTTGGCCTGGCGATGGCAACGAAGAGCAGGAGGGTGGAAGGTGGTGGTGGGGCCCTCCCCTATGAGGGGCACTCCTGAATGTTCAGGGCCATTTCCGCCTGATGTTGCAGGTCTACCGGCTGCCGGGGCTCCTGGCCTGGCCGGGCGTTGACCAGAACTATGTTTTTCAGGCAGCCTGTGATTCCCGAGGCGTATTTCCCGGCCGTGAGCGTCTGGATGTCGGGGGCGCCTCCTGAAAAGAGAAAGGCAACGCTCTCAGCAAAGGAAGTGATCGCTCAGTCTCAAGGAAGTCGGGGTGGGGGTGGGAGAGAAGTGGAAGGGGGGGGGCAACCAAGAAGACCCACTCTTTCGCTCAATCCTATTAGCCTGGGATATTGAACCCCTTGGCAGTTATCTCCGGGCAACAGGCGAGGAGGTTGGTGCCACTTTCAGATGGGTCTCCCAAGGGCCCTGAAGAGGCTTGGTGGAAAAAGATCTCCAAAATGACCCTCCTGGGACCACAGTCACTGTTCCCTCTAAGCTGCGCAGCCGCGCGGCCGCACACATAACAAGAGAACGCCGCGCAGAAGTTTCTAATGGCAGAGGCTGCGCACCTGCGCAGCCGCGCACATGAAAAGAGAACGCCGCGCGGCAGTTTCTAACTGCCGCGCGCCGTTTTCTGTTGTTACAGGGAACATTGACCACAGTAGACATAAGAAGCTGACACCTGCGTAAAATAGCAAGCGGCCTCTTTCTCCAATCAGAGGTCGATGGACACAAGGCCAACGCAACCAGCGGGGCAGAAAAAGGCGCCAGAAGATAGAAAAGGGCAGTTCATTTGGAATTACGCGATCCAGAAGACACCTGGTTGCTGCTTTCCAGGGCCCCAACCGCTCACCTATATAGATCCGTCCTTTGGTGTTGACCATGACGTTCCTGCCGGAAGATTCTCCCGTCGCCGCCTCCTCTCCGTCCACCTGAAGGAAACCTCTTTTCCCTTCCCTAGAGAAAACGGAGAATTAATGTATGAATTAATATGCAGAAATGAAATTATAAAATAACATTAGAAAATATGAAAATTGAAAATTGGTAATTCTGAAATGTGTTTTGCATGGGACATAAAAGATAAAAAAATTAGTGTTGAAATGATTGTTAGACAGGTGATAAAATGACAGAATTAATTGTCAAGAAGATAAATAGCTTTGTATTAAAGAGTAAGAATGATATGGAGAAGTGAAGTAAAATATTTTAAAATTAGAAATGTATGTACCTTAGAAATTGTTAGGATATGAAAATAAATTGTAGAGGTGACGGATCTTTCCTTTGGAAACCAATTCTTAATAAAATAAAGCGCGAGTATAAAAGTCTAAATAACAAAATATTTATTTCGGTACAAAAGAAATATAAAAACACTAGATCTTAATAATTGCATCTTGACAATTTAAGAGAACCTTCTTCCAGGGAGGAAAGGAGCGAGAATAAGAATGGAGAATAAGAATGGAATGTAGCATCCGCGCAGTCCACACTTCCTGTGACTGCTCTACTTTGTTAAGAACCTCTGGGTCATAATGTCTGACATATGCGTACAGCTGACAATCAAAAATCACCTCGCGACAGAAATGTACAAAGTGGGAAAAGACCACATCTTTGATTGTTGGGAAGGAAGGAGAAGAGTAGGAAAAAGGGGAAAGAAAAGAGGATTAAAATAGAAATAAAACAAGAGGGGAAAAAGACTAAACGATAGATATTAAGATGAAAAGAAATGTGAGAGATGTTTGAAAAATGAAATGAAAATGAATTGTAACTATTTTAAAAAAATACTGTTGAGATTATTGTATGGATGTATGAAACTCAGAAAGCAAATGCTCACGATACGAGATGTAAAAGACCAAAAAATAGATAAAACTTATCGGGGGGAAAAAGAAAACGGGGGGGGGGGGGGGTTGTGTCAAAAGGGCGGGGGTCCGTGCTGACTGAAAATCAACTTCCCAAACCCCAGCAATCTCCTCTCACCTGACAGCGGTCACTCGATGCCACTCTCCATCGTCCACGGGGTCCTCAGAGCGGATGTTGGCCTCTCCGCTTCCCAGTTGGTAACTGTGGAAGACACGCCGGTCAGTCTGGAAAGCCCGCCCGCCAGCCAGATTGCCCTAGCAGGGGGAAAAGCCCAGCCAGCAGGCAGCCCGACTCACCTGAACAGCAAGTGCCCGTCCTTCAGCCCGAGGCTAATGAAGTCCTTCCCTTTGCCTGGTTGCCCTTCCTCCTGTGTGTGTGTGTGTGAGAGAGAGAGAATAGTGTGATTCCACCGTCTCAGCCTTCTCCTTTGGGGTGTGGGGGGGCAGCCCTACGACCGCCTCCTGGCCACACTGGGGAGCCACCCCCATGCGCTGCTCCCCTCGCATGCTTTGAGCACCTGTCCAGAGCTCCACAAGCCCAACCCTCCAAGCGGCTCAATACCTGGATAGCAACATGCTGCGGGGGACCCGGCTCTCCCGTGGCCTGGAAAGACAAAGGGACAAGCAGAAGCCACGCACGTTTCAGCAAGACCAGCCGGCCATGCAACGGGTGCAGCATCTGCAGCCACCGCCATGCAACTCATGCAAGACAGCCAAGCGCCCGGTTGCGGTTTCTCAGCTCAGCAGGTGAAGGGAGAGGTCCTTCCCTCTCGCTAAACCCCTTCTTTCGGGGCGGCTCTCCACGGTCCATAAGTTCTGGGCAGCGCTGAGGGGGTGGAGACCTTGCCGATTGTCCAGGGGAGGGCCTGTTGCCATTGGGGCTGCTTTTAAGCAAGGAGCTCACACCTGTTGTGGCCCGACAGCTGCCAGTGGCGCTGGCGGCAGACTCGGACAATGAGGAGGTTGGGGAGGAACTTGGGCCAGTTCTGGAGTCTGGGGAAGGCTCTGATGGATTCTCTGCGTCGGAAGCAGAGATAGAGCCAGGGCTGTCTGACATTTCCCAGCCACCGGAGAGGCAGCGGCCTATGGAAGCTGAGATAAGTGGGGAGGAAGAACAGCTGGGGCCTGTTCCAGATATGCGTATGCGCAGAGCTGATAGGAGAGGAGAACAACTGAGGACAAGGAGTCGACTCAGGAAGAAAGCCATATGTGGACGCTGAATGGCTCCTTCCTGGCTGGGGAATAAATAGAAGGAAAGGGGAGTGGTGGTTGTAGGAGACAACTGTTCGGATTTCAGATGATTTGGCTCATCGTGTTTCGTGCCTGGGAGACTGCTTGCCAAAACTTAATTTGCAGGATTTCGGCTGGGAGCTCTGGGCCTTATCGCAAGGAACTGATAAGGTCTGTTACTGCAGTTAACTCTTTGAAGGATTATTGCCTGGACTTTTCGGTGTGTGAATGCCACTAATTCACAGGAGATAAATAAAGAGAGTTTTTTTGGGGCAAGGAGTCTGTTTCTTGTTTCTGCTAAGGCTGGCTCAGAACAACACCAACCCACCTGGCGTCGCTCGAACTACCTTCCCAAGGCCGCTCCCCAATGGGGCCGCCAGACTGCCCTCTGCCCCCAATCCCTCCCGTGCCCGCCATCTCTTGGCCACTCACCACCCCCTGCCAGAAGAGCAGTCCGTTTGCGGAGGTCGTGCGCACTTCCAACTCAATGGTCTCCGGCGACTCAGGAAGACTGCGAGAAAGGCGACCCCCAATTAGGAACACCAATTCCCCCTTCCCCGCTATAGGGGGAAATGCCCCGTTTTGCTTCCCTGCCGCTCCCCCGTTTTCCCGAAATTGCCCGGCAGGCCATCCAAATACAGGGCTGATTTTCTGCAGCGGCTTCACTTCCCCACCCCACTGAAATCTGCCCCCCTTGGAACCCTCCCTTTCTCCCCTTTCCCCGATCATCTGCAGGCCTCTTGTGCCTGTAGGAGGGCCCAGCCCTCAGAGGGGTCTTTTCCCAGCACCAACCGCAGTGACCCTCAGGACTGGGAGGGCGTGGGCAGCACCCTAACACACGCCGCGTTCAGCCACACACCCCTCACCTCCTGGGGAAAGTGTGTCTCGGCAGGGCCACGTAGCCCCCGTTGCAGAAGTAGGCCCCGTACTGTCCCGGAGCGTCTGTCAGAGGGGAAAAGAGCATCGGAGTCAGCTGAACCAGCAACAGGTAAGAAAACCAGGGAGGGGAGGGGTCCAAAGAGGGCCAGGCTTACCGTTCCCTCCGCTGCCTTCCGGCCATTCGGCTTTCAGCTGGTGCTGCAGTTCGTCTACAGGGCGAAGGGAGAGGCTCACGTCAAGCTGGGTCCTACGGAAGCTCCTCTCCCTCCCAAAGCAAAGCCGGGTCAGCAGAGACCCTCAGAGCTGGTTAAAGCAGCCGCTTCACACTTAGGATCTCCCTGCCCCGATGCTCACCGTGTTCGCAGTACAGCCCCGAGAAGCCCTGGCGGCAGAGACAGGCGGTGCCCTTGCAGATGCCCCCATTAAGGCAGGGATGATGGAGCTGGCAGTGGGCCTCGGGCACCTCGCAGCGTTCCCCTGCGGGCAGAGAGAGGCTCCTGTGAGCACCAGGCGGAGCAGAGGCAGGCAGGGGGATACCCCGCCGAGAGCTTCCGCTAGCCTTTCCGCCTCACCCATGAAGCCGTCCGGACACAGGCACTGGAACTCGTACTCCCCCGTGAGTAAGCACTGCCCGCCGTGCTGGCAAGGCCTGCGGTCGCAAGGGGAGCTGTCGGCGCACTGCAAGACGCCACGACTCTCCAGGAAGCTGTAGGAAATGTCCACCTTCTTCCCGTTGACCGAAACCTGGAAGGAGATAACCGGAATTAGCCCTCCCTGTTTCTGGATTTCCCAGGAAGGACGGGAAGGGATGGACGCTGCTGCCTTGACTGCCTGAGCAGAGGAGGCGGGCGCTTCCCTGCCCGCTAATGGCCCACCTCTCCGATGCATCCGTGGAAGTGGCTGGAGATGTTGGCGGCTGCCGGGAGCTTGATTGTGTCCTCTACCCCTCCAAGGTAGAGAGAAGTGTGCAGGTTGAGGCCCTGGCTCTTCCCGGGGGACGACCTCTTGACAGGCCGCTCCTCGTCCACCTGCAGGGTGCCGTCTTTGTTGAGGCGCTCGGCCGCCACCTTGTGCCACTGCCCCAGGGCCAGGGGCTTGTGGCTCCGGAGCACAGCGGTACCTGCGAAGAAAGACCAGCTTGGCGAGTCCGGAGGGGCTGAAGGTGGCCAAAGAGGGAGGGGACAGGCGGCGCCAGGGACCCTACCTGAGCCCAGCTCGTAGCGGAACTCCAAGTGCCCGTTGGCCATGTTGAGCGAGACGAAGTCGGCCACGGGGGTCCCGTCGCCCCCGTTGAACAGGACGAGGCCGTTGGGGGAGAGCGGCTTGACCTCAATCTCCAGCCGCAGCTCGTAGGGGTTCTTGGTGAGGGTTGGGTAGGAGATGAAAGCGTCCCCACCCGGGAAGAGGGGGGTGGTCACTGTGAGGCCTGTGGAAGGAGAAAGGCAGGAGGTTACCTGGGCCTCTGCCGGCTTCCTCGTGAGCAGTGCTGAGCCTGGGCCTCACTCACCCGCCATGCACTTCTTCCCGTGTCGGCCCAAGAGGCAACGGCAGGTGTAGCCCTCCCCGGAGGCTTGGTTCACGCAGGTGGCGTCGGGCCCACAGGCCTCTATGGGGAGAAAGGCGGGAGAAAGTCCCAGCTCTGCCCTGGGCAAATGCCCCAATTCCTGGCACACAAGGTGAGATAGAGGGGAGAATGTCTTACCTGGATGGCAGCGCAGGGCCTGAGGGTGCTCGCAGTTGCTCCCAGCGAACCCCTGGGGACACTCACATACGTAGCTGCTGCTCTCTGAGTCTCTGCAGACCCCTCGGTTCTGGCCAGAGAAGGGGGAGGGAGAGAATGCAGTGGTGCAGTTAAGAAAGTGGTGGGCTGCTGCAAGTTCGGACCAACCGGTAGTTCCGACGATCAGCTGGCCCCGCTCACCCGCCCCTGCGCTATCCTGTCCTATATTTCCTTCTTTCTGGATCAGCTGATTTCCGCGCCTCCGCTGTTCTACTTACCAGGGCTGCCTTAGAAGGTAAGCAGCTGAGCTTCAAATGGCTGTATTTTGAATGCCGCACGCGAGCGCGTTAGGCGCGCGCAATCACCGAACCGGTGGTTAAACCGGTTGCAGCCCACCACTGAGTTAAGGGTCCCTGGCTCGCAACTGCTCCGGGCACCCTGTGGGCACCATCTTTGAAGGATATCTGCTCCCTTCCCCAAAACTATGAGCGGAGGGCTACCTGACAGGGTTGGTCTTGGCAGGTGGGGCAGTTGGAGACTCCGTGGGCTTGCAGGTCAAAATCCTTGAAGATCACCTCCTTCCCTTGGATGATCAGCTGGCGCACGCATCCTGCAGGGGGAGGCATGCTTAGAAGGCCTTGGCGCTTGACACGACCAGACCCACAAGCCTGTCCAACAAGCCTAGCCACGTGTGACCCAGCACCAGGAGAGGGAGGGAGAGCACGGGTCTCAGATCCCGGGGCCAAGCACACGGCCTGTCTTCCCTTACTAGACTAAGATCCGTGGTGGCGCAGTGGTTAGAATGCGGTATTGCAGGCTAATTCTGCCGACTGCCAGAAGTTCGATCCTGACATGCTTAAGGTTGACTCAGCCTTCCATCCTTCCGAGGTGGGTAAAATGAGGACCCAGATTGTTGGGGGCAATAGGCTGACTCAGTAAACTGCTTAGAGAAGGCTGTGAAGCACTGTGAAGCAATATATGTCTGTGCTATTCCTTCCTTCCTCCTTCTTTCCTTTCCTCCCAGTGGTTAGAATGCAGTATTGCAGGCTAACTCTGCCAACTGCCAGCAGTTCAATCCTGACCGGCTCAAGGTTGACTCGGCCTTCCATCCTTCCGAGGTGGGTAAAATGAGGACCCAGATTGTTGGGGGCAAAAGGCTGACTCTGTAAACCGCATAGAGAGGGCTGTGAAGCACTGTAAAGCAGTATATAAGTACTATTGCTATCATTAGGGATAAGAGGTAAAAAACCCAGAAAAAACACCCGGCAGGAGGGGCCGAGTAAACTTTCTCCAGATTAGCAAGTCTGGTTTAAACCCCACCCATTCTGACCCGTTCCCCACCTGCTCCATCCATCCATTCCTTGAGAGGCCCATCCCCCGCCCTCGTCTCACCTACAAATCCACTGCTGAGGCCGGTTTTTGTGATGGCCGCATAATTGGGGTACCCGCCCAAGTAGAGCTCCTCGTTGAGATCCAGGCCTTGAAACCTGCCCTGGAATGACAGACAAGAGGAAAACCTTGGTCTGAACGGGCCGGAAGGCAGGCCCACAGGTGACCTCACCTCCCTCCAGGTGGGAGTTTTCCCTTGCTCCGTCGGGCCTGCTAACCGAAGGCACAAAGCTTGTTCCACGTAAGCAGCTTAGCTGGCATTAACGAATCCAGCTCCTGCCTGCCTCAGTTTCCCCGAGAGAGGGGAGACGGAAGGCCTTCTGCTCTTCCGGGGGAACGGAAGCTCCGTGAGGGAGGGGTTTGCAACGGAGTTGGCAGCGCAAAAGGAGTCTTCCTTCGGAGCCACGGCCCCCCTCTCCACCCCCGCCCAAAGAAAGACCACAGCCCCTCCCCTCTTCCTTCACCTGGGAGCTGCCGTTCACGGGGGGGTGGCCGTCCACCACCAGAGACCCCTGAGTCAGGTTGCGATAGAGACGGACGGTGTGGAACTCGCCCAGGTTGAGGATCGAAGGGTGCCGGATGGTGGCCATGCCGGAACCGGCATCGAACCTGCCATTGCGAGACGGGGGCGGCGGCTTCAGACACCCATCTTGGCTGGCTGGCCCTCAAACGCCTCTTTCCCGAGGGGGCAGCGCCCTCCGCTCCCCCCCACCCCACCCCAAAATCATTACCCAGCTCCAGAATTCTTTGGCGAAGGCTACCCAAAGGGAAGCGACAGGAATGTTAGGCAGTGATTTTATATTGCCTGTTATATGTATATGCAGGGAGCTGCATCCCTATCACATATAATGGTTTATTCCTGAGCACGTGATTAATATGTTCCTAGTACGCATGTGTACATTCCTTTCTTTGATCCGTCCTTCTTCTTCAGCTTCTGAAGAAGCAAGACGTGTTTTTATAGCAAAGATGTGATTAATGAGATTTATTGTTTTTGTACCGAAATAAATATTTTCTACTTAGAACTTTAAACTACGGTTTCTTTTCTAATGTCAGAGTTCCAGGAAAAGATCTATTTCGCCTCTGATGAGAGTTATTCTTATCTGTCAAGGAAGGAAGCAACCTGGCAGACTCTGAGCCGGGGGCGCAACTGGGCAGCTCGATGCCCCCCTCCCCCAGGGACCCCAGCCTCACCTGAGTTCTGGGCGGCCCCCCACCAGCCCAAAGGAGACGAAATCGCTGCCCGTGTTCTTCTTCTGCCCGTTGTATACCAACATCCCTGTGCAGAGCAGAGGGGGGAAACTACTCAGGGGAGCCGGGGGGGGGGCAGAGACCTCTGTCCCCCCCCACATGGCCCCCAGGTCCCTTGGCAGCATCATGCAGGGTTGCTGAGCTCAGATCCGCCATGCTCTGCCTCCTGTCCTTCCCCAGGCCCTGGGAGCCTGAAGGGGAGAACGGGAGGCTTTGAACCCGAGGCTGAGCGGCCCCCGCAGCCCCACAGCCAGGCAGAGGGGCAGCGCGGGACAAGAGCAGGATCTGCCTGCACCCACACCCACACCCACACCCACACCCTTGCTTTCTGGGAAGCAGGAGCTTCTCTTTGCAGGAGTTAGCCAAGGAAGATTAGCTCCAAACAGTGCAGCCCAGCTAATAGGAATAAGGTAGACTGCAGCTGGATGAGGAGGCTCGGGCACACTTCCCCGCACACACACATACACACACTCCAGAGGCAGAAAGGGTTAGAAAAGTGCCGGGTGCTAGGCACGAAGCCCGCAGTGCCCAGCAGGGGCACAACTCACCTGAGTAAAGTATGAGAGCTGGAAGGGCAGAGGAAGGAAAGAGGGGAGGTGGTGGAGGAGGAGGAGGAGGAGGAGGAGGAGGAGGAGGAAGAGGAGGAAGAGGAGGAGGGGCAAATGAAGGGAAGAGAGGTTGAGTGAGAGATGCTCAGAAGAGAGCGCTCAGGACTCGCATCCACAACCAAGAGGAGGAGTGGCTACCCTCGCCCGCCTGCCCGCCCCTCAGCCTCTCTTACCATCGGGGGTCTCGGGACGGAAGGTGATCTCGAGGGCAAACACCCGATAGGCATCCTTCATGGTTGGCAGGACCAGGTAGGACTGAGGATTCTGGGTGAAGTAGGGCACCACTCGCTCTGCCAGGGGAGGGCAAAGGGCGTGAGGACGGAGGTCGAGCCCTCCGCCTCTTCTGCAGACGGGCAAGACCCAGGCAGGGGCCAGAGCGTCTGGCGTAGGCCTGGGCAAAGCGGGCAGAAGCTACAACTGGCACGGGATGAGCCTCTTCCCAGGTCCTCCTCCCTGGCTCCTCTCGTGCCCACAAGGGAAAGGGCCCAGTAGGAGGAGGAAGACAATGGGGGAACGTCCAATGTTTATTCACAGGGGTCTCCAACCTTGGCAACTTTAAGACTTGTGGACTTCAACTCCCAGAATTCCTCAGCCAGCAAAGCAAAGCAAAGCAAAGCCAGCGAAGCAAAGCTGGCTGAGGAATTCTGGGAGTTGAAGTCCACACGTCTTAAAGTTGCCAAGGTTGGAGACCCCTGTTCTAGAAGACTGCTGCCCATTGGGGGAGGGCGCTCTTTGCCCCCTCCTCCATCTCCTGTGGGCCAGAGTGGGAGAGAGAGGCGGGCGCCACACTGACCTCGCACTTTGAGCATGGAGAAAGCCGTCCCCTTCCCCTGCCGGTTGGAGGCCGTGCACACGTAGACGCCTGTGTCTTCCGGGCGAGCCGAGGGGATGGTCAGGCTGTGGCCCTCCAGTCGGGCATGCCGGGGCAGCTCCCCTTCCAGCTGCAAGACAGTGAGCCACAGAACCCCCTAGTAGGCCTGCAACCCCCCCCCCCAAAAAAAACCAGGTCCCCCTGTCCCAGAGCCAAAGGGGCAGCTCTGCAGCACATTTCCCAACACCTCCGCAGGAGCGCCTTCCTCCCCCTGCATCCCGCCTGGGGAGAGAAGAGAAGATCACTCCCGTCCGAGACCTACCTTGGTCCACTTGATTTCCGGGACAGGGAACCCAGAGGCCGAGCAAGGGAAAACCACGGTGGAGCCCGCGGAAACCTCCTTCACTTCCGGCTGAGCGGCCACTTGTGGGACGGCTGTGGGAAGACAGAGGAGGCCCCACCCCGTCAGCCACGGAGAGCAAAACAGGGAGGACACCCCCATTCGGGAGAAGGCCGGGTTTACCCTGGACGTGCAGGATGACGTGAGACTGGACGGTGCCGACGTCGTTGGTGGCCGTGCAGCGGTACTTTCCTGCGTCGGCCTGCTCCACCCGCTCGATCTTCACCAGGCCTCCGCTGGCCAGCACTCCCGGGCGCAGCTGCCCGCCCACCTTGCTCCAGGTGAGGTCCGGCTTGGGGTCCCCGAAGGCCAGGCATTCAAACTCCACGGCGCTGCCTGCCAGGACGGTCTGCACCGACGTCCGGATGTTGATCATCACTTTGGGGAGGGCTGAGAAGAGAAATGGAGGGGTGGGGGTCTCCAGAGAGGGAAGAGGAGGCTTCCTGTCTCCCACAGGTGGGGCACTTGGTCCACCAGCTGGCATGATGCTTACTTACCCCGGACAGTCAGGCTGACCCTCTCCTGGGCCTGGCCGGAGGGACTCCTGGCCCGACACACATATAACCCTTGGCACCCCGGGTCCAGGTTCTCGATCCTGGAGGGAAGCAGCCGCTCTGTGAATCCCTGAGCCCTTTGCCCCAGTCTGCAGGTGCCCAGTGCCACCTCCTCCCCCCCATGCCAAGCTGTGGCCCTCATCTGCCCCACTCACCGCAGCACTCCATTGCGGATGGTATGAGTGGGAGGCAGCTCTCCGCCCTCTTTGAGCCACTCGATCTGCGCCCCGGGATCCCCGGAAACGGAGCACACAAACTCTGCTGTGGCACCCACGGCTTTGGTGTCGCTCTGAGGGGTGACCTGGACGGAGAGGGGTCCTCCAGCATGGCCTGAATTGGGGACAACGAGGAGGAGACAACACAAGTCAGCACAAATACGACAAAAAACGCAGATCCAGACATACAATAATACATAAACATATCAGGTTGGGACCAAAGCCAGCTTTTCAGAGCTCGGGGATCCTAAGATTGACCCACAAGTCCTTGGGGGTTCCTTTTATACCAGCAGCCTATTTTTTAATCTCCCGATTGGAGAGGGTTAAGGGTTATTAGGCAGGATCAAGCCCCCCACTCTTCTGGCCACCCCATTGGCTGAACCTCCCATCTGGATCAGTGGTGGGATTCAGCCGGCTTGCACCTATTCGGGAGAACCGTTTGTTAACTTTCTGAGCAGTTCGGAGAACCGGTTGTTGGAAGAAATCATTAAGTGTTGTACCTCATGATTCTTGACAAATGTATATTTTCTTTTATGTACACTGAGAGCATATGCACCAAAGACAAATTCCTTGTGTGTCCAATCACACTTGGCCAATAAAGAATTCTATTCTATTCTGTTCTGTTCTGTTCTGTTCTATTCTATTCTATTCTTTACTGTTCTGTTCTGTTCTGTTCTATTCTTCTATTCTATTCTATTCTATTCTATTTTATTCTATTCTATTCTATTCTATTCTTTACTGTTCTGTTCTGTTCTGTTCTATTCTTCTATTCTATTCTATTCTATTCTATTCTATTTTATTCTATTCTATTCTATTCTATTCTATTCTATTCTTTACTGTTCTATTCTGTTCTGTTCTGTTCTGTTCTGTTCTGTTCTGTTCTGTTCTATTCTATTCTTCTATTCTGTTCTGTTCTGTTCTGTTCTGTTCTGTTCTATTCTATTCTTTACTATTCTATTCCTATATACTTTGTTAATTTGTCTCTTTAGCTTGGCATTTTGTAGCCCAGGTATGCCCACCCACTTTCTGGAGAGCTTAGATGACCTCTCTGCTAAAGGGTTTCACTTTATGAGCAAGAGTTGGCTGCTGATAAGTTACCGTTGCATTTTAACTATTTTAAATTCCTTCAAGGTGTTCTGGCGCCCTGCCTGATTTGTAACTCTGGGTTGCAGGTATTGCTGAGGAAAAGGAAGGTATTCGGACAGAACGGTTTAGGTTTCCATGATGGCTGAGACTGGTCATTGATCTTCGGTGCGTATTCCACCATTTCTAATCCAATGATTGATATTTAGGGCAGCTTTTTGCAAGCAAAGAAGCTTTTTGTATTTTTGCACAGGTAATCCTTGACGTACAATAGTTCATTTAGTGACCATTCAATGGCACTGAAAAAAGTGACTTACGACCATTTTTCACACTTACGACTGTTGCAGCATCCCAACGGTCAC
Organism: Diadophis punctatus similis; assembly: GCA_023053685.1. NCBI lineage: Eukaryota > Metazoa > Chordata > Lepidosauria > Squamata > Dipsadidae > Diadophis > Diadophis punctatus. Next base: position 17,451,871 of record JALIGW010000011.1, on the reverse strand, counting down.
GAGAGGTTGGGCGAGACGAAGCCCCCCCCCCCGACGCGAGTGACATCGAGTTGGCCCCGCCCATGCAGTCACATGACCACCCAGCCATGCCTACCCAGCTAGTCATTAGGGCAGAGAACTTATTTGAATCCGACCATTGACATGCCCACTCACCTTGCACATAGACCTGGGCCACAGCCTCAGCGGAGCCCACCCGGTTGCTGACGTGACAGCGGTAGGTGCCTGAATCCTGGTGCCTGGCGGGGCTGAACTGCAAGACACCGTCTCGCACCGTGGCCCGTCCGGGGAGACTGCCGTTCACCTTGGTCCACTGGTAACGCAAGGGGGGCGTGCCGTGGGCCAGGCACTGCAGCTGCACTGCGTCACCCGCGTGCACCACTGCTCGGTTGGGAAGACTGGTGGCGTAGGGTGGTACTGGGCAGAGAGAGAGGGGGGAGGGAAAAAGAGCTTGGCGCAGGCACCAGCCCTGGAGCTTCCCGAGGAAGGCACTGAACTCCCGTTTCATGGCGTTGGCCAGTCCATGAGTGCCAGAGGTCCCTGGGGTGGGGGGGGGTGCCTGGCATTTCTCCCTCTTTTGCCATCTCCCTCTCAACCCAAGGCCGCCCAGGGAGCAGCGCAGCACCCCTGCCTGAGCCCCATCCCTCCTCCTCCTCCTCCCGGCACACTCACTCTCTACGTCCAGCACCACAAAGGCTTCGGTGAACCCCGCAGAGTTGCTGGCGTTGCAGATGTACTGGCCCGAGTCCTGTTGGGCCACCCGGGGGATGACCAGGGTGTCGTTCACCACCTGATGCTGCCACGGCAAGGGAGCCCGCAGCTTGGACCAGTGGATGGTTGGAGTCGGGTCACCTGTCAATTCCCAGCAAAGGAAGCAGCGGTGAGCCCGGCCGGCCAGCAACCCAGGTAGCCTTGGCACAGGGGACCCCAAGACGGGCTTGTCATCTTGAGGGGGGGGACCAGTCAGGGGCAAATACCCTCCCCCTTATACAAACACACACCTGTGGCAGAGCAATGGAGCCGAGCCGTCTGTCCCGCCTCCACCGTCTGGGTCGGAGTCACGTGGATTTCGGGGACTCCCCTGCTGCCGTGCACCGCCTCCACGCTCACGTCCACCTGCGCCTCCGTGGTGCCCACGGAGTTCTGGGCCACGCACACGTAGGTGCCGGCATCTCCCAGCTTTGCGGAGGAGATCTGGGGAGGGAGAGGAGTCCACACCAGGGGTGGGTTTCACTTACCTTCGCCGCCGGTTTGCATCGCGACGTTTCGCGTGCGCGCGCTTGCTCCACTCGCGCGCGCGCGTTCCCTCGCGCGATTTCACTTCTGCGCATGCTCAGGAGGGGGATTCAGCCCGAAACACAGCTGAGGAGCTCATCAGCTGTGCTTCGGGCGAAGAAATAAAGGTCAGTATTAACCCGGGGGGCAGGTGGGTGGGAGGGCTTTTTTCAAAGCACAGAACGCTGTGAAGCCATCCAAACACAGGAAAATCGGCCGAAAAATCAGAAAAAAAGATGGCTGTGAGCACGGACCGGCACAAACAGAACTGGAACTGTGATGCCAAAATTACGTCACCAGCGGATCGCTAATCGTTTGGGCGTTCTGGTCCGGGGAGGAACCCACCCCTGGTCCACACCTTAGCCTGATTCCCACTCAAATGGAAGAATCAAGGTATCCTTTAGGACATAGGTCTTCAAACTTGGCAACTTTAAGACTTGTGGACTTCAACTCCCAGAATTCTCCAGCCAGCATAGCTGGCTGGAGAATTCTGGGAGTTGAAGTCCACAAGTCTTAAAGTTGCCAAGTTTGGGGACCCCTGCTTTAGGATGTCGGGAGTGGCCGTTGGCTGCTATTTTTCTCTCTTTGAGCATGGAATAAGGACCAGCAGTGGGTGCTCCCTGGAGGGATCTCCGCCTAAAAAACGAGAACTTGCCAGGGCAGGTAAGTTAACTGCGGCCGCACCAGCCCTCCCTTCCTTCACTTTCCTTCCCAGCAACTGTGAAACTCTAAGATACACTGCTCCTGATGCCGGAAGCTTTATATGGGTAGTCCTCGACGAACGACCACAATTTATTTATTTATTTTGTGAGATTTATATACCGCCTCACAGTGCAAGCACTCTCTAAGCGGTTGAATTGAGCCTCAAACTTCGGTTGCTAAGCGAGGCCTCTGTTAAGCGAGCTTTGTCTCATTTTACAACCTTCCTTGCCACTGTCGTTAAGTGATAAGTTGATAAGTTAGTAACCCTGTTGTTCGGTGAATCTGGCTTCCCCCACCCCGTTGGCTTTTGCTTGTCAGAAGATCGCCAAAGGAAGAATCGTGTGACCCCCGGACATTGCGACTTCGTGTCTGTGAAAGTACTGTGAAGAGCTGCTGTGTATAGCGTAACTATCTGTGATAGTATAGATTTGTTTGTTAGCTGTAATCTTTGCTAATTAAGACAAAGACAGGCTAGTAAGAAGATTCTTCATATTGACTGACTTAACGTGTATGACTTGGACTTCTTATTTGGACTTTGCTAATTCTTTGAGTAAACTATTTGTATATACTTTAAACGTATCTGTTTATTGACTGAATCATATCAACTCATATCAACTGCAACATCACGTTTCGCTGTTCACGTGCTTAAGAGCACAAATTCCTTAACAGTTGTGTTGACCTTGGGGAGATTGGGTGGGCGTGGCCTGGGGTGGGCGTGGCCAGCTCAACGTCACTTGTGTTGGGGGCGCCTGTGGCCCGAGTGATCTGCCAGCGAAAACAGGCTCCCGAGCTCCGTTTTCGGCTGGGACGCCTCCTGCAACCCTCTGCCAGCGAAAAACGGAGCTCAGGAGGGCCGTGTTTTTACTGGCAGAGGCATCGCGGGCCAGTCCTTCACTGTTTCCAGGGCGGCCCCCACAGGCCAGATCTAAGCAGCCCGCGGGCCAGATCCAGCCACCCGGGCGTTGAGTTTGACACCCCTGCTTTAGACCTCCACCCACCTGCAGCACAGCTCGGCTCTCTAAGGGCAGCATCCTCTGGTTCTCCAGCTTCTTCCAGGCTCCCAGCTTGGTCCAGCGCACCACGGCCCGTGGATCCCCAGCCGCCAGGCAGTCCACACTGATGGACTTGCCCACTTTGAGCTGCAGGGGCCCCTTCGGCACCACCGAGACAGTAGGCAGGCCTAGGAGGAGAGCGGCACCTGAGTTCACCCAGGGCCTTCGGCAGACCCTCCACCCCGGCGTTCCTTCTGAGTCCAACTTTAGTCTCGGTTGGAAGAGAACCAAAGGGGTCCTTGCCAGTAGTGGGTTGTAAATCCCGTCGCTACCGGTTCGCTCGTGCGTGCGCACGCATCCCAGGTGGGTGGGCGGAGCCTCCTGCCGCCTCTTCCGGTTCTCCAAGCCGGGCCGAACCGGTAGCAACCCACCGCTGGTCCTTGCCCTTGCTGTCCTAGAGAGACCCTCAACCTTATCCCTTACCTTGGACCAGGACGTTGACTAGGCTTTTGGCAATCCCAAACCGGTTGGAGACCACACACTGGTAGGCCCCGTGGTTTTCCGGACGGGTGTTAGAGATGGTGATCGCAGAGCCGTTAGGGCTGATCCTCACATTATCTGCGGAGGGGATGGGAGGAATTACCAGGGGGGCCCTCCCCAGAATCAGCACCCCACCCCAAACCACCTGGCCCTGCTGCTCCCCTGGCAGCCCCCAAACCTCACCTAGCAGCTGGTTGTTGGGAAACTTCCAGGTGATCTCGAGAGGCGGGCTGCCTTGGTGGACATGGCACCTGAAGGAGACCTCTTCCCCTCCGCGCACAACCACGCTGTGGGGCTCTATGGAGATGATGGGGCTTTGCAGACCTGCCGGGAGAGAGCGACAGTGACCCCCCGGAGTCCGAACATCCTCCACCCGCCCACTCTCGCCCCTGCCGGAATGCCAGACGTACGGGAAGTAGGACTGGTGTTGGCCACGACAGAGACCACGAAGGACGCCTCTTGCGGGACGCTGCCTCCACTCACACGGCAGACGTATTCGCCAGAGTCGGCGGGAGTGAGTCGGACCAGACGCAGGTGGGCGTTGGAGACCTGTGGAGGCCGGGCAGGAAGAGGAAAACCATTGCAGATTTCTGATTTCCCCACCTGCATGAGCCCCCTCTTCTGTCAATGAGACTCCCTTCTTTCCCCCACGGTGGACAGGCTCGCCCCCTACCTGGTGACCCGCAGGCAGCTGACCCTCTCGCCGATACCAGGTGAACGTGGCCTGGGGCTGGCCTGGAGCAACGCACGACAGATCCAGGGTCTCTCCCTCAACGGCAGAGGAGGAGGAAGCCTCAATCCTCAGGGCTGGGGCAGCCCCTGCGGCTGCACGAAAGGAAGAGAGAACACCTCGAATGAGTCGGGCCTGTCCTGCAGCAGGTCTGTGTTGCCAAGAGGCGGAGAGGGGAGCAGAGGAGTCTTACGGTGGGAGGGCCCTTCGCTGTCCTGGATGGTGACCACCAACACCGCCTCCTGGACGGCGTTGGGGCTGCTGACGCGGCAGACGTACTCGCCGGAGTGAGCGGAGGAGACCTGCGGGATGCGGAGGCGAGTGCCCGAGACCTGCCGAGGAGAGGTAAGTTAGCCACTCGCCGCAATGGTGTCCCCGTCGGTATTTGACTCTCCTGCTGGCCCTCCTTCCCCAGAGAGGAGCTGGGAAGGGTGAAAGGATCGAGGATCACCACCAGAGGTGGTATTCAGCAGGTTCTATCCGGTTCGGGCAAACCGGTAGTGGCAACTGCGGCAGGCCCCGCTCATCCGCCTGGATGTAATGACGTCCCATTTATTGACATTTTCAAGGCTCTGCGCATGCACGGAAGGCTGTGCGCATGCGCGGAGCTCACGTTTGTGAACCGGTAGGGAAGGTAAGTGAATACCAACCCTGATCGCCACCCTCACCCAAATGAGGTGGTTGGGCGGAAGGGGTCCTCCTCTCTTGAACCAGCTGACTTTGGGGTGGGTCTGGCCAGCCACGAGGCAGTTCAGCTCCAAGGTCTGCCCCTCGGCGAGGGAAGAGGAGGAGGATTCAATCCGAACCGGCGGGATCATCCCAGAAGCTGCAGAGGATGAAGAAGGGTTGTACTGCAACCCCACTGCCCACCTCCCCAATTTCCCTTCCTCCCCTTTCCCCTCCACATGCCACAAGCTTCCCAGGCACCTACTGGGTGGGCCGCCTGAGCTGCTGGGAATGGACACAATGATGGACGTCTCCAGTCGGCTGGTGCCATCGTTCACGTAGCAGACGTACTCGCCCGAATCGGCTGTCGAAACTTGCGAGATCCGGAGGCGGGTTCCAAAAATCTGTTGCCGGGGGGAAAAAAAGCAGACAACCAAGAGCTGATTTCTTTTACCAACTGGAGACATTTTCCACCCCCACCCTCCTTGGATTTCCCAAAGCCCCGATGTCAAGATCCAGCGCGAGAATCCAACTAAAACTCCTGGTTCATTCTGTTTCCGAAAATCTTACTGTTTACTGAATACACTGCATGGTAATGTAAAAGTAAAACTAACTCTGAGGTCCCCAAACACCAGTTCATAGAATTAAACAATAATTTCCTCAGCCAAACCCCCAACCTCTCATGTTGTCCTCGCTTAGTTATGGGAACCGTCTGCTTCAACTCCACACCTGTTATGATGTCCTTGAGAAGGTTTCAGGCTCTCAGCGGAATCGTAAAGGTTTCGTTTCTCCATCTAGCCCACAGTTCCCTCCCCACTCTAATGATAAGTTGAAACAAAGAGGCACGTAGCTGCCAAAGTTTCATTCTTCACACTCGGTTTCCATTTCTTAAGCCCCCAAATATTACGCCAAGGCATTTCAGGAGACCCCTCATCGCAAGACCGAAAATGCACAACACACATTCTAAAAAATAATGTCTGGCTAATCCAGTTTGCCCACAATCGCAATCCCGCTTCCTTTCCATCAGCCGCCCACTGCAGCCTCTGGGTTTCCCAAAGCCCACCGTTGCTCAAATGCTGCGGGAATCTCTGCCACGTCCCCTTACCTGACTGTGGACGGGCAGGGCGCCCTCGCGCTTGTACCACATCACCCTGGCTTGGGACTGACCGGCCACCAGGCAATTCAGGTCCAAGGTCTGCCCCTCGGAGATGGCTGCGGAGGAGGTTTCAATCCTGATCGGGGGAGTGACGCCCACAGCTGGAAGAGCCAGGGGGAAGGAGAAAACAGGGATCCTGTCAAGAGTCGAAGCGTACTCATCCTGCTTTCAATGTTACTGCTTCTCAGCTTGCCAACGAACTATGGGGGGAGGGGAGGGGGAATTGAAATGTGGATTGTAACCATCAAGCATTCAGCTGTGAGAACCAAGGTCACTTCAGCAGGTGTTTGCCAGACCTTCCAGACATAATCTCATAACAATATTGTGACACTTAATTGGACAATGTGACCTGCACTAATTGGAGGGAGGGAGGAATCTACAGTTTAATTATATTGAATTGCGGGGGAATTAGCCAGAGCTGGTCTTGCTTTCATTCTGTGCTGAAATGATGTACACAATAAAGTTTTGCATTAAGAGATCGGATCGTCTCAATGGCGCTTGCTGGGTTGGGTTCATCAGTCGGAACCTTGACAGATCCATTTCAATGAGAGAGACCCCCATGGAGCAGGCAATCACACCCTCCAGCCCAGCCCGTGGGGAGGGGGACTTACAGTAGGAGCCCGTTTCGCCCTTGATGGTCACCACCAGCGAGGCCTCGTGAATGGCCGAGCCGTGGCTCACGCGGCAGACGTATTCCCCAGAATCCGCTGGTGAAGCCTGTGGGATGCGCAGGAGGAAGCCAGAGACCTGGGGAGAGGTGAGTCAAGTGTGAACCTTCCGGGCGCTGGCCTCTTCCTCGCAGCACCTGGAGAAAAGCCCCCCTTGGCGAGCCCCGCGTGGGCAGTGCCATACCTGGTGGCTGGCAGGAAGAGCCCCTCCTCGCTTATACCAGGTGACTCTCGCCTGCGGCACAGAGGCAGCCACAATGCATTTCAGGTCTAAGGTGTGGCCCTCGGAGGGAGAGGTGGAAGAAGACTCGATCCGTACAGGGGGGATCACCCCAGCGGCTGCCATGGTCGTAAGAGAAGAAAGGTCAGGGCTGTCGCCAAATGCCCCCCCACCCAGCCAGGGAGAAGCCAAGCCTTGGAGAAGCCCCACAGTTGCTGCCTTCCCTCCTCCCAGCTGACCCACGTAACCCTTGGGGGGGCAGAGAAGCAGATCGTTTCAGCGTTCCAAGGCTTAAGATTCCTTTCAGGACCCTGTACAGTTAATCCTCGACTTACGACCACAGTTGAGCCCAGAATTTATGTGGCTAAGTGAGACTGCTGAGTGAGCTTTGCCCCATTTTACGACATTTTCTCGCCACCTCGGTTAACTGAATCACGGCAGTTGTTAAATTAGTAATGCCGTTGCTAAGCAAATCAGGCTTCCCCGTTGATTTTGTCAGGAGGTCGCAAAAAGAGGACTCACGTGACCCCCCCCCCCCCGGGACACTGTGACCAACATCAATACGAACCAGTTGCCAAGCATCCGACTGTAAATCACAGGGATACTGCAACGGTCATTAAGTGTGAAAAATGGTCACAAAGTCCCTTTTTTTCCAGTGCTGTCGTTAACGTTGAACGGTCACTAAGCGAACTGTTGTTTAGCCGAGGACTGCCTGTATCTCCTCCCTTCGCTTTTTTCACGCTGCCAACCTTCGCGCCAGCCCTCCTGGTTCAACCTCCCTTATTCCAGAGAAGGGAGTTCTTACGGAAAGTGGGGCTGCCCTCCTGCTGCTGGACAGTGACCAAGACGGAGGCTTCCTGGCTGGCGGCATCGGAGCTGACCTGGCAAACGTACTCTCCGGAGTCGGCCGGAGAGACCTTGACCAGTCGCAGGCGAGTTCCCAAGGCCTAAAAGAGGATGGCATCCTTATCAGCGCGCCCTTAAATTCAACCTCGCTTTGCTGACTATCAAGTATGGATTGATAGATTTTTACGCTGGGGGGGGGGGGGGAAACGATGATTCTAAAACCCTTGAAAAGAATAATAACGAAAATAACGCCCTTCTTTTGTATTTGGAGCAAGGAGACGTTTCCAAATCCTCGGTTGAAAAGAATGACGATTTATACAGCAGAATTGCCCGCCATATCCGCCCTGCCTCACCAACGTCTATCTCAGAGGCAGACGGAGCTCGGTTCGTACACAGACTAAGGCCAGGCCTGGTGAGCCAGATTTTGGAGCCACCTGATTCCGTTTGTCATGCCCCCACCGGAGTCTGAATCTGCGGGGGAAGAGCCGGCTCCGTTGGCCTTGGAGGAAACTGGGGAAGGGCAGAGTCAGTCCAGGCAAGGCTTTTCAGGATTAGAAAGGCTTGCAGACAGGGAGGAGGAGGAGGAGGAGGAGGAGGAGGAGGAGGAGGAGGAGGAGGAGGAGGAGGAGGAGGAGGAGGAGGAGGAGGAGGAGGAGGAGGAGGAGGAGAAGCAGAGCTCAGGCGAAGAGCAAGGACCACCCCCTCCTGATCCTAGAGCACGGAGAGAAGAAAGAAGGCGAGAACGACGCAGACTGAGCCAGCTACAAGGGTGGAGAGTGCCCCGCCCCCTTTCACAAGGCACACCTGGGGACTGAGATGTAAGGAGGTGCCGGTGGGAGGGGCATTTGTCGGGAACAAGCGTTGAATCTGTGGAGCCTCATGTGCACTTGCCAATGCCTGGAGATTACTGTGCTCTGTCTTGTGGAGCTTGCCCGGTTTGCCCGCTTCACTGAACTTCTTGCTCTGGTTACTGTTTGGCTAACCTGGCTTACTGGACTGCTGGCCCTGGTTACTGTTTGGCTAACCTGGCTTACTGGACTGCTGGCCCTGGTTACTGTTTGGCTAACCTGGCTTACTGGACTGCTGGCCCTGGTTACTGTTTGGCCAACCTGGCTTACTGGACTACTCGCCGCCAGAGGGCTGCTGAAGGTGCACGTGAGACCTTTGCTCCAGGACTTGTAGCAAACGTGGGGACATTTGGGGGCAAAGTTGGAGCAATAAAGGGGAGTTAGATCTGTTCTCTGGCTGTGCTGCTTTCGTGCCACGCCCCGGGTCATCATACCGTTTCCCCAACAGCAGCTCTGGGCTCCAAAGTCCGAAGAGCATTTTCCAGCTAATCAAAGTGCTTTGAAACTGGCATTGTGCCCAAGAGCCAATTTGGGGCACTCTGCGGGCAAGGAGGTGCCTTCAGGACTGTAGCTTTTAGCCCTCCAACTGCCAAAGTGGCTTCAAAGCTGTTATCCAGTTGCCCTTGTTAAGGCTATGTCGTGCCTGTACCTGATGGTGGGCCGGCAGGGCTTCACCCCGTCTGTACCAGGTAACCGTGGCCTGCTCCGGGCGGGAAACCACACAGTCCAGCTCCAGTGTTTGACCTTCAGCTATGACGGACGAGGAGGCCTCGATCCTCACCGGGGGAGCCACGCCAAAGGCTGGGGAGAGCAGAAGGGCGGGTGAGGATCCTGCCAGCCCCCAGCAAGCCCGACCTTCCTGTAGGGAGCCCCACACCTACTGGAGGAGGAGCGGGTGAGGGAGATGAGGATGGAAGCTTCCCGGGTGAGGGAATCGAGGTTGACGCGGCAGACGTATTCCCCCAGGTCAGCCGGGGAGATCCGGGCGATGCGCAGGTGGGAACCGGAGACCTGCGGGTTGAGGGAGAAGAGAGAGTCAGCACACAAATGAAAGGGATGCCGTAAACCAGGGGTCACCAACCCCCAATCCGTGGACCAGCCACCAGGCATGTCAGAAACCGGGCCGTGCAAACAAGCGAAGTCCCATCCGTGGGATGCAGGCAGCATGCGAAACCACGTCCGTGGAAAAGCCTCTCTCCACAGAACCAGTCCCTGGTGCCCCAAAAGTTTGGAGGACCCTGCTGTAAACACCCTCTGGTCTCTGGACAAAGCTGCCCCACCCCCCCAGCCTCGAGGGGCTCCCATACCTGGTGGCCGGCTGGCAAGGATCCGCCTCGTTTATACCACGTGATGGTGGCGCTGGTTTGGCCGGCCACGACGCAGTTCAAGTCCAAGGCTTGTCCTGGGACAAGGGAGGGCGACGAAGGCTCGATCCAGAGCGGAGGCATAACTCCCGAGGCTGTAACGACAGGAGGAAGGGGCCGACAATCAGTTAACAGACTGGTCTCCCTTCCTGCCAGCCCTCCCCTACATGGGCCTGGTTCGAAGGGGAGAGCTGAACATCCCCTGGAAATGGCCCGGGTTTCTCTTGGGCTTGGCCTGCCTTCTTTGGCCCTTCCATCTCCAAGGGCTGGACGAATGAAACGCACAAATTCCGGATTCTAAGATTGGACCTGAGCTTCTGACTCACTTTCGGAGCTGCTGTGCACGGTGATCACTTTGGAGGCCTCTCGAACAACGCCGCTGTCACCGTCAGTCACCCGACACACGTATTCGCCCGAGTCCGCTGCTGTGGCTTTGAGAATCCTCAAATGGAGGCCGGAAATCTGAAGGCAGAAGGTGGTCGAGAGACGCGGTGAGGAACCCCGAAGGAAGAGGCATGCATTCTAGCCAAGGGTCTCCCGCCGTGCCCGTACCTTGCGATTAGTCGGGAGGGCCCCTTCCCGCTTGTACCAAGTGACTCTGGGCTGCGAGAGGCCAGTGACCTGGCAGGCGAGGTCCAAGGACTGACCCTCGGCGATGGAAGAGGAGGCAGAGTCGATCCGGACTGGCGATGGCCCTGAGGAAGTCAGAGGACGGGTTAGCTTCTCTCGCCCACCAATTCCAGGGCTCCGTCCCCAAGCAAAGATGGCCGGGAAGGGAGACAAAAAGGATGCCCCCAACGCTGCCCTTTTGTGCCGCAGTTGGTGACTTCTTTTTGTGCCGCAGTTGGTGACTACTTCCTCTCCTTCCCACACCCAAAGGTGTGGTTTTTGGCCTTACCGTGGGAGGGGGTGTGGCTCTGCTGGATGGTCACCTTGATGGAGGCTTCCTTCGGGCCGGCTCCGTTGCTGACTCGGCAGACGTATTCCCCGGAGTCAGCGGCTGAGACCTCCAAGATTCTCAGGAGGGACCCATAGATCTAGGGAGGAAGCAGCGTTGCTGTCTGCCACGACACCCATACACCATGGAAGCCCCCACCCTTTTTCTTAAGTGTTTGTTTGTTTATCTATCACTATCTATCTATCTATCTATCTATCTATCTATCTATCTCTCTCTCTCTCTCTCTCTCTCTCTCTCTCTCTCTCTCTCTCTCTCTCTCTCTCTCTCTCTCTCTCTATCTATCTATCTATCTATCTATTTATTTGTGAGATTTATATACCGCCTCACAGTGCAAGCACTCTCTAAGCGGTTTACACCAGTAAGCAATGTATATTTATATTGCCCCCAACAATCTGGGTCCTCATTTTACCTACCTCGGAAGGATGGAAGGCTGAGTCAACCTTGAGCCGGTGAGATTTGAACCGCTGACCTGCAGTACTGCTAAAGTGGCCTGCAGTACTGCCTCTAACCGCTGCGCCACCTCGGCTCATTTAGTACAGGTAATCCTCAATTTACAACCACAAGGGAGCCCAAAATTTCTGTTACTAAGCGAAACATTGCTTAAGTGACTTTTGGCCCCATTTTACGACTTTTCTGGCCGCCGTTCTCAAGTGAGTCGCTGCCGTTGTGAACTCAGTAACCCTGCTTATTCCTTTCCCTATTAGTATTAAACTGACTATAGGCCTCACAGCTTATGGATTGTAATTTTAGTAGTGTAGACCACGTGTAATTGACAGAGTGGATTTTATCATGGATTTTATCTGCTATTTATTATTTTATTTTATAACTTTTAATTGTATATTTACTGAGTGTTTTTGTTTTTTTCTAGTCTCTGGTCTATGACTGTAATAAATAAATAAAAAACTCAGTAACCCGGTTGTTAAGTGAAATCTGGCTTCCCTGTTCAACTCGCTTGTCAGAAGGTGGCAAAAGGGGAATCACATGACCTCGGGACATTGCAACCCATCCTAAGTAGTCTTAAGTCACTTTTTCCAGTGCTGTTGTAACTTCAAACAGTCACTAAACAAACTGTTGTAAGTCAAGGACTACCTGTGTCTGTTTCTCCCCCCCCCCCTTTCCCAGCGGGGAAATCTACTTTACCTTCCTTACCGGTTTGGAAGCGCGTACTTTACGCATGCGCAGAGGGTTAAAAAAAAGAAAATGGCGACATCTAGGCAGGTGGGCGGAGCCTCACGCGGCCGCCGCTACCAGTTCTCCGAACCACTGGCGGCTGCTGCTACCAGTATGCCCGAACCAGGCCGAACCGGTAGCATTTCACCCCTGCCCCCCTCTCCCGTCACAGTTTTATTTCTTTACTGGGATCATGGCTTATAACTGAGAGGGATTCTTAGTCCTGTTACAATTACAGCCCTCTTTTCTGAAAACCCTCCTGAGGAAATTTAATCTTATACATTCTTTGAAAAAAAAAAGAGAGAGAGAGAGAGAGAGAGAGAGAGATCTTTAGGGCCGGATGAGAGCAACCGCTCCGAATGAAACGTATTCTTTCTCCTCGTAATCAAGAAAAAGCTCTTTATCATTTCTGGCAAGCTAGGGAGGCTCTTTTCCAACCCCCCCCCTTTTGTTGCCCAGAATGAAACAAGGAGGCCCCCACAGAGAAGGGGGGGATGCGGCTGCCCACTCCCCTCGGGGCCCCGGGAGAGTCCGAACCTGGTGGTTGGCTGGCAGGGCCCCTCCCCGCCGGTACCACGTGACGGATGCTGTAGGGTGGCCGGCCACCAAGCAGTTCAGGTCCAAGGACTGGCCTTCGGTGACCGAAGAGGACGAAGGTTCAATCTTGACGATCGGTGTAACGCCGGACGCTGAACAGACACACAAGGGCAAACAGAAAGGAGGTGAAGGACGTGACTTGAACTGCGAAGGGGCGAGTTCCAGTCCAGGTTTGAATATTAATTCATTATAAAGTTCCAACATTACAATTCCTAATGTTTCTTCGAATATTTTATAAATCTCTGCTGGTAACCCATCAGACCCTGGTGTTTTACCATTTTTCTGTCTTTTAATTGCCTCTGTTAATTCCATCATTGTTATTTTTTCCTCTAATAAATTTGTTAGAACCCTGTTCAAACAATTGGGTGTGTTAATATATGATTAAGCCACAAATCATTGTTATGTGTATATTGCTTTAAATGCATTGTGGATGATTACTATATAAGCAAGCAAGAGAGCATGCTCAGTGTGGTTGGTGGTTTATGGTGGTTGGTGGTTTAGTGTGGTGAGTGGTGTTTGATGGTGTGTTCTGGATTGAAGACTCTCTGCTGCTTTACTGATGAGTAGATTACTTTATGACTGTGTGGAATTGCTGTGAAGAGAAGAAGTAACTATCTGTGATAGTATAGAATTAAGTGATAGCTGTAATCTTTGTTTGTGAGTTAAAACAAAGATAGGCAAGAAGAAGAAACTTCGCATTGACTGAATAACTGTGTATGACTTGGACTTCCTATTTAACTTTGCTACTATTTTGTACATATTAAAGATATTCTGTTTATTGACTGAATAGCATTCATATCAAACTGCAACACCATTACTACAACACATTTCGCTGTGCATGTGCTTAACAGCACAATAACTCCTTAACAAAGTTCTTATACTTTTCTGGTATTTTAGGTAACTCCATTTCTTCCAAATATTGCTTTACATTCTTTTCAGTATTTTTTTCCCTGTTTATATAAATCCTTATAGTATGTCCATGCTCTCTTCTTTTTTTCCTCATCTCGATATTGTAAGTTCCCTTCGTTAGCTTCCAATTGTTTAATCCATTTTCTTTCCTTTTCCTTCTTAATCTTGTAAGCTAACCACCTCCCTGGTTTATTTGCAAAAAAAAAAAATTCAGTCCAGGTTTGAATAGGCTGCCCTTGGGCTGACCGTGACCGGCTTGGCGTTTTGCTCAAACCAGCCGCTTGCTTGGTTGATGTTTCAGGTTAGAAGGCTGGCTTCCCATAGAGAAAGAAGCACGCACTGGGCACTGCCGCTGAAAATGATTCAAGTCCCCCCCCAGAAGAAAGAGGTCACGCCTTACCCCGAATGACAGCCACTTCAATGCGGGCTCTGCCAACTCCCATCGGGCTGCTGCCCACGCACAGGTACACCCCTCCGTCGGCTGCCGTGATGGACGGTATCACCAAGGTGGAGATGTCCGTTCTCTCGGAGTGTGACTGCAGACACAAAGGGAAAACGTCGGGAGACCCTCAAGCGGCGGCTGGCTTCCCACCCTCCTGGGCCACATGGGGAAGGGAGTGCCAAGAAGGGCCCAGAGCTGGGCGGGCCGCCCTCGGCATCCGTGAGCCCGGGCACAAGCAAGAAAGAGTTGGAAGCAGCAGGCGAGGGGGACGCAGAATCGGGTGCACCCCAGCACAATCTGGGAGGGTGGGGAAATGCTAAGCAGTTTTGGGGAGACCTTGCTTCTCTCCACTGGAGAATCAAGACCGAAGCCCGAGGAAGAAGACGGAGCCGACAGCAGAACAACACGAGGGGCTCATGCCAAGGGATACTGTTAGAATATTCATGACTGGGAGAGCCAGTGGTAACATGGTTAGCCAATGAATAGGCATAGCAACTGAATCAGCCAATAGGAGCTAACCACTTTTGAGTCTGTGCAGAGAATCGAAACTAAAACTTAAGCTTAAGGCTGGGTGTAGCTCCAGTCTCCACTCTGTCCTCTCTGAACTCTGCTGAAATGAAGCTAACTCCTGCTTGTGTTTACTTGAAGAAATAATCTGCTAATGGTATTATAGATTCATCTGTTATTATGTTTATAAAGAAGTTATTTAATCCAGTTGAATCAGTCATCCATGTGCGCTTCTGGTTTTGATTTTTGCAACAAACTTTAATAGATACCTGCTGCAGCTCCTGTATTCGCTGCCGGACGGCTTCCCAGCTGCCACTTGAAAGTGGAAGAACCCAGAGACAGGAAGCGCTTGGCCCAGGAGGAGGAGGGGGGGCAAGAGAGAGAAGGAGAGAGAGGGAGAGAGGGGACAGAGGCCGCCAGAAAGATCAGAAGCACCAAAGAAGGCATCGCAGGCTGGGTCTGCTCCTGGCCCACATCTTCCCTCTGGACCCAAAGGTCTGGGAGGGGCTGTCCTCCCTGGGAGACCAGGCCTTACCTGTGGAGGCAAGCTGCCGTCCTCTTTCTCCCAGGTGATGGTGGCCGCTGGGGAGCCCGCAGCCTCGGCAGTACAGTCTGACTGTGCTCCCCTCCTGCACCTCTGTCCGTTCGGGGCTCACCTCGCACTTGGGGAACGCTGGTACCTGCCCAGGAGCAAAGGGGAGATCAGTCCCTCTTTCTCTCTCTCAGACCGTCACATCATTTATGCCTGGTTCTCTGGTCCCCCCACTTGAATTCACCGTGGAGATTTGATTAGGTATCAGCTAACTCTCTGAGTGTGCAATGGCCTAGTAGTGGTGGAGCTCTCGCCTCAGAATCAGGAGGCTGTGAGTTTGATCCTAGGTGGAGACAGATATTTCTCTCTCTGGGCACAATGAGAATATAACTGCTGAACAAAACTCCACATTGGCGACAGGGAAGGGGATCCGGCCATTAAATACTCTGCCAGCTCCATTCAGTTGCCCAGACTCCACCCACTCCGCAAGGGATTATGGGGTCGTTAAAAGATGACGATCAGCTGTCGCTGCTCTTTCTGCCTGAAGGAGAATAAATCCTCCTGGGAAGATGGACTCTGAGGTCTGGGGAGGCCCTCAGAAGAGCCCCATTATCCTCAATCTCACGCTGAGGAAAGGAGAAGCGAAGGGTTGCTGGGGCCACCTCTCCTGTGACGTGGTATCGGGCATCTGCCTTGTAGCATGCTTCATCCTTGTGGCCGGAGAGAGACACCACCTCAACTAACTTTGCACTTGCAGGAAAGCTCGGGCCATGTGCTGCCCAACGCTGTTTCGCACTCGGCACAGGTACTGGGACTCGTCGGCAGGCTCAACCGCAGGGAAGTGCAGGATCCCACCCTGGATAATGGCCTTGGGGGAGATCACGCCCCCGGGTCCTCCTGGAGCAAGACAAAAGGGTTAGAATATTCATGAACTGGGAGAGCCCATGTTAACAAGGTCAGCCAATGAATCAGCCAATGGGAGTTAAACACTTCTGAGTCTGTGCAGAGAATCGAAACTGGAACTAAGCTAAGGCTGGGTGTGGCTCCAGTCTCCACTCTGTACTCTTCCACTCTGAACTCTGCTGAAATGAAACTAACTCTCCTGCTTGTGTTTACTTGTAACTACATTGAAGAAGAATCTATATTGGTATTGTAAATTTACTTCATCTATATTCTTGTATATAAAGAAGTTAATGAATCCAGCTGAATCAGTCGTCTGTGTGTGCTTCTGGAAATGGATTTTTCTGCAACAAACTTTCGTAAAAAGCTTCCCAGTTATCTGAAGAGAGGGGGTTTTCTGCTTATGGGGGAGAGGATGCTGGGCCCCTCCGTTCTGTCCCACCGCCCCCAGGGACAAAATCGAGTCCTGGGACACCCAGCCGAAACAGCATCGGCCAAGCTAAACACAGAGATGCATCCTTTAAAATAGGGGTGTCAAACTCAAGGCCCGTGGGCCGGATCCGGCCACAGGGTGCTTAGATCTGCCCACGGGGCCGACCTGGAAAACAGTTAAAAGACTGGTCCACGGAGCTTGGGGGCTCATTTTCGCTGATAGAGCGCTCGGGCCACCACAGGCGCCCCCACCCTTGCCACGCCCACCCACCCCGAGGTCAACACAACCCTGATGCGGCCCTCAATGAATGGATGTTGACACCCCTACTTTAGAAGGTTCCCTATAAACAGCATAATCCTGCGTTAAATCTTTTTTTTTTTTGCACCACAAGGCTCTCGAGTCTTATTTCACTGTACCTTGTATTTTGTATTTGTTAACTTGTATTTAAGTTACAGCTAAAGCACACACACACCCAACCCCTGCCCTACAAGAGCTGAAGTGGTGCAGTGGTTAAATGCAGCCATTGCAGGCTGACTGCTAGTTCAACAGTTCAGCTGTTCAAATCTCACTAGGCTCAAGGTTGACTCAGCCTTCCATCTTTCCGAGGTGGGTAAAATGAGGACCCAGATTGTTGGGGGCAATATGCTGAACTCTGTAAACCGCTAGAGAGGGCTGTAAAGCACTATGAAGCGGTATATAAGAAAAGTGCTATTGCTATTGTTGTCCATTACCGGGCCTTGAGCTGTTCGGAACTGGGCCATGGAAGTGGTGAGCGACCGTGTGTGCATTCCCCCCCACCTTGTGCGAGCAGCGGGCGAGCCCGTGCATGAGTGCTCCATTTGCGCGAGCGGCAGGTGTGCGTGCCCGCCGCTCGGGTAAACGGACCTGCGTGCCGTGTGCTTGCCCACCGCTCACCCGGAACCATCCCCTCTCCTCCCTCCCATGACGTCAAAAAGCCGAAAGGTTGGAGAACTCTTGAGCTAAAGCACTTCAACGTATACTCCCCTCAGAACCATTACGAACGAATAACCTTGTAGTGTCCCGGAGGGCCACCAGGGGGCAGTTTGAGAAGCGGGAAAATGTAAGGTTTGGGATGGTTGAGAGTTCCGTGATTACAGTATAAATAGGAGCTGTCACTGTGAGGCAGCCAGTTCTGTCAGACAAGTTGGTTTTACAGCGAGTTGCTGTTACCTGATCGTCTGTTTTGTGAGTGAACCCACAAACACATGGTTTGGCTATTAATTTTGTCTACAAGGGCTAACAGGAAAAGCCAAGAGCAGTTCCTCTCCCCACCCCCATGGTTCCGGCTGAATTCTCTTTGCAAGCGATTAAGTCCCAAAAGTGGTGTTTTTTTTCCAAGAGGCAACTAACTGGGCTTTCTTGTTTGTATTTGAAGATGTCAACTGAAGCTTCTTGGATGAGAAGCGAAACGTCTTCAGAGAAAAAAAACAGAAAGTCCAGTTGCCTCTTGAAAAGAGCTGAAGAAGCTTCTTGGATGAGAAGCGAAACGTCTTCAGAGAAAAAAAACCAGAAAGTCCAGTTGCCTCTTGAAAAGAGCTGAGAAGCTTCTTGGATGAGAAGCGAAAACGTCTTCAGAGAAAAAAAAACCAGAAAGTCCAGTTGCCTCTTGAAAAAGAGCTGAAGAAGCTTCTTGGATGAGAAGCGAACGTCTTCAGAGTAAAAAGAAAGTCCAGTTGCTTCTTGAAAAGAACTGAAGAAGCTT
>JALIGW010000011.1:17384703-17433596 GCA_023053685.1 Diadophis punctatus similis | reverse complement strand
AAAGAAGGTGGTGAGGCTGGTGTTGTGGCCCGCCAGCGGACAGTGAGGAGGCTGGCGAGGACTCGGTGCCAGAGGCAGGAGTGCAGCCAGGGCCTTTGGAACCTCCAGCAACCTCTTGGCAGTGATAAGGAAGGAGTGGCTTCTCCTCCTCTGAATGTAAGAGCACGCAGGGCTGCCAAGAGGCAGGAATGGTTACTCCGGAGGAGGTCTCCTCAGGAGTAAGACTTGGGGCTAATTGCCACTCCCCTAGTCTATTTAAGGACATTAGAGGCAGCTGACAAGCTGCAGGAAACAATAGTTCAGACTTGAGTATCTGTTGTGCATTGACTGGTGAATTCCTGTTTCGGATTTCGTATCCAGAAAGACTCCTGGGCATTTTGCCAAGCCTTCGGACATTACGTGAGATAACCAGAACTAATTGTCTTGTTTGAACTAAGACTGACTGAACTTACGCCACTGCTAATGAATCTAATTAGCAGCTGACTTTCTGCAAGCAAGGATTGCTTCTTTTGATTTGTGTGTTTCGCCAAGCCAGTTATTAGCAGTGGTTCATTAATTAAACTAACTTCGTTCAAACGGTGTTGTTTTTGTTACATTCGTAACTGGGGACAGAACAGGCGGCTGAGCATGGCAAAGGGGAAGGGCAGGGGCCGCACGCGGGACCGCCAGCTGGACTGCTTCTGCAGCTCAGTCTGGAGGCAACAAGGGACCCACTGGGGTGCAGCGGGGTGCAGGAATGCCAGCCTGCTTGCTCCCCTCCACCACCACCCCGTGACGCTCCCTTGCCTTACCTCCCGGAAGATCACCTCGAAACCCTTGTGCCGTGAGGCCGCAGCTCGGACAGGTAGGCCACCAGGGTGATGTCATTGCCCTGAAGGTGAGGAAGAGGAATGGGGGGAGCCTTCCACAGCAGCTGGAGGGTCCCCAAGCAGAGCCCCATTTTCCCCAGCCCCTCCCCACCCACCCACTTCCTGGGGGGGGGCAGAGAAGCCAATTGCTAATCCCGCTTTCTTCCTCCGAGACGGGGAAGGCCAGGCGGAGCGCTTGAGAGAAGTCACAAACTAGAACCAGCATAAAAGGGAAGGTGGGACCCTGAGGGAGGGGCTCCAGCTTCCCCCTCCTCCCCCGAAAGGCCACTTCCAGGCAGGGCGTCACCTCTCGGCAACTTACGGTAATCTGCACATCCGCATCGGCAGCGGGGTGCCTCTCCCTCCGCCGAGTAGGAAAGGGTGTAGCGGAGGCGTCCCCCGTAGGAGCCCACCTGCAAAGGGTGAAATGGAGACCCTCTGTTCGGTCACTCGTTCCCCCGGCCAGGAGGGGTTTCTGGTCCAGCAAGGACCGAGAGGAACCAGGGTTCAAGGCTACCAGCACCCCTTCATTTTCCCTCAGGGGGGAAGATTCCCGTCAAGGCCGGGGCCCCCGTAACCTGCTTGGACCCAGTGGGGATTTTATTTTACTCCCTGCGACTCAGCGAGGTAGGCCAGGCGGAAGGCAGGCTGTTCTGCCATGGGCTTTCCTGCTTCTACGCCTTTCTCACAACCATCAAAGCAACGAACTGAGCAGGCACAAATCGGAGAAGAAATGTCCTTTCTAAACTTTTCCCCCCAATATTAATTCACACAAACGCATATAAACGATTGCTGGGCACCACCTCATTCGAATAAAAGCTTTGGAAAATCAACCTGAGGATTAGCTACACATTCTCCACTTTATCCGTGACGGAGAAAAAGCGCCACACGCCAGAAGGTGGCTCCGTGCAAGGCAGGTAGTCCTCGACTTACGACCACAATCGAGCCCACAGTTTCCATTGCTAAGCGTGGCATTTGTCGCAAGCGAGCTTCGCCCCCATTTTACGGCCTTTCTCGCCTCGGTTGTTAAAAGTGAATCGCCGCGGCGTTCAGTTAGGAACGCGGCGGTTCAGTGAATCTGGTTTGTCCACTGGGGATTGCATGCATCCCGGGAACGCTGCAACCGTCATAATGCCGAGACAGCTGCCAACAATCTGAATTTTGAATTCCCCGTGACCATGGGAACGCCGCAACAGCCGTAAGGTGGGAGAGGCGGTCGTAAGCCACCTTGTTCGGCGATGTTGTAACTTCGAACGGTCACTAAACGAATCCGTTGTAAGTTGAGGACGACCTGTAATGAACTGCTGCCACGCAGGACGGTCGTTACGAGAGAGAGAGAACCACACCATGCTGGGTCCCAGCCTCACCACCTGGGAAGGAGGGTTACCTGGTCCCCCAGGAAAGGCCTGGGCAGCTCCCAGTAGAAAGCGGCTTCGGGAAGCCTGGGAAGTCCTTGGTAGAGCAGCCAGCGCTGAGACAGAAGAGGGGAGCCGGTTCCAGTGGGCACCCCGACAACGCTCACCCCAATTCCACAGCCCAGCCCACCAAAGAGCACAGCTGTCTTTTCCCCACACACACTCACACTCCCCCAAGAAAAGGGGCTCCAGAAATTCAAGGCGGAACAAAGCGCACACACCCCACTCCACCCGGTCGCCATTTTAGGGAAGGACCTTGGGATGGAAAGCAGCCCACTCCCTCTCTCCCTCCCTCTGTTCTTTCCTTTCCTTCTCTCTTCCCTTCTTTTTCTTTCTTTTTTTCTCTTTCCTCTCTTTCTTCCTTTCCCTTTCCTTCTCTCTTCCCTAATCTTTCATCCCTTCTTTCCTTTCCCTCTCTTCCCTTCCTTTCCCTTTCCTTCCTTCCCTCCCCCTTTCCTTCTCTTCCCAAATCTTCCCTTCTTTCCTTCCTCCCTTTTCTTTCCTTCTCTTCCCTAATCTTCCCTTCCTTCCTCCCTCCCTTTTCTTCTCTTCTCTTTCTTTCCTCCCTCCCTCCTTCCTTTCCTTCCTTCCACCTTCCCTCCCACTTTCCTTCTCTCTTCCCTTCCTTTCCTTTTCCTTCCTTCCTTCTTCCCTCCCTTTCCTTTCCTTCTCTCTTCCCTAATCTTCCCTTCTCTTTCCTTCCTTTCTTTTCCTTCTCTTCCCTAATCTTCCCTTCCTACCACCTTATCTTCCCTTTCTTTCTTTCTTTCTTTCTTTCTTTCTTTCTTTCTTTCTTTCTTTCTTTCTTTCTTTCTTTCTTCCCTCCTTTCCTTTCCCTTTCCTTCCTTCCTTTCACCTTCCCTCCCCCTTTCCTTTCCTTCTCTTCCTTTCCTTTCCCTTTCCTTCCTTCCTTTCACCTTCCCTCCCCCTTTCCTTTCCTTCTCTTCCCTAATCTTCCCTTCCTACCTCCTTCTTCTCTTCCCTTTCTTTATTTCCTCCCTCCGTCCTTCCTTTCCTTTCCTTTCCTTTCCTTCTCTCTTCCCTAATTTTCCCTTCTCTCTCTCTCTCTTCCTTCCTTCCCACCCACCCACCCACAAAAGAAAAGGCTCCAAGCTTTGGATGCTTCGACATCCGCTGCCCAAAGCCCACTCCCAGCCCCCGCCTTGCCTTGTCTATGGGATGCCACCTGAAGCAGCCCCAGCTCATGCAAGGGTACCTTTGGGGCCTCAGACCCCCACAGTCGGTGCTTGGAAGCAGAAAGCAGGTGGTTGTTGGCATCAACAGACTGTCCTTTGGGAAGGCCACCTGCCTGGACTCCAGGGCAGAGGAGGTGCAGTCCCATCCAGAGAGAGAGAAAGAAAGAAGGAAGGAAGGAAGGAAGGAAGGAAGGAAGGAAGGAAGGAAGGAAGGAAGGAAGGAAGGAAGGAAGGAAGGAAGGAAGGAAGGAAAAGAAAATATCTTTTGATCCACCCAGGTTGGCAACTTAGTTAAAAGGAAGGGAAGGATGAGTTTGGGATCGACTGCCCCAGAGGGAGGAGCCAGCAAGGCAAAGTTTCCCCTTCCGGTCAGCCCCCCCCCCCTTTCCGGCCAGCCGTGTGCAGAGGTCAAGGTAGAAGAGGTGTACCTGGGGGGATGAGCCGGGAGGGGCGGCCAGAGAAGGAGGGAGCCGAGAAGACCTGCCTGGGAGAGCAGCCAAGCGAGGTGGGTGCAGAGAGCCCCTGCGGGCCACAGGGGGTCTCCGCAGTTTGGCAGGCGGGGGGGACTTGGGGGGCTGCCTTCTGCTGCAAAGTGGGAAAGCATCTCCCAGATATCGGCATCCTGTCTCAGCTGGGTTTCCCGGGCCTGATGGTGGAACAGAGAGAAAAAAGGGAAAGAAAGGGAGAGAAAGAGAAGAGAAGAGAAGAAAAGAGAAGAAAAGAGAAGAGGCAAGAGAGAAAGAAGGCAAGTCAAGAGAGGAGAGGAGAGGAGAAAAAAGAGGCAAAGCAAGGCAAGAGAGAGAAGTCAAGTCAAGTCAAGTCAAGTCAAGTCAAGTCAAGTCAAGTCAAGTCAAGAGAAGAGAAGAGAAGAGAAGAGAAGAGAAGAGAAGAGAAGAGAAGAGAAGAGAAGAGAAGAGAAGAGAAGAGAAGAGAAGAGAAGAGAAGAGAAGAGAAGGCTGGCAGATTTCCAAAGTTCCTCAGGCCCTTCCCAAATCCGTAAGAGCTGACAGGCTCAGAGCTGACTCCACATTGCCCAGGCAGGGATGCCCTGCCTCGTCCGTGGCACAGCCTGGAGGCAGAGAGGCTCTGCAGCTCTCACCCGGGCCTGTTACCTGAGCAGCTCGCCTGCCCCTGGTCAGAGGGCCAGGGATCCGCCCCGCGGCCATCTCCTTCCTCAGCTGCTTCTCTGAGAGGGACGTGGAGTTCTGCCGGGAGGGAGGGAGGCAGGCTGGTGAGGGCCATGCCAAGCTGCCCTTCCAAAGCCGTCAGCCCCAGAAGTCACCCTTTGTCCCCGGGGAAGCTCAAGAACGCAACGGGGAGGCCACCTGCCCAACTGTCGGTGGGCACGGCGAGCCACAAACAAGAGGAGCCGCCACACGAGGACGGCCGGACTCCAAGCGCTGAGAAAGCGCAACCCCACTGACAGCTCCCCCCCAGGATCTCAGCCCCACATGCACCCCGGTCTTCTGCCATCCTGCCTCCCCCCGCAAGGACGCAAATTTGGAAGGACGCCGGTGCCAACAAGGATAGAGCAAGACATGTCCGGTCCCTTGCGTTTCCTCAGCCCAACACCAGAGAGGTCAGGAGCTGCCCCACGCTCCCTGGGGCTCCTGGATGGGCCTGGGTCAGCGTACCTTGTGGGCACGACGCATCCGGGCATAATAGGCCTCCCCCTGGCAAGTGGGTCAGGCAGGAAAGAAGGAACAATAAGCAGGAAAAAGAAAGAGAGAAGTCAAGTACAGCCACCTCCCCACTGCCTTCCCACAGACCCTGGCCTCGGTCTTGGGAGGCCTGGGGGGGCAAAAAGCTCCCCCCCCAATGTACCACTCCCTGATCCTCATGCGCAGTTCTGCCCACTGTGGAGCCAAAGGGGAGAAAAGATATTGATGTTGTGATGACCCCGGGATTTTAGGGAAGATGGGTATAAAGGTATTTATAGATATATAAATATACTACCGGTAGTAGCTGGATGCCCGTGCTTCGCTACGAAACTATGTGATCAGGCTTGATACATTGACACTTAAAGCTTGAAAATGTATGTAGAATGTGTAACTCTACATGTTAATATAAGGCAACTGGCAATTGGAGCAGTGTTCTTTTCAGGTGGGGAGGGGGAGTAGAATGTCTAAACTCCCAGACCGCAGGCCGGATGAGTCACGCGCTGGCCACGCCCACGCCCGGTTTAGCGAAGGGGTAGCATCAGAGCGTGTTAATATAAGGCAACTGGCAGTTGGAACAGAGTTCTTTTCAGGTGGGGAGGGAGAGTAGAACGTCTAACTCCTTAGCATCAGAGAGTGTTAATATAATATTGTATAAGAAATACTAATGATCTGATGGTCATTTCGAAAAATCCTTTCTTAGCGAGCACCTAGAAGCCAAGAGGAACATACGTGCCAAGTTTCAAGTTTGTAAGCTTTACAGTTCTGGAGATTTCGTGATGAGTGAGTGGTATCTGGCTTTTATATACAGTATATAGATATAGGAAAGGAATATAAGATATATATATATATATATATATAGGATATGTAGAGGCACATTGGTTGGAGGGGGAGGGCTGAAGCTGCCAGTCGAAAGGGAGGAACATTGCCTGCCATTGGCTCCTACTCTCAGTTCAGACACCAGGCACATGGGTTCCGGAATGTACCTGCACCCTCACACTGATTGGGGAGAGGAACATAAATTGTCGGTGTTCCCTGGAGGAAAACTCAAGAGATTTCCTGTGACACACACCCCCGCCCTCCCCATGGAACAGAAGCCCCTGATCTGAGCCTCCTGTGGGGCACTCTCCCTGTGCACAGCCCCCCCTCCATTCTGGCTAGACAGGAGGGTCCCCCCACTCCCCAAAGCTCCTAGAGATGCCCTGTAGGGTGCCGGGTTAGCCCCTCCCTCCCACCCGGACTCACCTTGTCTCCCAGGTAGGCGTCCGGCAGCTGCCAGTAATAAGACTCCTGGCTCAGTTCCCCAAATTGGTCGTAGGAGAGCTGAGGGCCCTCGGGGGACATCTCCACTGCAAAGCCGGTCGTGAGGTGGACGCTGCGCTGCCGGTTGACCAGCGCGAAGCCCTGGAAGTCTCCGGGACTGAAGGAGGTGCTGATCTGCGGGGTACAGCAGAATCGGCTGCTGAGGAAAAGCCCGTCAAAAGACCTCTGATACCCCCCGCCAGGAGGGAAGCCCCGGCCCCTTACCACAGGGGTGTCAAACTCAAGGCTTGGGGGGCCGCATCTAGTCCCCGGGGTACTTAGACCCTCCCGAGCTCCGTTTTCACTGGCAGAGGGTTGCAGGAGGCCGGGGCTCGGGGCTCGGGAGTCCCTTTTCGTTGGCAGAGCGCTCGGGCCACCACTGGCGCCCCCCGACGGGAGTGACGTCGAGCTGGCCACGCCCACCTGGCCACCTCCCCCCCCCCTTTGAGGTCAAACACAACCCTGATGCGGCCCTCAATGAGATCGAGTTTGACACGCCTGGCTTACCACGTCCCGGTAGTAGGATGAGCTGGTGCATAGCTGGGTGACCCCCATGCAGAAGCAGGGCAGGCAGCCCAGGGGGTTCTCCGTGCTCAGATGGAAGTGATGAGGGCGGCAGGTGTCGCAGGAGAGGCCCTTCACGTGGTCCTGGAAGGAGGCAAAGGGGCTGCTGGGGAGCAGGAACACACACACACACACACACACCCGCTCTGGGCGGAGCGGCAGGGGGCAAAGGAAGACCAGCTGGAGCATGGCTGGAGACCTGGGGGGGGGGGCGGTCAAGGGAGCTGGGCAAGAGGGAGAACAGGCTAGCAGAGGAAGGGGGAGTGAGGAGGAGGAGGTGGGAAGCACAATGCCCCTTCCCTCTGCCCACCTCCCTCCCTGCCTACCTTACACTGGCATTGCCTGCTGGCATCACAGTGGTTGCTGATGCTGCCATGTGGGTTGCAATGGCATCGGGAGCTGGATTCTGGAGGGAGGCGGAGAGAAAAGGGGCTGCGGTCTGGTGCGCGCTCTGGGTGGTTCTTTCTCACCTCCCACCCTTTCCGCCCCCCGGTATATACTTAAAGTCTTTCTTTTTCTTTCTTTCTTTCTTTCTTTCTTTCTTTCTTTCTTTCTTTCTTTCTTTCTTTCTTTCTTTCTTTCTTTTTCTTTCTTTCTTTCTTTTTCTCTCTTCCTTCCTTCCTTTTTCTTTCTCAATCCCTCTCCCCCTTCTCTCTCCTTTCTTTTTCTTCCTTCCTTCCTTTTTCTCTTTCCACCCTCCCTCCCCCCTTCTCTCTCTCCTTCCTTTTTCTTCCTTCCTTCTTTTTTCTCTCTCCATCCCCCTCCCTCTCCCCTTCTCTCTCCCCTTCCTTCCTTTCTTTCTTTTTCTCTTCCTTCCTTACTTTCTTCCTTCTTCTTTCTTTTCTTTCTCTTCCTTCCTTCCTTTTTCTCTCTCCATCCCCCTCCTTCTCTCTCCTTCCTTTTTCTTCCTTCTTTCCTTTTTCTCTCTCCCCCTCCCTCCCTTTCTCTCTCCTTCCTTTTTCTTCCTTCCTTCCTTTTTTCTCTCCCCCTCCCTCCCCCTTTTTCTCTCTCCTTCCTTCCTTCCTTTTCTTTTTTTCTTCCTTCCTTCCTTTTTTCTCTCCCCTCCCTCCCCCTTTCTCTCTCTCCTGCCTTCCTTTTCTTTCTTTTTTCTTCCTTCCTTCCTTTTCTCTTTCTGTCTCTCCCTCCCCCCCTCCCCCCCTCTCTCTCCATGCCAGTTCTGATTCCACCCTGCCAGGGGAAGCTTCCCCTCCCTACATGGCCAACTCCCCTTCACCCACCTGTCCTCTTTCCTCTGAACTCACCTGTGCAGGGCTGACCACGGCTAGGGTTCCCAACGTAGCCAGGAGCGCACCTGGGCCAAGAGAACAGGCTCCGTTAAGAAAAGAAGCGGGAACTGGAGCCAGACTGGCCCCAGATGAAAGTCAACGGGCAGCCCCATCAGGACCTCCACACGATGCCAGCAGAGGACCCAGCTGAGCTCCCTCAGCCTGCCTACCTTTCACACTGGCGCCCGATGTAACCCGGGGCACAGGAGTCGCAGGTTGGCTGTCCATCGGCATCCACAAAGCAGGTTCCGGTTTCTCTGTAGGGGCGGAAGAAGAGGGAGGTCAAAGGGTCTCTCGTGGCGAGGAATGGACTGCTGAGGGTTACGGGTTCCACCTACTGGACGGCTGAGGGTGGTCCGTGGCAGGGGCACGGCTGGCAGTCTCTGGGCGTTCCGTGTTGGGCATCCCCATAGAATCCAGGCTGGCAGCGTTCACAGTGGAGCCCTTCCGTGTGGTGCTGGCAGCCCTGGAAGTAGAGGGAAGCCGTGGGTCAGCCACGAGGGGGAGTTTCCCAGGCGCCTCCTCAGCACTGGGAACGTTCTTCCGGGAATGTCTGCTGGTCTGGGGAGGGCCGAGCAGCCCAGGACCCTCCTTGCGCTGCCAGGGGGGGGCACCCTCTCCTCCTGCCCCCATCTTGTGGCCTGCCCACCTGGCACTCTCCCGTCTCCAAGTCGCACTCGGTTGCGTGCCTGTTGCAACTGCACGGCTCGCAGGTGCCCAGGTAGAGGCCGCTGGTGCTGCGCGCGTACCCGACGTCGCAGTCCTGCAACAGAGGAGGGAAGGGGCAGCTCAACAGCAGCAGAGGGGAAGGTGGTCAGCTGGGCTCTGGGCCGCCCCACTTGCTGGCTGCTTTCTCCACACAGCCCCGAGAGCCCTCCAACAGGCTCAGGGAGCTATGCCCACTCCCCGACCAGCTGCTCACCTGGCAGGACGGCCCTCGGTAGCCGGGCGGACAAGCACACTCCTCAACCTCTGGGGCTGGGCTCAGGCCTGTGGCGTGTGGTACTGCCACGTCCATGTGGATGTCAGAGATCCTGTCGGAGGAAACCGAGTTAAGACCAAGGACTCCTGCCTGGAGAAAGGCAGGAATGACCGATGAGCCATCAAGAGTCCACCCACCCACAAGCCCCTTGGCTTCCTCCTCCTGTCCAGCACAGTTCAGGGCCTCCTTCAGTCCCCTCCTACCTGGTCTCGGAAGGTCGCTCGGCGTAGGAGGCCCGGATCATGAAAACATCTATGTCAGCCAGGGCCATCAGGAGGTGCTGCCGGGTGGCGTTCTGCCCATCGGCACGGTGCCAGGCTTGCTAAAAGAGAAGATGTGTGTGTGTGTGTGTGTGTGTTTGTGTGTGCACGTGAATGCTGCCTTTTGTCCACCAGACCGCCCCTCAAGGTGGGGAAATGAGAACCAACAAACACACAAACACACACACACACACACACACACACAGAGGTGGGTTGCTGAGGGTTCGCAGGGGTTCGGGAGAACCCCTAGCTAAGATTCTGTGGAGTTCAGAGAATCCCCAAATCCCACTCCTGGCTGACCCTGCCCACCCCGCCCCGCCTCACCCCTCCCAGGAGTCCCCACGCGGCTTGTTTTGGATGCAGGTAAGTGTCGGCGCGTGGGGAGAGCGAAAAACAAGCCTACCGGAAGTTCGGGAAGGCCTCTGGAACCTGGGGAGGCCATTTTCATCCTCCCGGAGACTTGAGGAAAGCCTCCAGAGCCCGGGGTAGGGAAAAACACCCCCCCCCGGACTGTGGTGCAGGAGGCCGACTAGGCCACGCCCACCATGGCCACGCCCACCCAGCAACCGGGCAGAGAATCCCTTGCTAAAAATTTTGAAGCCAACCCCTGCGCGCACATGCGCGCACACACACACAGACAGCCTCCCTTTTGCACAGAGGCTCCCCATCTGTGTGGTGGCTGCTGCTGCAGCTGAATTGCCTCTGTGGCTGGCTGGACAGGTGAACCGAAGGCCCAGGTAGAATCTAGGGCTACTTCCTGCCAGGCTAGGTTCTCACCTCCCGGAAGGGCACCGCGAAGGTGGTTGGCTCCCCAGGCAGAGGGGTGCTTGCAGCCATGTGTTCCAGGAAAATGCCGTTTCCCTGGATCAGAACGTCGGCCCGGCCGCGCAGCAGAGGGGAGCCGGGGAAGGCATCGTGGCTGATGGTGTAGCGCAGTTCTCCTCCGTACGAGGTCACCTGGGGACAGAGCAGAGCTCAGGCTCAGCGTTGGATCCCCTCAAACTCTTCCACCAGGGGGAACCCCAGGATTGAAATCTGTACGGGTAAACCCTCGAGGTTCAACCCCCAACAAGGCCCCAAATGTGTTAAGATATTCATGAACTGGGAGAGCCCATGTTAACAAGGTCAGTCAATGACTAGGCATAGCAACTAAGTCAGCCAGTGGGAGCTAACCACTTCTGAGTCTGTGCAGAGAATCGAAACTGAAAGCTTAAGCTTAAGGCTGGGCGTGGCTCAGTCCACTCTGCTCTCTGTGCTTGTCTGCTCTGCTGAAATGAAACTAACTCTCCTGCTTGTGTTTACTTGTAACTACATTGAAGAAGAACTCTGCTAATGGTATTGTAAATTCATCTGTTACTATGTTTATAAAGAAGTTAATGAATCCAGCTGAATCAGTTATCCGTGTGTGCTTCTGGTTTTGATTTTTGCAACACCCTTTAATAAAATGTATGTTGCTCAATGAAATATTTCTCAAGTGAGCCTTGCCCCATTTTATGGCCCTTTCTTGCCAGCGTCGTTAAGTGAATCGTTACAGCTGTGAAGTGAGTCACACTGTTGTTCAGTGAATCTGGCAGGGACCTGCTCGTCAGAAGGTCACAAAAGGGGATCATGTGACTGTCATAAATATGAGACGGTTGCCGAGCGTCTGAATTTTGATCATGAGAGGGCTGCAACAGTCACAAATGCAAAAACTGGTCATAAGGGAAAAAAATGAACGATGAGTAAAGATATTAAGTGAGGAAAAGGGAGCAATATGGCCTAAAATTAAGAGGCATAAGTGTTTTTGTTTTGGAAAGTTAAGCCATAGCGGTTGATTTGAGTTAAAATCGAAAATTAAATGGTGGTAGGCCCAGGAGACAAAATTAGGTTTTGAGGAGGCAGCATTAGATTAATAGCATATACCCAGAACAAAGAATTATATGTATAGAAATGATATTGAAATAATGATTTTAGAGGAGGCACCGAGAATTCTAAAAGATATGGAATATGCTATCAGTCTGTTCAATATAGCAATAGCAATAGCACTTAGACTTAGATACCGCTTCATAGTGCTTCACAGCCCTCTCTAAGCGGTTTACAGAGTTCAGCATATTGCCCCCAACAATCTGGGTCCTCATTTTACCCACCTCGGAAGGATGGAAGGCTGAGTCAACCTTGAGCCGGTGGTGAGATTTGAACAGCTGAACTGCTGAACTAGCAGTCAGCTGAAGTAGGTTGCAGTGCTGCTTTTAACCACTGCGTCACCTCGGCTCGCAATATGAGAGGAACTAGGATAAGAATCACTCAGGGAAAGGGAAAGAGGGAGAAAAGAGGAAGGTAGGGAGAAGAGAATTAGTGGAGGGAAGTAGGAGAGGGGAGAGAAGGAGTAAGAAGGTAGAAGGAAGGGATGGAGATAGAGATAGAGAGAGGGGAGTGTTAAGAGATGAAGGAAAACAGACTGATGGGCAGTAGTATAAAAAAGGTGCAAAACAGAATATTGATTTATGACTGATTGGATGAACTAAATATATTATTGATACACTGTAAGGTATATGTATTGATATATGTACGGAAATTGTAGAGAAAAAATAATTACAAAATTACAAAAAAAAAGAAAAGAAAACCAGTCATAAGTCACTTTTTTTTCCAGCGACGTTCTAACTTCGAACGGTCGCTAAACGAACTGTTGTAAGTCGAGGACTGCCTGCGTTTTATTTTTATTAGGAGACTTATCTGATGCCCATCTTTGTAACCAACAACTCTGGGCAGCTGTAGAAGCCCGCTTAAGAACATCTACTGACCCTCCAGGGGGCAGCCTGGAGGGTCAGTCAGCACAGGAAGGTCCCACCCTCCATCTGAACCCCCATCCCGCCCTTCTCATCCCCCCCAGGGGGCACCTTGTCTCCCCTGAAGCGCTCGGGCAGCACCCAGTAGTAGACGTCCCGTGGCAGAATGTGGAAGGAAGAGAAGGTGAGCTCCGAGCCCCCCGTAAAGCGGATCCCCTCGCTGACCGTCCGGGTGTTGGCAGAGTTGGCGAGGCTGAACTGCCCGCTCTGGGCATCCTCGTGAGCCAGCTGCACCTAGGGCCAGGAGCGAAGAAGGGCATCAATTGCAGAAAGGGCCTCGGAGGGAACTTCGGAGTTGCGCCTTCCTGGGGGTGCCCGTTTCCCCCCCCCAGTTGAAGGAGTCGGCCCTGAGGGCTGTACCTGATCTCTGTTCCAAGAGGAGCTGGCGCACTGGCGTGAGACCCCCATGCAGAAGCAGCGGAGGCAGCCCTCGGGGTTCCCGTGGCTCAAGTGGAAGCTGCCCGTGGCACACTCATTGCATGACGCCCCCTGGACGTTGGGCTGGTGAGAGAGAAGAGAGAGAGAGAGAAGAGAGAGAGAAAAAAGAGAGAGAGGAGAGAAAAGAGGGAGAGGAGAGAGAGAGAGGAGCGAGAGAGGAGAGAGAGGAGAGAGAGAGAGGAGCGAGAGAGGAGAGAGAGGAGAGAGAGAGAGGAGAGAGAGAGAGAAAAGAGAGAGGAGAGAGAGAGAGAGAGAGAAGAGAGAGAGGAGAGAGAGAGGAGAGAGAGAGGGGAGAGAGAGAAGAGAGAGGGGGAGAGAGAGGAGAGAGAAAAGAGAGGAGAGAGAGAGAAAAGAGAGAGATGAGAGAGAGAGGAGAGAGAGAAAAGAGAGAGAGAGAGGAGAGAAGAGAGAGAGAGAGGAGAGAGAGAGAGGAGAAGAGGGAGAGAGGAGAGAGGGAGAGAGTTTTTACACGGGGTGCCAAAACAGTGGCCGGCTCTGTAAACAGCCTCCACCCTAAACCCCGGCCGCCAAAAGGGGGATGGCTGAGGTCACCCAGCCACCTTAACCCAAGCAGCCCGTTAGTTGGCTCCAGGTCAGCCTTTCCACATTCCAGGGATCCCCCCCCATCCCCAGAATGAGGGGGTTCTGCCAAACAGACCCTCGGATTTGCATTCTGCAGGGCCAAACGCTTTCCAATATTTTAATCTCACGCCCCTCTCGGATTCGGACGTTCGGAAAGGGAAACAAGGGTCCCCGAGGGCTGAGATTTGCTCGGCACAACTCTTTCCTGAGCGTGGACTAGGGTGGCGTGTGCTTGCACGTATACACACGTAGAGTCCCTCCTAATTTGGAATTTCGGCATCCAAAGTCCAAATCAGAAGCCTCCCTTTTCATTTGGCTGAGCCCCAGACCACTTCATTGTTCCAGAGGTACCAGCCTCTTGGGGAAGAAGCTGGGTTTTGAAATAGAGAGGTGTGTGTGTGTGTGTGTGTGTGTGTGTGTGTGTGTGTGTGTTTGCTTGCTTGCAAACTGCCTCCTTTCCTAAGGCGATGCTCCACCCCCAGTTGCCATCAGCTTACCTTGCAGTGGCAGTCGCCATTTGAAGCCTTCCTGCCCCCTCGTTCGTCGCAGATCACATCCTTCTCTAGAGAGAGAGA
The DNA here is from genome assembly GCA_023053685.1 of Diadophis punctatus similis. NCBI lineage: Eukaryota > Metazoa > Chordata > Lepidosauria > Squamata > Dipsadidae > Diadophis > Diadophis punctatus. Next base: position 17,419,665 of record JALIGW010000011.1, on the reverse strand, counting down.
GAGAGAGAGAGAGAGAGAGAGAGAGAGAGAGAGAGAGAGAGAGAGAGAAATAAATAGAGGAGAGCGCCTCCTTCAGGCTCAGCCTAGTTCACACTACCCCCTCTCTGGGACGTGAGGCTGGCTGTGGAGGATGGGGATGTCACGTAGTGAATATTGCCAGTTGTATGTCTATGCAGGGTGATGCCCCCCTATCCTAATATTATGGTACATTCCAATACAGGCAGAACGCGTGATATGAGTTGTACGCATGTGTGCATTCCTGATTCTCCATTCTTCTTCTTGTGGTTCGGCTTCTGACCGGGAACGGTCGCATTTAATTAGCAAGAATGTAATTATTCAGAATTTATTGTTTTTGTACCGAAAGAAATATTTTCTATTAGACTTTTAACTTCGGCTTTATTTCTAAATGTCTGCGTTCCGAGAGAAAGATCAACATCGCCTCTATGGAGATTTATTCTCCTTAACAGGGGAGGCCAAGGAGCCGGCCTTCCGGGAGAGGGGTTTGCTCCGAGAGGGGGCTCCCAAGAAGCGCCCCACACCACAGTTGGAATAAAAGCAGAAATTTAATATCGGCAAGACAAAAGCTTTCCCGACATCCTCCCCTCTCCCCGAGGGCGCTCAGTCCCGCTGGGCCTTCAGGGACTTCGAAATAGCCCTCTGGGATCCCAAGGAGGTTACCTGGAATCTGGATATCTCCTCCAATTGGCACGCACTTCCCGCCTGGCTGGATGGGGTTGCCTTCATAGCCAGGAGCGCACCTGAGAAGGGCAGGGATGGAGACGGCCCGTCAGAAGCCACCACCACCCCCGTCTCGAAAGGAAAGCCCTCCCTCGGATATGTCACCTAACCATAACCTCTCCTCCCAACTCCCCACGCAACTTAGCACAACGGGACTGCTGTGGCCCCACACTTCTGGGGCGGGGCGGGTTGAGGCAAGAGCTCTGCGCCTTTTACCTTTCGCAGCGGCGTCCTGTGTAGCCCGGGAAGCAGGCATCGCAGGTGGCCTGTCTGTCCGTATCCAAGAAGCAGGAGTTGGAAAACCTGCCAGAGGGAAAGCGTCATATAAGGCTGTCTGCCCAGGAGCTCCGCCCTGCCTCCAGCGAGCCCCACTAATGCAGTTCACTCAAAGAGCAGACGCTGCACTGGTGCAGCACCTGAAGATGGCTGTGGAAAGGTGTGTATGTGAGGTGGGGGGATGGAACCGGGCTTTTCTCAGCACCTGGGAGTTTAGTTTTCTTTCCTGGAGCGTGGGCCGGGGGGGGGGGGGGAACGACGACATTCAATAGCAATAGCACTTAGACTTATATACCGCTTCACAGTGCTCCACAGCCCTCTCTAAGTGGTTTACAGAGTCAGCCTAGTGCTGTTCTGCCCCAGCTAAGAACGTATCACAACACACAGTTTGTACGAACGTATTTAATCAAATAACCCCTACTAATAACTGTCTTAGCAGTGGATATGCACACACCAATCTACAAGCAGTCTTTTCTTGCAAACAACCCAGCTGCTAATTAGTCTTCATTAACAGCTGGTATCAGTTCAAAAAGTCTTAAAGCAAAGAAGAGCAATTAGGTCTTGATATCTTACGAAGCTTCAGAGAGTTGGCAAAATGCCTAGAAGTAATCCTTGATAATCAAACCGAAGCAGAGAAACAAAGCAGAGGTTTTTCACGAAGCACACTATGACCGGACGGATTTCCAAACGTTGTTTCCTGCAGCCTTTCAGCTGCCTCTGATGTCCTTAAGAAGACTAGGGGAGTGGCCAATTAGCCTCAAGTCTTACTCCCGAGACCTCCTCTGGAGTAACCATTCCTGCCTCTTGGCAGCTCTGCGTGCCCTTGCATTCAGAAGAGAGAAACCTCTTCTCCCTCATCACTGCTATGAGGTGCTGGAGGTTCCGAAGCCCTAGATGAACCTCTGCCTCTGGCACCAAGTCCTCGCCAGCCTCCTCACTGTCCGACTCGGGTGCCAGCTGCACAGGCCGCTGGCGCAACACCAAGTCGGTCTCCTCTCGAACGGGATCGCTATCAGTTGCACGGGCTGCTGGCGGGCCACAACAAGTGCCCCCAACAATCTGGGTCCTCATTTTACCCACCTCGGAAGGATGGAAGGATGAGTCAACCTTGAGCCCGGTGAGATTCGAACTGCCAAATTGCAGGCAGCGGGCAGGCAGCAGAAGTAGCCTGCAGTACTGCACTCTAACCACTTGCGCCACCGTGGCGCAGTACAGAAATCTGTGCAGAGATGTATGCTGAAGCTGCCCCAAGCACTCCCCACCCCAGACAACCCCTCCCCTCCCTCACCTGCGCGGAGCTTCGGTGTATGGGCACGGGCAAGGCCGACAGGCCGCCGGGGTGGCCTGGGTGGCATCGCCGAAGAAGCCCAGCTTGCATTTGTCGCATCGTGGCCCTTCCGTGTTGTGCTGGCAGTTCTGAAGGGAGAGAGAGGAGGAGGAGGGGCAAGAAAGGGGCCGTGAGAGGCCGGACTCTGCTCTGGTCCAAGAATCATCGCCTTTTGGATCTGGGACCTCCCCAGAGTTTCACGTACTCAGTATAGATGCATTCGGGGAGTTTGCAGGCGAGGAGAAGGGGAAGTGTGCATTTGGGGAGGGGGCAATGACAGAAGAGTACAAGGACGTGGGGGGGGTCTGTGTCCCAGCTTCGCAAATCTTAAATTTTTTTTGCCCTGCGCACCAAACAATGCAACGCCACCACTTAGCAATAGCACTTAAGGCTTATATACCGCTTCACAATGCTTCACAGCCCTCTCTAAGCAGTTTACAGAAATCAGCGTCTTGCCTCAGGGGTGGGCTTCAAAAAATTTAGCCAGGGGTTCTCTGCCGGGTTGCTGGGTGGGTGTGGTCATGGTGGGTGTGGCCTAGTCGGCCTCCTGCACCACGGCCGGGGGGAGGGGCCTTTTTGCCCTTCCCAGGCTCCGGAGGTTTTCATTGAGCCTCCAGGAGGGCGAAAACGGCCTCCCCATGCTCTGGAGGCCCTCCGGAACTTCCGGTAGGCCCGTTTTTCGCCCTCCCCGAGCCTCCGCACGCACCCTGCACTTACCTGCATCCAAAATGGGCCGCGTGGGGACTCCTGGGAGGGGCAGGGGGCGGGGCCAGCCAGGAGTCAGATTTGGGGGTTCTCCAAACTGCACAGAATCTTAGCTAGAGGTTCTCCCGAAGCCCTGCGAACCCCCAGCAGCCCACCCATCTCGCCCCCCCCAAAAATCTGGGTCCTCATTTTACCGAACTCGGAAGGATGGAAGGCTGAGTCGACCTTCAGCCTGTGACAATCGAACTGCTGGCAGTCGGCAGAATTAGCCTGCAATCCTGCACTTTTAATCACTACGCCACCATGGCACTTGCTTGAAAATTTTTCTAGGTGCCATTCTCCTAGGTGCCTTCTCAGACTTTGTCCAGTCGGCACCCTAAGTCTAAAACTTTGTTTTGGAGCACCCCCCCAAACTTTAGGGCCCACCCTGCCCCTCCCCGACTCCCGCTGCTGAGCCGCTCACCAGGCAGTAGCCAGAGAAGGGGTCGCAGGAGGTGGAGTGGCCATGGCAGCTGCAGCCGGAACAGATGCCCAGGTAGGGGCCGCTGGACACTCTCTTGAAGTGAGGCTCGCACTGCTCGCAGGAAAGGCCAGAGTAGCCCACGGGGCACCTGCAGAAGGAAGGGTGAGTGGAGCTGACAGTAGCAGCAACTACAACTACCAGTTGCCCCTGCCAGCAGAGACAGCGGGCGAGGCGGGTGAGGGGTTAGTGCAAAGCTTGTCCTTGTTCTGGCTATTTCAGAACGGCTCTGGGTAGAAGTGCGATTGCCCGGAGAGGTCAAGGTGGGGGTTTCAGGGCATAGCCAAGCCCAATAGGTCTACTCAGAGTAAATGTCTTTCTCCAGACAACCAGGGATGGACAAAGAGGGAACAACAATGTTTGTGGGAATCCTAGACAGGTGTACAAAATAGCCATTCCCTGCAAGGAGGCAAATAATATTTTTGCGCAAAAAAATTTCTGCTGCCTGATTGGAAGCTGTGGGGCGTGGGAAGAGGGAAGGCAAAAGTTACAGGAGTCCTAGAGTGGCTCTGTTTTTCCTGCCCTTGGAGGATCCCATCTCTATGATGGAGGACACACACACACACACACACACACACACACACACACACATTTCGTTAACCCTCTCTTCCCCGTTCAGACCCTCTGACCCACAATAAACCGGGGAATAAGCTAAAATAATAAGCCAGGGAGTGGGCGGCATAGAAATCCATTAAATTAAATTAAATTAAATTAAATTAAATCTGACTCCAGAGCAGACTTGATTATGGGGAATGTGTGATCCAGTAGGCCAGGGGTCCCCAAACTTGGCAACTTTAAGACTTGTGGACTTCAACTCCCAGAATTCTGGGAGTTGAAGTCCACAAGTCTTAAAGTTGCCAAGTTGGAAGACCTCTGCAGTAGGCCCTCTTCCCCCAAACAGATTTTGGTCCTAGAGATTCCCCAGAAGTAGCCCCTCCCCAGACACACACACACACACACACGGCTGGCACCTGCACTCCTCCACGTGATGCGCCACACCCTGGCCGGTGACCTCCGTGGTGGTGGTGTCCATGACGACGTTGCTCAGTCCCACCGTGGCCATCCGATTATCGTACACCGTCTGGATCATGAGGGCCTCCAGGTTCTGCAGGGCGAGGAGCAGCGCCTCTCGGCTCACGGGCTCCCCGGACTCCTCCTGCCAGCTCCCCTGTAGGCATGAAACATGATCAGACAGTGCCAATCTCAACCAGAAGCAGACACGGGTGCGAATTCGCCCTCCTGTGGCCTGCAGCTTGGCTTATTTCTTTGACCCACAAGTGGGAGCCAACGTGGCCTACCGGTCAGGGAAGTTTCTGCTTTCCAAGCAAGAGCTACTTCAGATCTTGGTTATTACAAGGTTGAAAAGGCATCTATAGATGGCATCAACCACCAGCGAGATTGGGCAAAATGTACTCGTCCACATCACCTAATTGCTGGAAATGCAATCATGTACAAGGGACATTCTACCACATGTGGTGGACATGACCCGACGCAAAAAAATGTCCGAGGAAAATTAAAAATTGGATTGAGGAAATAACGGAGCAAAAGATTGAAATGAGACCAGAATTATTTCTTTTGGGAATAATAGAAGAAAATATCAGAAAAGAAATTTATTATATCATACAACATATACTAACAGCAGCGAGAATCACATTTGCACAAAATTGGAAGAAAGAAAAGAATCCTTCAAACGCAATGATTATAATGTGGAGTTTTATGTATGTTTGATTTGTATATATGTATATTTTGTAAATATATGTTGTTTTTAAAATTACTTAAAATTATTTTTTAAAAAAGGTGTTAGAATGTGCTGAGATGAGTAAACTAACAATGGAATTGAGAGAGAGAGAGAGAGGAAACAGGGTATTATAAAATATGGGACAGATGGTATGATTGGCTCGAAAAGAAAAGTAAAACCAATGTGTAAATCAGGATAAAAAAGAAATGTTATAATAGGGAGAAAAATGTGATAGTTGTAACTGCAATTCTAAATGGTTGTAAGATAATGTATATAATAATGTATAATCATTAATTAATAGTGCATAAAATGAATAATGATATAAATGTGCAAGTATAAAACAATAGCCACAAATAGGAAAAATGTAGAATTGAGAAGAAAAATTCCGATGCCGTACAGCTGTATTAGTGGAATTATATTTTATATGTTTGCATTTTATGTAAATAAAATAAATAATAACAGAGGTAGGCCCATGACTGTTTGAATGACTGGGTGTTTCTAATGTTTTTATATTGTGTTTTTAACCCTGGTTTTTTTTAGTTTTTTATATTGATATTGTTTGTATTGCTGTTAGCCGCTCAGAGTCCCTCCTGAGCTGAGCGGCATACAAGTGCAAGAAAGAAAGAAAGAAAGAAAGAAAGAAAGAAAGAAAGAACGAACGAACGAAAGAAAGAAAGAAAGAAAGAAAGAAAGAAAAGAGAGAGAGAGAAAGAAAGAAAGAAAGAAAGAAAGAAAAGAGAAAGAGAGAAAGAAAGAAAGAAAGAAAGAAAAGAGAGAGAGAGAGAGAGAAAGAAAGAAAGAAAGAAAGAAAGAAAGAAAGAAAGAAAGAAAGAAAGAAAGAAAGAAAGAAAGAAAGAAAGAAAGAAAGAAGAAATGTAGTTTTGTTTTTAACTTGGAAAATTTCAATAAAAACTATTGGGACAGCTCTACAGTCAGCATCCCGACCCACTAAAATATTGGGAGTGCTATGTCCCATTTGGCAGGGGGGGGTGTCCATCTCGGAAGACCTTCCCAGCAAGAGACAAATGTTCTCCTCCTCCTCCTCCTCCACCCCCCTTCCCCCCTCCCTGGCTCCCTTGGCACTCACCTCTGTGAAATGGACCTGGCGCTGGTTGGCCACAAAGGGCTCGGGAGGCTCCTGCAGCCGGTAAAGCAGCTTCTGCCCGTTGCCCACAAGGACCACGTCCGGCTTCCGGACGGGCTCTGACTGTCCTCGGCCCAGGTGGTAGCGCACCGTGTACTGGAGGGAGCCTCCGTAGGAATCCACCTGCAGGGGAAGTGGGGAGAGAGCTGGTTGCTAGTGGGTAAGCGGATATTCAAGAGTGCCCAGACTCAAGAGATGGGTGGGCTCTCGGGAAGCGTGTGCCATCTGCTTGCCCCTTGCCTTGTTGCCCAGGAACTGCTTGGGGAGGGTCCAGAAGGAGTCGTGCGTCAGGAAGCGCCGAGAGAGATCAACAAGCTGGAACTCCTGCGTGCTGCGGTCGATGTGCATCTGCGTGGAGGCGAGGGGAGGTGTGCTGGGCTGATCGAGTGTGGTCACGTTCACCCCTGTGGGAATAAAGAGGAATGCAACAACGAATGAAGAACGGTTGCAGGAACTGGGTATGTCTAGTTTAGTGAAAGGAAGGACCAGGGGAGACATGATAGCAGCGTTCCGATATCTCAGGGGTTGCCACAAAGAAGAGGGAGTCAAACTATTCCCCAAAGCACCTGAGGGTAGAACAAGAAGCAATGGGTGGAAACTAATCAAGGAGAGAAGCAACTTAGAACTAAGGAGAAATTTCCTGACAGTGAGAACAATTAATCAGTGGAACTACTTGCCTCCAGAAGTTGTGAATGCTCCAACACTGGACGTTTTTAAGAAGATGTTGGATAACCATTTGTCTGAAGTGGTGTAGGGTTTCCTGCCTAGGCAGGGGGTTGGACTAGAAGACCTCCAAGGTCCCTTCCAACTCTTGTTATTCTATTCTATTCTATTCTATTCTATTCTATTCTATTCTATTCTATTCTATTCTATTCTATTCTATTCTATTCTATTCACACTGGAAGTTTTTAAGAAGATGTTGGATAACCATTTGTCTGAAGTGGTGTAGGGTTTCCTGCCTAAGTAGGGGGTTGGACTAGAAGACCTCCAAGGTCCCTTCCAACTCTGTTATTCTATTCTATTCTATTCTATTCTATTCTATTCTATTCTATTCTATTCTATTCTATTCTATTCCAACACTGGAAGTTTTTAAGAAGAAGTTGGATAACCATTTGTCTGAAGTGGTGTAGGGTTTCCTGCCTAAGTAGGGGGTTGGACTAGAAGACCTCCAAGGTCCCTTCCAACTCTGTTGTTGTTGTTGTTGTTGTTGTTGTTGTTGTTGTTGTTGTTAATTATAATTATAATTATAATTATCAATTAATATCAATTATTAATTATTAATTATTATGCCGGGGGGGTCCATGGGGGGGCTAGGGGGGCCACCCTGTCCTGTCCTTGGGCGGAGGAGACTGCCCCAACTGGCTCACCTTTGAAATTGTTGTGTTCATCGAATCGGAGGTGGATTTGTTGACGGTAGCGGCCGGTGCTGCGACAGGATTTGGCGACCCCGAAGCAGAAACAGGGCAAGCACTGGCCGGTCCCTTCGACGTGGAAGTGCCTCTCGGGGCAGGGTCCTAGACGGTGAAGGGATGGGAGGCTCAGAAACCGAGTAGGCGGGGAGGCCTCTTCGTCCTGAGCCAATCCCAGCGAGAACAGAGGGGGCTCGATTCTCCAGCTCTGCTCCTCCTCCTCCTCCTAGAGCTCACCTTGGCCGGGCGTGAGGCTCAACACGCCATCCGGGATGCCGAAAACCATTCCCCGGGCATTGATGGCCTCGCAGGTGTAAGCCCCTTGGTCGGCCTCCTTGACATCTTGGATGACTAGCGTCCCCCGGCCGTTCTCGCTGGCGGAGCTCACCCTGCAGGGCACAGGAGGAACTGAGCACCCTGAAGTTTTGAGGGAGGGGACGGGGAGCAGCTGGGGCTCCACCAGGGCTGGCCTACCTGCGGCTGACGGGGATACGGCCCCAGTTGAGCCTCCAGGAGATGAGGGGGGTCGGCACCCCCACGGCCACACAGGTGAAGCGAATGGTGTCCCCTGGGGCGGCCTGGATGAACTCCTCGGGGGGAGTGATGACCTGTGGAGGGACTGTGGGGGGGGGGCGGTGGAAGGCACAGGGAGAAGTGGCAAGGATGGTGAGTCGAGCAGAATGGAACGTGAATTATCTTAAAAGGCACCAGGGGAGGGGAATACGGAGAGGTGGCCTAGCAAAACTTTAAGGGTTTAGGTCAGAGGTCGGCACCTTAAACCCTCAAAGAGCCACAAAGTTCCTAACTGGAAGGCCCACCCACCCATTCAATTCTGGAGCCGACCGGAAGTCCGGTTCCCCTACCATAGAGTCACCTCCTAGTGCGGTGTCCTTTTTCCTCTACCTGTCCTAACCGAAAACCCTATCAATTGTAGAGCCGACCGGAAAACCCGCCCCTTGCTATAGAGTCTCCTCCTGGCACGCCCTGCTTCCCCCATCCCCCAAACCGGAAGCTCCTCTCAAAATTGTGGCGCCGACCAGTGAGCAAAGGAGCCGCAGCAGAGGGATGAAAGAGCCACATGCGGCTCCAGAGCCGCGGGTTGCTGACCCCTGGGTTAGGTAATAGCAATAGCAATAGCAATAGCGCTTAGACCAGTGTTTCCCAACCTTGGCAACTTGAAGATATCTGGACTTCAACTCCCAGAATTCCCCAGCCAGCGAATTCGCTGGCTGGGGAATTCTGGGAGTTGAAGTCCAGATATCTTCAAGTTGCCAAGGTTGGGAAACACTGACTTAGACTTATATACCGCTTCATAGTGCTTTACAGCCCTCTCTAAGCGGTTTACAGAGTTCAGCATATTGCCCCCAGCAATCTGGGTCCTCATTTTACCCACCTCGGAAGGATGGAAGGCTGAGTCAACCTTGAGCCGGTGAGATTTGAACAGCTGAACTGCTGAACTGCAGTGCTGCATTTTAACCACTGCGCCACCTCGGCTCTTACTCGGAGGTAAAGCGTCCACTTCCAGAGGCAGCCCATTTGGGAGAGAAGGGCTGCTCTTTTGGGGCTTCCCGGGGGAGGAAGCCCAAGAAACCAATCCCTCTTGCACTCCCTTCGGTCTCCGTCCCTCCCTCCCCGCCTGGCCCTGCCCGCATCCTGGCACTCACTGCAGCCGATCTCGTCCGAGCGGTCCGGGCAGTCGGCCTCGTCGTCGCACTGGTAGCTGGCTGGGATGCAGGTGTGGCTGGAGAGGCAGACAAACTGGTCGGGGCCACAGGTGTCTCCAGGGCCCTTGGTGGCTGCAGGGTGGAAGGAAGGGAGGGGGAGGATCAACATACTCCGCATCAGGAGTCTTTACCAGCTGCCCTTCTTGAATGGCTTCAAGGCCTTAATTCGGGTCCAATTCTTTCCCAAACCAAAACCCAAGTTTGCGATTTCCTAGTTTTGAGCATTCGCCTCGCTTTGGCTCCCGTGAACCCAAGATTTGCAGAAGGGGTCTCCCCACCACCACAACCCGCCCGCCGAGCTCTCGATCCTCACGGCAGTCCAGCTCGTCAGAGCCGTCGGCGCAGTCATTGTCCCCGTCGCAGCGCCAGAGCGTGAGGGCGCAGTGCCCGTTCCGGCATCGGAACTCATTGGGTTCGCAGGGTGAGGGAGTGCCTTGGAGGGGCGACAAAAGGAGAGTTACCGTTGCGGTTCTCTCTCTCTCTCTCTTTCCCGCGCCTGCACGCGCAGCACACCCGCATCCCCCGGGACTCACCGCATTTCTGTTCGTCGCTGCCATCCGGGCAGTCCCGTTCGCCGTCGCAAAGGTAGTCCCGGCGGATACATTGCCCGTTGGAGCACATGGCCTCGTCTTTCCGGCAAGGGTGCAATCCGGGGACCAGTTGGGGCTTGGTGACCCCCTCCCGAGGAGGCACGGTGACCGGAGCCCGGCGGGTGGTGATGGGGGAGGTGGTGGCAGGGAGCCGGGCAGTGCTGGGCGACGGGGAGGAGGCGGGCTCCAACGGCCTCTCGAGTTCTGCTGGAGCAGAGAAGAAGAGCGATGGGTCAAGAGGAGGAGAATGGCCCAGGCGCAGAAGCCCAAAGTAGGCAGAGCGGAAGGCATGACGAGGCTCGGTTCACACAGCCGCTCGGAACTCAAACCTGACTACTTCCGTGTTGATTGAAAGCAGCCACATCCAAAGACAAACCTCACCCGCTGTTCTGACCTAGGATTCCACAAACCACGAAGCAGACTCCTTGTCCCGACAAAAAACCCCTTTTTATTAAATTACTGTGAATTCTTTTCATTCACATCCAGCAAAGTCTTTCAAGGGTGAAATTACAGCCACAGACCTTATCTGGCTTGGAGAGCTGCCAGGCCGATATCTTCAAAACTTGACAAGGAGTCTCTGAGTCACGAACCAATTAAGTGAACTACTTGTCTCCTGCAAACTCCCCTCCCCTTTCCCTCCTCTTTTATTCCCTATGGGAGGGGCCATTCGTCGTCCACCTGTGGCCTTACTCCCGAGTCGACCCTTGTTCCTTAGCTGTTCCCTTCTCCTGGCAGCTCTGCGCATGCGCACACTGGGAACAGGCTCCAGCTGTTCGTCTGCCTCACTGATGTCTGACTCCAAAGGCAGCTGATAACCGTCAGACTGCCCTGGCTCCATCTCTGCCTCCGATGCAGAGCCTTCCCCAGATTCCAGGACTGGCCCATGTTCCTCCCCAACCTCCTCACTGTCAGCTCCATTGGCCGCTGGCAGACCACAACGCCCGCCTCTCTCACAGGAGAGGCTTAGTAAAGGTGGAATGACAGGGGATTCTCAGGAAGACATGCGGAGGTTGTCACACACACCCCACACACACTCACCGCAGCCATCCTCGTCAGAAGCGTCTCCGCAGTCGGGGTGTCCATTGCAGCGCAACACTCGGGGCACACATTCACCGCTGTCGCAGGCAAACTCCTGCTGGGCACACTCGGGGGGCTCGGGCTCCTCTGTGGGGCGGAGAGAAGCACATCTGAGAAACACACCCTCGCGGTGAAGGGGACCAGGAGCCCAAAGCTGCCCCACGGCTCCAAATGCTCACCGCAGTCCAGCTCGTCCGACATGTCGCGGCAATCCGGCCGACGGTCGCAGAAGAATTCACGGGCGATGCACTCCCCGCTCAGGCAAGAGAATTCGTCCGCCGTGCAGGGTCGGATCTCTGGGGAGACTGGAGGAGAGGTTGGGTTTAGGGGGTGGCTGTGACCTGGGCAGGGGAGAGGGAGATGGAAAGACCCAAAGGCCAGAATGCCTTTCCTGTAGTCTTTGGGAAGCCCCCTGCCTTCGAAGCACAGCCTTTCCTCCCCCACTGAACAAAATGCAGTCATGTGGGCAGGACTTGGGGGGCAATCCTACATCTGACACCCCAACAATCAGGTTTTGGGTTCCAGCTTGTCCTGGACATCTGGACCCTGCCAAGACCCTTGGAACGCAAAAAAACAGGGAACAGAATTTCTGATTTTAAAGCTCTCCTGCCAAAGGCCTTTCCCGAGTCGGAGTGCAACCCTTCAAACGAGATCCCATGGGCCACTCCCGCTACATTGTGATTGCACCCAAGTCCTCCAGCTAAAGCTCTCCCCCCCTCCCCCCCAGGCTGCCAACCCCTCGCCTTGCTCATCAGGGGCAGCGCCCACAAAGCTCACAGCACACAGCAAGAGCCTAGAAGCAACAGGCAAAGATCAGCAAGACGCACTTTTCCGGCAGCTTCTCGCTGCCCAGGTTTGCTCAGCAACACACAACCACACGACAGCAAGAGAAGGAACTGGGGCAGTGGTGTGCTGAGGGGGAAGGGGGAGGCAGGCAGTGCCTACTGGGCTCCTGGGGGTGTGCTAGAGCTACACAGCAGCGCACCCTTCCCACGGAGCCCCTGCTTGGAAGCGCCATCCAGAATGGCAAGCGCTCACATCAAAGGCCAAGATCTACATGCTACACACTCACATCCACAAGGAGCACAAGGAGAGGCGTGCAAGGAGGCCCGCAAATGCCCTGGGCAGGGAGGGAGGGAGGGAGGGAGAGAGGGCTGAGTGAGGGGTGGACTCCCAGTTCCAGACAGAATCTGGGCCGAGAAGAACAAAAGGCCAGCCTTCCCCTCCTCCTCCTCCTCCTCCTCTTCCTCCCCCTCCTCCATCTATGGGGCCGAGAGCCCTGCAGCTGCTGAAACCGGAGCCCCCTCAGGGGACAAGTGTCTTCCCTGCTAAGACTCGCTTCCGGCCAAGATGCCAGGGAGGCCAAAGCGTGCAGAGAGAAAAAAGGGGGAACGGCTGTCACCGGGCAAGCCGAATCGGCGGGCTGCACACAGCCCCCCCCCCCCATGCACCTCTCCGGCCCCTGACTCACCTGGCGGCGCCTCGGAGATGGGGGGAGGCGGGGTTTGGGCTGGAAGCAAACTCAGAGTTAGCGGCATGGGTGGGGGGCGGGAGACACTCCCTCCCAATCTCCCCACCGCCACCACAGCCCCGTCTACTTTCGCCCCCCTCTGGTTAAGAGTCAGCGGGCGGCTTCACCTGCTCCCAGGCGCCGGAACTGGAATCCCCTCCGGGAGGTGCGGTAGGAGGCGATGGAGCCGCTGGCCACCACGGAGAAAAGCACCTCGCGGATCTGCTGGTCGTTCGTGTTCCCCTCGGACCCCACGTCCAGCTCCACAAAGCTGTAGCCGTCGATCTCCCTGCGGGGCAGGACGGAAAACGGCGGGTAGCTTTTCACAGGTCACCCCCAAAACTACTCCCACCTCTGCTGCTTTGGCAAGCGTGAACCTCTGCCTGGGATTTCCGTAGAGGATGCGGGTTCAAACTCTGCCCCAAAGCAGCCCGGATACTCACTTGATAAAAACCACGCTGACCGACTGCTCACCGGGGATCTTGAGGTATTCGGACTCCAGCTGAAGAGAAGGGGGGGAGAGAAAAACCCGGTTCAGACACTTTGGGGCAGGGTAGATTTGATTTAAATCAAGTCGATTTTAACCACGATTGAAATCGTGATTTAAATCACTAGTAAAAAAAAGCTCGATTTAAATCAACTCGATTTAAATCGTAATTTTTAAAGAGGAACTGTCGTCTCTGTCCCGCAGCGGCTCCTCCTCTGACCCGCTGTTGACTCACCGACAGTCCCAACATTGCAGAATATACAGCCTCATGCTACATAACTAAGCTCCATTTCATGCTGAATAAACTAAATTATGAATGTATCTTAAATAGATATATTAATAATTCAGTTTATTCAGCATGAAATGGAGCTTAAATAGAAAACTATCTTTAGATTTTTTTTTACTCCAAAAGCATTTGATTAAAATAAATTTGATAAAAATAAAAAAAAATCCAATTTAAATTAAAAAAATTAATTTTTTTTAAAAAAGATTTTTTTGATTTTTTTTTTAAATCATCGATTTTTATCCACCCTGCTTTGAGGGAAGTGCTCTAACCCACCCCCGATCAGCTTCAGGACCGCGGTTTGATCTGAGGATTTCTTAGAGGAAGAGGAAGATGGGATGTCTCCGAGCGATCCATGGGGGATTTCACGGTCAGGGAGGCCAGCTCCGAGTCATTTTAAACCCAACGCGTTGTCAGAACCCCAATCTCCTTCAAAGAGGGGGGTTCGGAATTGGCTGCGGGAGCTCTCTCTCTCTCAGCTTGGCCTACCTCACAAGGTTGCTGTCAGGATAAAAGGCAGCAGGTAGGGAAGGACGAAGCCAAGCCTGCGGCCTTCTGCTGCCGATGGATAAAGGGGACCACCAGGGGCGACTTTTACTGAGGAGCTCCAGAGAGGGAGTTGGGGACAGATTGGGGGGGGTGGGGGGTCCCCTCACCGTATCCACAACTGCTTCGGACACCTCCTGGAAGGACTCTGAGTTGACATCTTCCAGTCGGGGGCTGTACTCGATGGAATGGGTGAAGTTCACCAGGGCCCGGAAGTAGACTGCGGAGAAAAAGGGGGCCGGGTGAGGAAGGTCTAGTGGCCAGCCTCCGCAGAGGTGCCAAGCGTGCCGCGCACACATGCACACCTCGCTTTGCCAGGAAACCGTGCTGAGCAAGCCCTTCACACAACCCTCTTTGCTAACTTCCTACCTGCGAGGCCGGAGCCCAAAGGAAGCCCATGGTGCCGAGCAGATGTTTGGGTGGGATTAAGGGGGTCCGGTCCTTCCGGTCCCCGAGGAGAAAGTCTGCAGGACACCCAGAGTCGCCGGGCGCCTGTCCCTCAGACCCTTTCCTCCTCTGAGGCAGCTGCGGGGGCACGCGAGCCAGCAACAGAAGGGGGCCGAGGTCTTCCACCCCCGGAATTCACAAGGGCAGCCTGCCAAGAGGCCCGTCCATCGGCCTGATTCCAGGCCCAGCTGGACGGATAGTGGCCAAAGCCAAACTCAGCTGCAGGGATGGGAGTGGGAGAAGGCCCACAGGCCGGCCTGCGTCAGGCGCTGGCGGCCGCTGCCTTGGAGCAACCACAGCCGCCTGACTTCCTCCAGGACTTCCCATTACAACGGCTCTATGGGTCATGGCCTGGTCTCGCCCGCCCCCTTTCCAGAGGGAGAGGAGAGAGGCCAGACATGGAAGAAGGAGACTGGTGGGGACAGATGGCTGCGGAGACCCTCTCCGTGCCCAGATCCAGGACGGGAAGGAGGGCATCGTGCAGAGACAGGCCCGGCCTCCCTCAGCCTCGAAAGCCGCCGTTCCCTCAGCAAGGACAGCCGCCGTTCCCGGTTCACGCCGGGTGAAAAATACCAGGGAGAGAGCCCGGGCGAATCTTTGATCCCCCTCCCACCCGCACATTCTTAGATTCCAGGGTGCCCACCCTTCTCCAGGGCCGCACAAGGGGGGGGCTGTTGTTGTTCATCCCTCACTCATAATGGTCCCATTCAGAGCTCGGCTGCCTACGGTGCCCCCGTGACTTGGCCCAGCCGCTCCTCGAGGGCCCCACCCGCCTGCAGAGTCACCCTGAAAGAATGTTGCCTTGCCCCTGCATTTGAAGGCAGGACGGGGTGGGGGGAGGAGGAGGGGGGGCTTTGCAGCTTCCTGCGGGCAAGTTGTCCCACAGCGCTGGTGGGGAATTGTGCCAGGCGTGCCCTGCGCCCTGCCTCTTTTCCTTCCACACACCTCTCTGCAACCCAGCAAACTCCGCTTTCGGTCGGAGGAAGGCAACGCTTCCCCTGACCGCCTGCAGAGTGCCACGGAAAGGCTGGGGAATCTCTCAGGATTAAAGCCCTCCCCCCCCACCCCGACTCAGCCGTTTTCCACAAGCTCTTTTGGGATGAGAGGGCTGTGGGGCTTCTCCCCCCAGGGTGTGAGAGGCGGGGGGGTGGGGTTGTTAGCACATCTGGACCGCCAGATGTGAAAGGAGGAGAGAGAGACAGAGAGAGATGGAAGTCTCCGCCATAACGCCAGGCCACAGCAGTTGCAAAAGAGCAGAATGAGTCAGAGCCCCGATGGGGGAGAGGGCACGGCCCCCAGGTCCAGAGGTGGGGAGGGGAAGCCAGGAAGCCTGTGGGCCGTGGCCCTCCCTCCCTCCCCACACTGGTCCTTCTGCAGGGGGCAAAAAGCAGTGAGGGAGTTTTGCCTCCTTTTAAGGCGGCAGGGAGCTGCTTGCAGCTGGGAAGGAGAACAATGCGGAAAAGGGCTCCGCGCTGAGTCAGCTTCCCCTGGACATGTTCAGAGGCCCCAGGACCTTGCAGGGAAGCTTGGGGTGGGGAAGGGGAGAGGAGAACACCAGGAGACTGGGGTGGGTGGGAGTATTTCGCCAGAGATATGTGGGGGAGCTCAAGCTCACAGCCTCGGAAAAGTCATTTTAAGGACCGGCTCAGCTGGCAGAGTTCTTCCTGCACCCCTTGCGAACAACGGCCCCACCAGGCCGCCGGATCAAATCCCAACTGATCACATGCCAAACGTGTTTTTGACCCCTGGACCAGCCGCCAAGGAGCCCTGGCTGCTAGCTCTGCCTGGGGGGGAAAGAGCAGGATGGGGTCGGCCCCGGGGCTTTCCTGGCTGCTTGGCCAACGGGGTGGTGGTAGTGGTGGTGAAGGCGCAGTGACCTGTCTCTCCCGGCGAGGCCTGACGCCCCGTCCCGTCCCGATCGCAAGGGGTCCCACTGCTCTTCCGGCCCGGAACTGATTTCTTTGACCTCCTCAGCCCGGGATCCTATAGCCCGAGTGGGCCGGCCACTTACTGAGCGGAGACTCATCGTCCGGCTCGGGGGCAGCCAGGTTGGCAGGCGCAGGGGCCCCCGCAGGAGAAGGAAGAGGAGAAGAAGGAGGAAGAGGAGGAGGAGATGGGAGGTCTGCAGAGAAGAGAAAGAAGGGGAAAGGCAAAAGGAAGAAACATCGGGAAACGTCCAGCGGAAGGCGCGAGGCCAGAAGCGGAGGACAAACGCGGATTCGCCCACCTCGTGGGAACCCCACGCTTTCTCCTCCCTCGTGGTCCTGACTAGCCACCTCTCCTTGAAGGCTTCTCGTGGAGATCCACCACGCCCAACAACGCCCACAGCGGAAGGCCTGCTTTCCCTCCCACCTCAGGAAAACTCCCTGGCTTTTCCCAGACCGAAGCCAAAGCCGCAGGGTCTGATAGTAGCCACGGCTTCTAGGCTTGACCCACAGATGGACCCGTGTGGGAGAATGGCTAGACTGAGGTTGGGGGGGAGAGAGGCACGTCCCCAGATCGTTTGTGAGTGCCGCTCTCTTCACACACCCACATTGGCAGGCCTTGGGCTGTCCAAGCCAAGCTGCCTCTGATGAACCGCTGGGCCAGCTGTGTCCCAGAAAAAAAACAAGAGAGAGAGGGGGGGGGGGCTGGCCCTGCTTTCTGGACCGGGTCGGTTGTCCGAAATAAGTGAGCCCAGAGGCTGACAGATCTCCTTGCTGCTTCCCAGGGGGAGAAGGAAGAAACAAACAAACAAACACACACACACACCACACATCTGTCGGGCTCGCAGAGGAAAGAGCAGCAGCAAATTTAAAAAAGGGGGAGGTTTGAGGGCAGCAGAAAGGGTTCAAGAGAGGACAAGGACGTCCGAAAAGAGCCACTTTCTGAGCTCCACCGGGGAGCGGATTTTGCACGGGGCAGGCAGAAGAAGCCTGCCCCCCCCACCCAGCAAATCTTCCAGCTGCCGGCTCTGGACGCAGCAAGGAGAGCTGTAGTCCGAGGCTTCTCGGAGGGAGGCCCCCTGCGCTGGGGACCCCTAACCCTGCGCGGAGGGCTTGAAAGCAAACCTGGCCTCTTTGCTATTTTCCCCGCACCGGGAAGGCCTCGGAAGAGTGAGAAAGTATCTCTTCCTCCCTTGCCAGAAGGCCGTTCCTGGCGAGAAGGAAGGAGGGGAAGCCATCTGCTAGAACGCTCTCAAGAACAGGCAGGAATCGGCCCCAGGGACCCTTCCAGACAGACCGGCCCGCAGCCCTTCCCATCCACGCCCCCGGATGATCTGCTACTCCGGTGCGCTGCCAGAGAGAGTCTTGCACGTGGACGTGGCTTTGGCCACGGCTCCCGAGAAGCACTGGGGAAGCGCAGCCGTTTCCCAGCATCCTCTGCAGCTCTGCAGACCGCCGACCTGGATCGCGGGAATTCGGAGCGGGTGCGAGGGGCCGTGTCCAGAACCAGACCCTTCGCCGAGGGACGGCGCTCCGGAGGCACTTGGGAGAACCGCAGGGGCGCCCCATCCTGTCTCGCCAGCCGCCCTCCTCCCTTTGGACGAGATCCCGGACAGCTCCCCAATCTGACCACCAGCCTGGCCATGCACTCACCTGTAGAAAGAAGTGACTGGCTGGAACTGGCCGGGGGCTCGACCGAAATGGTCCCGCTGCCGTTCTCTCCGCTGCCGTACTCATCTGCAAGAACCAGAAGGTTCAGTGGGCAGCAGGAGAGCCAAAAGGGGGCACCTGAAGCGGCTTGGCCAGTCTCCGAAGACCCTAGGGGACACCCATCCCCGGCTCATCCTCTTCCAGGCTCACCTCCGGACGGGCCTCCAGCCATGAGATCCTCATCGTCAAAAGTGCTATCGTAACTCTTCCGGAACCAGTGTGTGATCTCCGATTCGGTGTCCTCCGGGAACGAGGCCTCGTCCAGTCGGCTGGAGCCCTGAGTCACCTGCAAAAGAGAGGAGGCGGGTTGGAGGGGGGGGCTATCTCGCAGCCCCGGCTCCCCTCCTACCCACATCCCTACAATTCAATTCAAATCTTTGTCACTGCACAACACAGGTACAATGAGATCGGTTGAGCTCCCTCAGTGCGCGCACATACACACACACACACACACACAGAAACACACACACACACACAATACAACTCACAGTGGAGACAGAAAATCCCTAATCCAATAACACATATGAATAACACCCAGTCCTATTGCATCAGTGTGAACATGTTTCCACTTTGCGCTGGCCCTGCAAGTCCATCGTCTGGACAAGTCTGACAGCCCACGGAGCTACCTGGCCGCTCCGGCCTCCTCCTGCCTCCAAATGCCAAAATCCTGCTTGCAAAGAGGAAACCTGCCCTCCCACTTCCCCCTTCAGGTTGGTTTAGGCCTGGGCAGTGGTGAAATCCAATTTTTTTTTACTACAGGTTCTGTGGGCATGGCATGGTGGGCGTGGCTTGGTGGGCGTGGCAGGGGAAGGATACTGCAAAAACTCCATTCCCTCCCCACTCCTGGGGGAAGGATGTTGCAAAATCCCCATTCCCTCCCCACTCCTGGGGGAAGGAAACTGCAAAATCCCCATTCCCTTCCCACTCCTGGGGGAAGGATATTGCAAAATCCCCATTCCCTCCCCACTCCTGGGGGAAGGAAACTGCAAAATCCCCATTCCCTTCCCACTCCTGGGGGAAGGATATTGCAAAATCCCCATTCCCTTTCCACTCCTGGGGGAAGGATATTGCAAAATCCCCATACCCTTCCCACTCCTGGGGGAAGGATACTGCAAAATCCCCATTCCCTTCCCAGTCCTGGGGGAAGGATACTGCAAAATCCCCATTCCCTTCCCACTCCTGGGGGAAGGATATTGCAAAATCCCCATTCCCTTCCCACTCCTGGGGGAAGGATACTGCAAAATCCCCATTCCCTCCCCACTCCTGGGGGAAGGATACTGCAAAATCCCCATTCCCTCCCCACTCCTGGGGGAAGGATGTTGCAAAATCCCCATTCCCTCCCCACTCCTGGGGGAAGGATACTGCAAAATCCCCATTCCCTCCCCACTCCTGGGGGAAGGATGTTGCAAAATCCCCATTCCCTCCCCACTCCTGGGGGAAGGAAACTGCAAAATCCCCATTCCCTCCCCACTCCTGGGGGAAGGATGTTGCAAAATCCCCATTCCCTCCCCACTCCTGGGGGAAGGATACTGCAAAATCCCCATTCCCTCCCCACTCCTGGGGGAAGGATGTTGCAAAATCCCCATTCCCTCCCCACTCCTGGGGGAAGGAAACTGCAAAATCCCCATTCCCTCCCCACTCCTGGGGGAAGGATACTGCAAAATCCCCATTCCCTCCCCACTCCTGGGGGAAGGATACTGCAAAATCTCCATTCCCTCCCCACTCCTGGGGGAAGGATGTTGCAAAATCTCCATTCCCTCCCCACTCCTGGGGGAAGGATGTTGCAAAATCTCCATTCCCTCCCCACTCCTGGGGGAAGGATGTTGCAGAATCCCCATTCCCTCCCCACTCCTGGGGGAAGGATGTTGCAAAATCTCCATTCCCTCCCCACTCCTGGGGGAAGGATACTGCAAAAACTCCATTCCCACCCCACTCCGTGGGGAAGGATACTGCAAAATCCCCATTCCCTCCCCACTCCTGGGGGAAGGATGTTGCAGAATCCCCATTCCCTCCCCACTCCTGGGGGAAGGATGTTGCAAAATCCCCATTCCCTCCCCACTCCTGGGGGAAGGATGTTGCAAAATCCCCATTCCCTCCCCACTCCTGGGGGAAGGATACTGCAAAATCCCCATTCCCTCCCCACTCCTGGGGGAAGGATGTTGCAAAATCCCCATTCCCTCCCCACTCCTGGGGGAAGGATACTGCAAAATCCCCATTCCCTCCCCACTCCTGGGGGAAGGATGTTGCAAAATCCCCATTCCCTCCCCACTCCTGGGGGAAGGATACTGCAAAATCCCCATTCCCTCCCCACTCCTGGGGGAAGGATGTTGCAAAATCCCCATTCCCTCCCCACTCCTGGGGGAAGGATACTGCAAAATCCCCATTCCCTCCCCACTCCTGGGGGAAGGATGTTGCAAAATCCCCATTCCCTCCCCACTCCTGGGGGAAGGAAACTGCAAAATCCCCATTCCCTCCCCACTCCTGGGGGAAGGATACTGCAAAATCCCCATTCCCTCCCCACTCCTGGGGGAAGGATGTTGCAGAATCCCCATTCCCTCCCCACTCCTGGGGGAAGGATGTTGCAAAATCCCCATTCCCTCCCCACTCCTGGGGGAAGGATACTGCAAAATCTCCATTCCCTCCCCACTCCTGGGGGAAGGATACTGCAAAATCCCCATTCCCTCCCCACTCCAGGGGAAGGATACTGCAAAATCCCCATTCCCTCCTCACTCCTGGGGGAAGGATACTGCAAAATCCCCATTCCCTCCCCACTCCTGGGGGAAGGATGTTGCAAAATCCCCATTCCCTCCCCACTCCTGGGGGAAGGAAACTGCAAAATCCCCATTCCCTCCCCACTCCTGGGGGAAGGATACTGCAAAATCCCCATTCCCTCCCCACTCCTGGGGGAAGGATATTGCAAAATCCCCATTCCCTTCCCACTCCTGGGGGAAGGATATTGCAAAATCCCCATTCCCTTCCCACTCCTGGGGGAAGGATATTGCAAAATCCCCATTCCCTTCCCACTCCTGGGGGAAGGATACTGCAAAATCTCCATTCCCTCCCCACTCCAGGGGAAGGATACTGCAAAATCCCCATTCCCTCCTCACTCCTGGGGGAAGGATACTGCAAAATCCCCTTTCCCTCCCCACTCCTGGGGGAAGGATACTGCAAAATCCCCATTCCCTCCCCATTCCTGGGGGAAGGATACTGCAAAATCCCCATTCCCTCCCCACTCTGAGGCCAGCCAGAGGTGGTATTTCCCGGTTCTCCGAACTGCTCAAAATCTCCGCTACCGGTTGTCCGGAACCTGTCAGAACCTGTTGGATTTCACCCCCGGTTTAGGGGGGTTGCAACCCTGGGTGCCATGCAGGGAAAACACCTCCCTGCCTAGAGAAACTGCATCAAGAGGATTACAGCCACTTCACGGGCCTTGGCAAGAGCCCAAACTAACAGACCTCAAACGGGGCTTGTTCCGAGAGATCCATCGAGAGCGGAAGACGAGGGTCCTCAAAGCGCTCTGGGGCGGAAGGGCAGATGCCGTGACTCCCTGGGGTTTTAACCTCGAGAGCTCTCGGGGTGGGGGTGGGGGGGATGAAGGAATGCCATGCAAAGCAGCCAGCCCAGCCATCCTTCACACACACACCCCGCACCAAGAGAGGCAGCAGTGGGAAGCAGATGGCGCCGGATTCTCAGCCAGCCCGCAAAATCTGAAGACGATGCTCTGAACGGAATTTCCCACTGCCCACAGGACCCTGGGCAGGCAAGAGCAAAGAAGGGATGCCCACGGCCACGCTGGCACGGCTACCAAACAGTAGACCGGGGCTCTCCTGCTTGCAGGCTTTCAATTCAGATTAGCACCTTTGCAAATGCGGGAAAGGTTATTTTCCTCTACCCACCCACCCACCCCGCCATAATGGCAAAAAAGAGGCTGAATTTGTCGAAACCCCAGGACTGCCTGGTTAGGTTCCCTGATTGTTCCGGAAGCGACCAAGGAGTCCTATGCACTGTGTGTGTGTGTGTGTGTATGTATGTGTCTGTTTTCCTGGGATGGGCTCTGTCTGGGAGGGACAGCCTTGGCAACTGGCAAACGGGTTTACCCATCTCCCAGGTGTTGTGCACAGCAGGAAGGAGAGGGCTCAGGTTGAGCGTTCACTCCAGGGGCCGGAGAGGTTGCCCGTTCGCCACCCCTGGCAGGAAAACTCTCCCTTGACCTGGCCCCTCCCCTCCTGCCCTTGCAGCCGCTACCAGCCGTGCCCCAAGGACGCCATTCGAGGGACAGCCGCAGGGCATCCCTGAAGCAAGCCCGAAATCCTTGCACGGAAAGAAAGGTGCTCTGTGCTGGCAACCGCTTGAAGGGAGGCCAAAAGGCTGAAGGAGCCCCTCCTGCTTGCTCTCGCTCCTTAGGAATTTGAGGGCAGACTTCCCCTAGCGATGGAGGTTCTGCCTTTAGAGCAGTGCTTCTCAAATAGTGGGGCGCCTCCCCTGGGGGGGCTCGGAGCGATGCCAGGGGGGGCGTGTGTGACCCCGGGGAACATGCGTGGTCCCTCTCAATCGATTCCCCCGGACGGGGAGTATTTTCCCAGTTGCACGCTGCTCCGAGCCCAGAAGAGAAGGCGGCCAGGCGGGGCGGGGCGGCTGCGTGGGTTCTTGTTGTTCTCGGTGGGCGCCGCGGTAGCCATGAACGGCGTGGCGAACCTGCCGCTGGACAAGGAGGAGCATCCTCTGCAGCCGGGCGAAAGCTTCGAACGGCACCCTAAAGCCTCCTTCCACACCATTCGCTGTGAGTGCCCGGCAGAGGCAGCGCTTATAGGCCAGGCCGGCGACCCCAAAACATCGGCTTGATTAAGCTGCCCTGGCCCCGTGTCAAAAGAGGGCCCTAACCACGGTAGCCTATGCCTGCCTAACCGAAAACAGGCTCCACTGAGTTCAGTGTGACTTACTCCCAGGTAAGTGGGTAGAGCAGCCTTCCCCAGGCAATAGTTTGCTTGCAGCTTATAGTAAGTAAAATAATAAATATTAACACTAAAATTCCATTGGGGCCCAGATCGGAGAGTTTGAGGGGGGCGCACAAAATGTTTACTTCTTCCTAGGGGGGGGGGGCGTAACAGAAAATAATTGAGAAGCACTGCCTTAGAGCAACCCTGGCCTGCCATACTCAGCTGGGAGATGATGGGAGGTGTAAAACCACATATTTTAGAAGATGCCCTTTTACCAGACATTTCGGAGCCTGGAAGGACATGCCAAATGACCAGGGTTATCCTTTGGGGGATGGCACTCTCCAAAGACCTGGGCAGAAGGCGTGCGCACACACGCACGCACACACACGCACACACACGCACACACACGCACACACACACACACACGGCAGAGATGGTTCTGGGCTGCCAGGCAGGGCCCAGAGATAAGCAAATGTTGAGGGGCCAGGCAGCCTCCTGCCAGCCAGCAGGTCTAAGAAAAATGACACGTTGAGCTGCCCAACTGGGTCCGGGAGGATCCCCTGTGATCCCTTTAGCCCCCTGCCTGCTGGTTTAGGGTAAGGAAGCTGACACAGCCACGATCCAGAGTTAGGGGATGTTTTAAGAGCTACCTGGGCCATCTCCATCTCCACCGGCCCCACTCCTCAAGGGGACTCAGGTGAAGGCAAAGCAGCCAGTCCCACCCGCCGGGCAGTGGGCCGCCCAGGGCTACAGATCGGGACAGGAATTCGTCAAAGCAGCATTTTCCTATGCAAACACGGCCGGTCGCATTACTGCAGGCTGGCCGGGCCGGGGACAAAGGACTGAGCCTGCCGGCATAAAAAAGGGGATTTAACTGGACGGACGGCCCCTTTGTGAAAGGAAGAGGGGAAGTAGGAGCTGGGGAACCATGGGGCCTGGGAAGGCGGGCAGGGGCACCGTGCCAACCTGCCGGCATCTGTCTTTGGTACCCGGGGCACTGACTCATCCAGATGCTTGTAAGCTGGACAGCCAGTGGCCTTGGTTCGTCCGGCCAAGAGAGCTGGCATAGGCATTGCCCGCTGGATGGGGCCACAGGAGGGGAAGAAGATGCCCACAGGAGGGGTGGTCCATCTCCTAGGGGAAGACAAGGGAAATCCCTGCCCAGCCAAGAGAGAAGAGGGTGCCCAGCGCTGCCCAAAAGCTCTTGGGCGCAGAGGGGGCCATCATCTCAAAAACCGCTCCATTCACACACATACACACACACCAAGTCTTGGAGTCCTAGTGGACAACCATTTAAATGTGAGCCAATGGTGTGCAGCAGCTGCCAAAAAAGCCAACACAGTTCTAGGCTGCATTAACAGAGGGATAGAATCAAGATCACGCGAAGTGATAATACCACTTTATAATGCCTTGGTAAGGCCACACTTGGAATATTG
Source organism: Diadophis punctatus similis (assembly GCA_023053685.1). Classification (NCBI taxonomy): domain Eukaryota; kingdom Metazoa; phylum Chordata; class Lepidosauria; order Squamata; family Dipsadidae; genus Diadophis; species Diadophis punctatus. Next base: position 17,395,136 of record JALIGW010000011.1, on the reverse strand, counting down.
CATCCAGTTTTGGTCGCCACGATGCAAAAAGGATGTTGAGACTCTAGAAAGAGTGCAGAGAAGAGCAACAAAGAGGATTAGGAGACTGGAGGCTAAAACATGAAGAACGGTTGCAGGAACTGGGTATGTCTAGTTTAATGAAAAGAAGGACCAGGGGAGACATGATAGCAGTGTTTCAATATCTCAGGGGTTGCCACAAAGAAGAGGGAGTCAAGCTATTCTCCAAAGCACCTGAAGGTAGAACAAGAAGCAATGGGTGGAAACTAAACAAGGAGAGAAGCAACTTAGAACTAAGGAGAAATTTCCTGACATTTAGAACAATTAATCCGTGGAACAGCTAGCCTCCAGAAGTTGTGAATGCTCCAACACTGGAAGTTTTTAAGAAGATGTTGGATAACCATTTGTCTGAAGTGGTCTGCGGTCTCTTGCCTAAGCAGGGGGTTGGACTAGAAGACCTCCAAGGTCCCTTCCATCTCTGCCTTGAAGCTATCTCGGGAGCTCCCTCTCTCCATCTCTGGGGGAATGAAGTAATTCTGCCCCCTGCCCCCCCCAAATGAACACATCCAAGGACCCTTCCTCCAGGGGTGAGTTCCGGATTCTGCTACTGCCGGTTTGCTCAGGGACGTGCACTGCGCACATGCAGTACTAAAAAAAAAATCTTCTGCGCATGCGCAGAAGCAAAAACAAAAAACAAAAGAGCCGGCTTGGGGGCGTGGCAGGCCTAAGTCGCGGCGGGTTCAAGTGACCCAGGCCGCCAAGTTACTAACGGTTCTTTTTATTATTATTATTATTTTTCTCCACTATACATGCATACATATACCTTAATTCATAACAAAATATACAGTTATACATTTCTTCAATAAAACATAAACCAACATCCTAATTAGATCTTTTATACTTTTATTGCCCGCCTGTTTCCCCTTTATGTCATATCACTCCCCGCTCGCTCTCTCTCTCTCTCTTCCCTCTACCTTCTTTCTCCTTCTCTCCCACTTTCCTACGTCCCTCCTCTCCCCTTCTTCCCTTCCTTCTCTACTTCCTTCTCTCCCTCCTGTCCCTTCCTTGAGTGTATCTAGTTCACAATCCATCTTATAGCTAACAGACAGGTAACTTATATCCCTAAATTCATTTAATTATCGGTGCAACTCTTTAACTCCCCCCCCCCGTATCAATATCTCTACTCCCCAGGGAGTAGGGCGGCATATAAGAACACTAAAATAAATAAATAAATAAAATCTATGCATATATCTTATATTTCCCTAGGTATATTAATACTATCTTAATGCTGCCTCAACTACCTAATTTTGTCACCTGGATCTACCACCTTCAATAATCTAAAGTTACTAACGCAGTGATGGCGAACCTATGGCACGGGTGCCACAGGTGGCACGTGGAGCCATATCTGCTGGCACGCGAGCTGTTGCCCTAGCTCAGCTCCAGCGTGCATGTGTGTGCACGCAAGCTGATTGCTGATTTTTGGATCGCGCAGAGGCTCTGGGAGGGCGATTTTGGCCTCCGGAGGGCCTCCGGGGTGGCAGGGAGGAGCATTTTCGCCCTCCCCAAGCTCTAAGAAAGCCTCTGGAGCCTGGGGAGCCAAAAAATGGGCCTACTGGGCCCACTGGAAGTTGGGAAACGGGGGAGTAGGGGGGGTCACGCACGCATGCGCAGGGGGGTGAGGCAAGTGGGGGGCTTTGAATTATGGGTGTGGGCACGCACATGTGTGCGATAGCGCGTGTACGCACTATTTCGGCACCCGAGGAAAAAAAGGTTCGCCATCACTGTACTAACGGTTCTATAGAACCGGTGCGAACTAGAAGGAACCCACCTCTGCCTTCCTCCATTGTAAAGACTTCTCAGCCAGCTTCCAGCCCCCCCCGCCACCCCCAAAATCAAGGGAAGCTAAACTAGAGGCTGGTCAGCCACCAATACCCGCTAAGCAGCAGCAATGGCAGTAATCAAATCGCACCCACCCCCCCACCCCCAAAAATGCGGGATGCAGTGAGAAGCCCAGTTCGCCCGTAATCCCAGCTGGCTGCAGAGACAGACACTGGAGCCCGTACTGGGATTGTTTACACACACACACCCCACTTTGGATCACCAGCCAGGCCTGGCCGGAAAGAAAACACCCCCCCTCCCTCTCTTTTCCCTCTCCCCCCCAACGACCCATTGCACCTGTCACCAGAGCCAGGGGCTGGATTGAAAACAGAGTCTATTTCAGACAAAGCTTTCGGGTCGTGCAATGAGACCGAACAGCGCAGGGAAAAAATAGACCCCTGGATCACGATGGGGAGGCCGTGAAGGAGGGGTCAAGTGCTCGGGGTGGGGGGGTAAAAGGGAGAGCTGATCTTCCTTCTCCTTGAGCAGCCTCAGAGGTGCCCACCTGCTCCCTGGGGAAGGAGAGCCGAGCTGCCAATCAAGCCCTCAGCCACTCACACCAAGAAGGCTGGCGCAGGCATTGGCAAAGCCATCCAGAGGACACAGGGTCACAGCCGCCGCCTTGCCTGGCACTGGATCCTGGATTGGCAGACACAGCCCCCCCCAGAGGGAGGTGGGGTGAAAGAAACTCATTCTTAAGGTGGGGTTTATCCGAGGCACCCTGTTTTCTTGAGTGTGCCCAATACGCTAAAACCAACCCGAGATGCCACCTCCCCAGACGAGCGAACGAAGGACATTCACCGATCTGCACAGGTTGTGCGAATGCAGCCCCTTGTGTTCAGCCGACCTGGAGGTTTTGGGGGGGGGGAGCGTGGCACGATGGATTGGTGCCCGGGGGTTGCTCCGGGAGAATGCCATGGGCTAGGCGCAGGGGTAGGCAAAGTTGGCTCTTCTATGACTCATGGACTTCAACTCCCAGAATTCCTAAGCTTAAGGTGACCAGATGTCCCGTTTTTGGCGGGACAGTCCCGCTTTTCAGTAATTTGTCCTGCGTCCTGCGGCGTTTCCAAAAAGTCCTGCTTTTTTAATTTGAATTTGCCCTGCAGGATGAAATCCTGCCGGTTCGGCCGGGCCAGTCGTTCGGCGTAGAGCCAATGGAACTGGCGGCGGTCGCAGCACGGGGCTTCTCCCGCCCGCTTCCCCCGCCCGGCTGGACGCCGCCATTTGGGTTATTTTGTCCTCTGCGCATGCGCAAGTTCTGCGCATGCGCAAGTTCTGCGCATGCGCAAGTTCTGCGCATGTGCAGAGGACAAAATAACCCGAATGGCGGCTTCCAGCCGGGCGAGGGAAGCAGGCGGGAGAAGCCCCGCACCGCGACCGCCGCCAGTTCTGCGCATGCACAGAGGACAAAATAACCCGAATGGCGGCGTCCAGCCGGGCGAGGGAAGCGGGCGGGAGAAGCCCCACGCCGTGACCGCCGCCAGTTCCATCGTCTCTACGCCGAACGACTGGCCCAGCCAAACCGGCAGGATTTCACCCCTCTGCGGCGACGAACAGGTAAGCCTGCGCCAGTAGGAGCCCACCCCTGGCTGCGATGAAGGGGGGGTGTTTGGGGGGGGGTGCACAAAGCTGGAGGATAACAGAGACGGACCCCTCCCGTCTTGCTCCCCTAGAAACCCCCCCCCCCTGTCAATGGTGTCCCGCTTTACAAAAAATAAAATCTGGTCACCTTACCTAAGCTAGCATGATTGGCTCAGAAATTCTGGGAGTTGAAGTCCATGAGTCATAGAAGAGCCAACTTTGCCTACCCCTGGGCTAGGGAGTTAGGGATGCTTATTTCCTGCCCTCCAGGCCTTCTCCCTACCAGCTCCTCCCCGCCTATCCTGCCTAGCGCCCGGCGCAGCTTTCAGGATGCCAACCCCGTCACCCTGCTCTCTGCAGCCATCACCCCAGGCGGCTTCCTGAGTCTGGCTGGAAATTCCTGCCCTGTGAGAGCCCCCCCTCCCCAACGTGAAAAGCGGAGCGGCCGGCCTCTTTTGGCACCGGGTACAAAGGGAGGAGCGGTGAAAGGCAGCTGCCGGCGAGCAGAACCCAGCAGCTAGCGGGGCAGGGAAACAGGTACGCCACTTCTCCGCCGGGCAACGCCTCCCACGGCTGGCAGGGGAACATCTGGGCACGGGGACCAGCACACGCACACAGCTCTGCCTTGTGCTTCCGCCTCCACCCTGCAGCCAGGCAAGAGGGAGCTGATTGCTGGATGCGGGAGTCCTCTGGGCTGCGTCGGAGCCCCAAAATCAGATGGCAGGATTGGAACTGGGATCCTGAAGCTCAGGGGAACAGGGCACCTTTGGATTAAAGCCCTAGCGGTAACGGCTTTGGGGGGGGTTGGCCCGACCTGCGATTCCCCGCGGCCAGGATGGCTAAGCAAGCCAAGGAGCCCCTTTTATGGAGAAGCCTTTATCCCCAAATCTGCAAGTCCGGATGTTTCAGACTTACAAAACCCATCATCCCCACTCAGAGCCGAGCAAAACAGAACTCTCTATCCTTTCCGCAGCTCATTTTACGCCCCTTTCCGCTTAGGAAAACGAAGCTGCATTCCTCCCCCCACCCCCACCCCAAACAATGACCATCTCTTCCCGCAACATCGGGACACTATTTAAAGCTCCGGAGGCCTTGACCGGTTTCCTGAAATTGTCCTGCGAGGGGAGAAACCTTGTGCAAACACGTCCAGCTGCCTGAAAGCTCCCAGATCCTTCCTCTTCCTCCATCCCCCCAAGTCACTCCCCAGTCTTCCGTTCCTGCTCCCAAATGTGACCCAAGGGAGAATTCCCCAGCGCTTTTTGGCCGTGGGAAAGTCAAAAGGCTTTTCGGGTGACCGTTGCACGGATGGGCCTTTGGGGGTAAGCAGGGCCTTTTTGGAGGTGGCTCCTGCAAGGTGCCTTTAAACAAGCAAAGCAAAGCAGCCACGTCCCATTCGGGGAGCCGTTGGGACCGAGAAGCCATTTCTGTAAATAAGGCAGCGGACATACCGAATCCTCCGATTTTCTCCACAACAACCACCCTGTTGGGTGGGCTGGGCTGAGAGAGAGGGACTGGCCCAAAGTCACCCAGCAGGCTCTCACGCATAAGGTGGGACTAGAACTTCCAGTCTCCTGGTGATTGGCCCAAAGTCACCCAGCCGGCTCTCACGCCTAAGGCGGGACTAGAACTTCCAGTCTCCTGGTGACTGGCCCAAAGTCACCCAGCAGGCTGTCACACATAAGGCGGGACTAGAAGTTCCAGTCTCCTGGTGATTGGCCCAAAGTCACCCAGCAGGCTGTCACACATAAGGCAGGACTAGAACTTCCAGTCTCCTGGTGATTGGCCCAAAGTCACCCAGCAGGCTCTCACGCATAAGGCGGGACTAGAACTTCCAGTCTCCTGGTAATTGGCCCAAAGTCACCCAGCAGGCTCTCACGCCTAAGGCAGGACTAGAACTTCCAGTCTCCTGGTAATTGGCCCAAAGTCACCCAGCAGGCTCTCACGCCTAAGGCGGGACTAGAACTTCCAGTCTCCTGGTGATTGGCCCAAAGTCACCCAGCAGGCTCTCACGCATAAGGCGGGACTAGAACTTCCAGTCTCCTGCTTTCTAGCCTTGTGCCTTCACCACTAGACCATATTAGCTCTGGGGGGCACCTGTTCCACTTTCTAACCCCCCCCAAAAAGTTATGAAACAAGCTATTGTTCTGCCTGACTCCAACTCCTGTTCATGCCTGCAACTCCTGCCCCACTTTTTTCCTGTCCCAGTTACCACGTCCCGTGTCTCCCCCCCCCAGCTGCTGAACCACTCGCAGGCTTCCTGCCCCCCCCCAAAAAAGCCCTTGCCAGCGAAGAGCTATGGAGCCTGTGAGTGTGAAGGCCCCGTGCTTCCTTCTCCGGAGACTTCCAAGGGACTCCATACAGGAAGGGAAGGAAAGGAGTGGCCAACAGGGCACCATCCATCTTCTGCCGGCTGCAGAGAGTAAACACGGCCCTTTTAATCAAGGAGGAAGACCCCTCCCCCAAAACTCCCCAAATCAGGTGCCAAGAGAGGAGGAGAACGAAGGGGGTGGGATGGAGCCTCCGGGAGGAAAGAGGCTCTCCTTTTTTTCTCTACGATTCAGCCAACTCCACCGAAAAACCTACACGCTTTCGCCGCGCTTTGGATCAAAGTTCAGCACCACGCAAGCTTCTAGTCCTCAAGGTTCCACCCTGAACTCCAGCAACCGTTACATGTGCGGCTTAGCCGAGGATCCTCAACATGATGAGAATTACTATATATATATATATATATATATATATATATATATATATATATATATATATATATATATATATATATATATATATATATATATATATATATACTGGCGAGAGGATATATATATATATATATATATATATATATATCCTCTCGCCAGTAAACGTCTTCATTTTTCATTCATTGATAAAAAAGGGGGTACGGGGTGGGTGGGTGGGTGGAAGGAGGGTTTTATTCAACAAAACTAAAATGCCCAAGAGCCACACATGAGCAATTGTGTATTCGAGATTGCACGGCTGCGTGGCTTTGAAAGGGGCCCTTTCATCCGGGCCGCCTCTGTGTGGGCACCGAGACCACTGGCCCCTCCCTCCCCACCCACCCAAAAAAAGGGGAGAGTGGGAGAGAAAGAGAGGGGGGGAGGGAGGGGGAGGGAAGGAAGGAAGAAAAGGAAGGAAGGAAGGAAGGAAGAGAAAGAAAGATGGAAAGAAAGAAAGAAAGAAAGAAAGAAAGAAAGAAAGAAAGAAAGAAAGAAAGAAAGAAAGAGGGAGGGAGGGAAGGAAGGAAGAAAAGGAAGGAAGGAAGGAAGGAAAGAAGAGGGAGGGAAGGAAGGAAGGAAGGGAAAGAAAGAAAGAAAGAAAGAGGGAGGGAGGTAGGGAGGGAAGAAAAGGAAGGAAGAAAGGAAGGGAGAGAGAGAGAGAGAGAAAGAAAGAAAGAGGGAGGGAAGGAAGAAAGAAAGGAAGGAAGGAAAAGAAAGAAAAAGAGAGAGGGAGGGAGGGAAGGAAGGAAGAGAGAGAGAGAGAAAGAAAGAAAGAGGGAGGGAGGGAAGGAAGGAAGAAAAGGAAGGAAGGAAGGAAGGAAGGAAAGAAGAGGGAGGGAAGGAAGGAAGGAAGGGAAAGAAAGAAAGAAAGAAAAAAAGAAAGAAAGAAAGAAAGAAAGAGGGAAGGAAGGAAAAGAAAAAAAAAGAGAGAGGGAGGGAGGGAAGGAAGGGAGGAGAGAAAAGAAAGAAAGAAAGAAAGAAAGAAAGAAAGAAAGAAAGAAAGAAAGAAAGAAAGAGGGAAGGAAGGAAGGAAAAGAAAGAAAAAGAAAGAGAGATGGAGGGGGGAGGGAAGGAAGGAAGGGAGAGAAAGAAAGAAAGAAAGAAAGAAAGAAAGAAAGAAAGAAAGAAAGAAAGAAAGAAAGAAAGAAAGAAAGAAAGAAAGAAAAAGTTGCCCTATGCAAACCTTCCCTCTAATTATCTGCCTCCCCAAAGTCGGATTCCCGCCTGTCTTTTTGCGTCCAAACTGAAGGTTTGGCCTTCAAAATAGATCCCTTCGCTTCCAGGGACGGGAGAACTCCAAAGGTTGCAAAGACAAACAGAAAAGGAGGTGTGTGTCTTTTTTAATCCCCCCCACCCCAACCCCCACTGAAACCGGCTCCATCCTGGTCCCCAGCCCCCTCCCCACCCAGGCCCTGAGGCTGCAGGCCGAAACGGCCTCCCCTTCTTCCCCACGGCCCGTTTCCCACACTGCCCAGTCACACTTTCCATGGGGAGATTTCTCTTATCGCTTTCCACAGGCTGTGACGGGGGCCCTGCTGCTTCTTGGCAAGCCCCAATGATTCTTCTCCCCCCCCCGCGCGCCCCCTGCACAAAGACTCACTTCCAAAGGGAGGAAACGGAGCGGGGAGGGGGCGTAAAAAGGAGGAAGCGGGAAAGAGAGTCCGGCTGGGTCAGACCACGGTGGGGCGGCTATCCTGCCAAGTGCTCCAGAACCCCTTTGAGTTACTAAAACATCACCGTTTCCCACCCACCCCCGTCCAATGCCCCCCTCTAGCTGTCAAGAGAAGGGCAGTGCCCAGGGGCCAAAGGCAAAGGTAATGGGGCAACGAGGAGGGGAACCAACGCTGAGGAGTCCCCAGATGTGCTGGGAAGCAAGAACCAGAATGCAGGGACTGGGAGCTGTGGCCCGCCCCCCCAAGATGGGGCAGTTGAGGCTGTCCGGTGAGGTGGGGGAGCTGACCCCACAATCGAGGACTTCATCGGGAGCCGCCGCCCTTCCAGCATGTCCCTCAGCCAACCAACAAGTCATTTATTATTTATACAGCCATCCGCGCATAAATATATTTATTTGGAAATGCACACACCAGCCAGGAGCCCGTCGCACCAACGAGAGAAGATATCGCTTTCGAGGGTGCCCAAAATACACCCGTGGCAGCCGAGATGGCGGCAAGCGCAACCGTAGGAGCAAGATCCCTTTTGTGCCCCATGCCAACCACGCAGCCTTTGCCCCGGGAGGGGTGAGGGCAAGCGAGGCCCAGATGCCCACAAGGACGCTCTTTAGGGAACGCAAAGACCGAGCCAGCTTTAGTTGTGGCGCACCAGTCTGGCTGCGGCTGGCAAAGGCTCAGCCATGTGCCCAGCCGAAAGCTCTGGAGAGCAGCTGGAGCCACCTCTGGGGATTGCCACCTGACCCCCACCCCCAATCGCCTTTTAAGCAGAAAGGGAGGCACCAAGATGGCAAAACCCAGTGGTCCTGTGACCAAGGGGCACAGCCCAAGATATCTTTAGCCCAGAGGGTCCAGTTACACGCCCCAACCCTGCCCTACATCTTCTGCGGGTGTCCCCTCCATCCTCTGCCCTCTTGCTGTTTCTCTCTCTGAGCCAAGGTTTCGCAAGGGCCTCAGAGGTGGGTTCCTGCCAGTTCGGACCGGTTCGCTAGAACCGGTAGCGGGAATCCCCCCCCCCGTTCGCCGAACCGGCAGCGATGGCCGACTGGATATGTCCCCCGAAACCGGTTTGAAATCCGTCCACCGGAGCCAAATTTACGCGAAAATAACCCTCTGCGCATGCACAGACCAGTTTAATTTAATTTAATTTAATTTAATTTAAAGTTCTTATAGGCCGCCCAATCCCGTAGGACTCAGGGCGGCGTACAACAGGAATAAGAACAATACAATAAAACATGACAATTTAAAAACATGACATCATTTTAAAAACCATTCATTCAGGGGGGATCCGATCTTTAACCTGGGAGCGACGGGGGCGCAAAAGGCGCACTTCCGGCGCGACCCCGAACCGGTAGGGAAGTTAAGTAGAACCCACCCCGCAAAATGTTGGAAATGTAAACAAGAACTGGGGACGTATTACCACATGTGGTGGACGTGCCCAGAGGTAAGGAAATATTGGAAAAAGATACAGAAATGGATAGAGGAAATCACAAAACAAACTGTAGATTTCAAACCGGAATTATTCTTGTTAGGAATTTTAAAAGTGAAAATAAGTAAAAGCAACCAATATCTCATACTGCACATAATAACAGCGGCTAGGATCCTATATGCACAACATTGGAAAACAGGTATAGTCCCTTCAGACTCAAGGATAATAACTAAAATATTAGAATGTGCGGAAATGAGTAAATTAACCATGGGATTACAGGATAAAGAGGAAACAGAATTTTATAAAATTTGGGAGAATTGGTATAAATGGTTGGAATGTAAAAACAAATCTAAACAACTAACACAGAACAAAAGATGATAGGTAGATAGACCTAAACAGGATATTAATGACGATGAAAAGAGTAATGGGTCAAAATTAAGAAATATGTGATTATGGATAAGTTAACGAAATAGTGATATAGGAACATAGAAGATATAACGATACGTAACGCTGCAAAAAGATATTAATATTAACTGTATATGTTTTCTTTTTTTGTTAGGTTATGTTACGTATGTTGAGGTTGTGTGAAGTCTTATGTATGTTTGATCTGTATAGATCAGTGTTTCCCAACCTTGGCAAGTTGAAGATGTCTGGACTTCAACTCCCAGAATTCCCCAGCCAGTGAATGCCTCCTGGTGATTGGATCAAAGTCACCCAGCCGGCGAATGCTGGCTGGGGAATGCTGGCTGGGGAATTCTGGGAGTTGAAGTCCAGACATCTTCAACTTGCCAAGGTTGGGAAACACTGGTATAGATGTATATTTTGTATATATATGTTGTTTTTAAAATTACTTAATAAAAATTATTTTTTTAAAAAAAGAACCCACATCCTGCCTAGGACAGAAGCACCTTTGCCAACCCTGGCGGCCCATTTCTCTCCATCTCGCTGAGCGTCTTTGGGGTGGAACCGGGGGTGGGGGGTGGGGAGGAGGCTGGCCCTTTATTTTTACTTCTTTACATCATCAGGGGAAGTGTGGGATTTTTCCTGCAGGACCTGCATTGTCTCAGCTCCATCTGGAAATTAGCTCTGCCCCGCATGGCATTGACGTCTGCGGCCAGAGGCTGGGGCAAAATCAAGGATCAGGGA